>OY978514.1:1653238-2080275 GCA_963854855.1 Nasturtium officinale
CTTTGACATCTAATAGTGAAGAACGATATGCCTTATTTATTCCTGCAAATTACAAGTCACTTATTAAACACAAAAGACATTTCCAAGTTACTCGTTTTTCATCCAAATATAACTTTATGAGCACGAAAAGAATTTTAGAATGATGAATACCAGAATACACAAAAAAAGAGAGAAAGATAGTTTATCTACCTGACCTTCTTTTTTGAGACGACCATATCGATTTCTTAATAGTTTTTTTTTGCAGCTTAAGAATCATCTATCTTGGTACAAACCCCTTTTGTTCGCAGAACATAGACATTACCATTAGAAAAGAACTACAAAATATATCTAAGAGACGAAGGTAGTATAGATACCTGGCGTGTCAAATTTGGTTAGTTTCAGCTTCAGAGTCCTCCATCTCGAAATAAAATCACTTTTAGTTAATAGTATACTAAATACACAAGACTATTAAATAAAACTACAAAATTAATGCTAAAATCTTACTAAGTCTGATCCAAGCGGTAATTTAATTATGTGCGCATATTTTCCTTTAATCTTAACAAGGGAACAATGTCTAGACCTGAAATTGTGAACCGGTTAATTATGTTAGATAAAAACTGTTTTTTTCAGTTTTAGTTTTGACATTTGGGAATTATATATCACCTGATTAATTTCTGGAAATAAATGTTGTATACTTAATTCGTTTTCAATGGAAGCTCAATGATTCTGTCTCAAGCCTGGATCTTTTCCTTGATCTCTGGACCATTCCAAGGTCCTTCATCGCTTAACAGAGACCCTGCATGATCTGAACAAATACAATTCTTCCTAGAAATGTCGGTAAGTTTCTGTTTGGTGACATCAAACACAAACAATGCTGCAATTCCTCATATCTAAGAAACAAAACAAAAAAATGTTTAGACCTTGTATCTATTGCTTCAAATAGCTATTCAATGTAGTCGGGTCCTAGCACCTACAACAAACATATTTCTGGTAAAGATTTCTTTGTATCCGAACTAAAAGACAGGCATCAAGTGGCATATTCTTACCTGAATTTTGGCCAATGTCAGAGTAGCGAGAAAAGAGTTGAGTGCAAGCCACAACATCTGAATATCCAAAAATGGCATTGACAAAGAAGAGGCAATGGAAAGTTTGGAGCCAAACCTATCAAAAAATGTCATTCTTGCCAACAAAATATCAAACATGATAACAGCCAACGGGGCATAATCATAAAAAATGTAACATAAGTGTGAGAAGAAAGAACTTAAATAAAGAGAAAAAATTCGTGAAGTTATTGTGTTCTTTGACACTGACACTGTGTAGAGTTTGGTGTTTCTGTGTTGCCCGTTTGTTATGCTGTGTTTTAGTTTTGTTGCCTTTGAGTGTGAGTTTGAGTTTATTGTGTTTGACGTGATTGTGTTGTGCTCATTTGTTATGTTGTGTTTAAGTGTGAGTTTGAGTTTATTGTGTATGACGTGATTTTGTTGTGTCCATTTTTTATGTTGTGTTGTTTCCAGAGGTGCATATGAGTTTGGTGTTTTTTAAGTTCGTGTGTTTCTAGAAAGTGTGAGTAAATCAAAACACCTAACCTGGCTTCTCGTATACACCTCTGGAAATTTTGTCCTCAAAGATGTCTGCATGAGGCAACAGAGACACGAGGAAGAAGAATGATCAATACCCAAATCATTTTGTTAGCAAATAATATGGACAGAGACACACACAAAAAACCAAATGAAACTACAAAATCATCACCTTACTGAGGATAAACAACAATGAATAAAAAGTCCAAAAACGGCTAATAGCCTATTAAGATAACAAGATAATAAGCTTATCAGTTGTATAATCATGGAGAAAAAAACATCTTTCTGGTTGAGAAAACTTCACTAAAATGACACAGTGACTGCTTGATGGTTTGGTTTTACAAGTACCTTTTCAGTTCTATCGGAATAGACATGAGTATAACATCTCACACCTGGAACTAGATACCGCACCTTTTCTGATCATATAAGCTCAGCCACTGTGACTGCCCATAAGAAGAAAAAGGCGTTTCAATGACCATAATGAACTCAAGGTATGAGTTTCCTCAGTGTTTACAGCTTCTTAAAACTTACTTCTGTTTCTGTATAATCTTGTTGAATGGGTAAGTGGAATTGAGGCTGTATGTCTTACAAGAGGCTAGTTGCTTATGCTCCCTGTGAGCTATCAAATCTAGGCTAGTTGCTTATGCTCCCTGTGAGCTATCAAATCCACACTGTGACCTGCTGATGCAAGAACTTCATGCTGACCTGAATACAATGACAAACAACAAAACTATAAACGACTCCATATTTTAGTACTTATCTCTGTATTAACTTGTAAGAACAAATAAAACAGAATTACTTACACTTCTCCTTCCTGCTTCAATTTGTTTCTCAAATCGTTTAGTTTCTCTAGTTCCTAATTTTAGAATTAGTTAACTCAGTACCGAGAAAGTAAATGTGGAATGTAGCTAAGCTGGGACACACCAATTTAGTATATACTAAATAGCAAATTGAAGAAGAAACCATCCTATATAATGCTAATAAATGTACCAAAAAGGACATACATACTGCAAGAGAATAAGTTACCTCTGTACTGAGAAACTATTTGGTTGTCTCATGTTCAGAAGATTCTCCAACAACTAATATCTGATCTTTGACATCTAATAGTGAAGGACGATATACCTTATTTATTCCTGCAAATTTCAAGTCACTTATTAAACACAGAAGACATTTCCAAGTTACTTGTTTTTCATCCAAATATACCTTTATGTGCACGAGAAGAATTTTAGAATGATGAATACCAGAATACACAAAAATAGAGAGAAAGATAGTTTATCTACCTGACCTTCTCATATCGATTTCTTATTAGTTTTTTTGCAGATTAAGAATCATCTATCTTGGTACGAAACCCTTTTGTTCGCAGAACATAGACATTACCATTAGAAAAGAACTACAAAAACATATTTAAGAGACAAAGATAGTATAGCTACCTGGCGGGTCAAATTTGGTTAGTTTTAGCTTCAGAGTCCTCTATCTCGAAATAAAATCACTTTTAGTTAGTAGTATACTGTCTAAATACACAAGACTATTAAATAAAACTACAAAATTGATTCTGTGCTCATATTTTCCTTTAATCTTAACAAGGGAACAATGTATATACCTAAAATATTGAACCGGTTAATTATGTTAGATAAAAACTATTTTTTTCAGAGTTAGTTTTGACATTTGGGAAGTATATATCACCTGATTAATTTCTGGAAATAACTGTTGTATACTTAAGTCGTTTTCAATGGAAGCTCAATGATTCTGCCTCAAGCCTGGATCTTTTCCTTGATCTCTGGACCATTCCAAGGTCCTTCATCGCTTAAAAGACTCCCTCCATGATCTGAACATATACAATTCTTCCTAGAAATGTCGGTAAGTTTCTGTTTTGTGACATCAAACACAAACAATGCTGCAATTCCTCATATCTAAGAAACAAATCAGAAAAATGTTTAGACCTTGGATCTATTGCTTCAAGTAGCTCTTCAATGTAGTCATGTCCTAGCACCTACAACAAACATATTTCTGGTAAAGATTTCTTTGTATCCGAACTAAAAGACAGGCATCAAGTGGCATATTCTTACCTGAATTTTGGCCAATGCCGAAGTAGCGAGAAAGGAGTTGAGTGCAAGCCATAACATCCGAATATCCAGAAATGGTATTGACAACGAAGAGGCAATGGAAAGTCTGGAGCCAAACCTATCAGAAAATTACCATTCTTGCCAACAAAATATTAAACATGATAACAGCCAACGGGACATAATCATAAAAATGTAACATAAGTAGAGAAGAAAGAAATTAAATAAAGAGAAAAAAATCGTGAAGTTATTGTGTTCTTTGACACTGACACTTTGTGTAGAGTTTGGTGTTTCTGTGTTGCCCGCTCGTTATGTTGTGTTTTAATTTTGTTGCGTTTGAGTGTGAGTTTGAGTTTATTGTGTTTGACGTGATTTTGTTGTACTCATTTGTTATGTTGTGTTTGAGTGTGAGTTTGAGTTTTTGTGTATGACGTGATTTTGTTGTGCTCATTTTTTTATGTTGTGTTGTTGCGTTTGGGTGCGTTTGTTTGGGTGTTTTTGTTATGTTTGTGTGTTTCTAGAAAATGTGAGTAACTCAAAACACCTAACCTGGCCTCTCGTATGCACCATTGGAAATTTTGTTCTCAAAGATGTCTGCATGAGGCAACAGAGACACGAGAAAGAAGAATGATCAATACCCAAAGCATTTTGTTAGCAAATAATATTGGCAGAGACACACACAAACAACAAAATCAAACTACAAAATTATCACCTTACTGAGGATAAATTTGACTCAGTTGCTCATTTGTCGTTTGCACTAACTGAAAAAAAAAACACAAATATCAAAGTTTGGATAGCAACAATGAATAAAAAGTCCAAAAACGGCTGATAAAATATTAAGCTAACAAGGATAATAAGCTTATCAGTTGTATAATCATGGAGAAAAAACATCTTTCTGGTTGAGAAAACTTCACTAAAATGACACAGTGACTGCTTGATGGTTTGGTTTTACAAGTACCTTTTCAGTTCTATCGGAATAGACATGAGTATAACATCTCACACCTGGAACTAGACACTGCACCTTTTCTGATCATATAAGCTCAGCCACTGTGACTGCCCATAAGAAGAAAAAGGCATTTCAATGACCATAATGAACTCAAGGTATAAGTTTCCTCAGTGTTTACATCTTCTTGAAACTTATTTCTGTTTATGTATAACCTTGTTCCACCTTTTTGATCGCTTCTCAGCTTCTAAGTTGTGTTTCTTCAATTTGTTGTCATTGTCGATTACAAAAGAAATTGAGAGTTTGTTGATACCTTGGGGATACTCCATAGCCTCTTCTGAGTTTGTTCCCGAAAAAAGCTAATTTGTAACTGACAAAAAGTCTTGATATTATCATTTCCTCGCAAGTACTGTGTTCTTATGTAATCGTTACAAAAGTCAAAAATCTGATCATATAAAACTTATATAGAGAACATACCTTTTCTGATTATATAAAACTTGTTTACCCAAGCAGACATTCAAACTAACCTCTGAGTCATCCACATGGAACCCTAAAATCAAAGAAGCAAGTTTTAGATAACAAGAATGGATAAATTGGAGTACGAATCTAGAATCTACTACCACCTACAAGTGATACATAATTGCAGGAAGATTCAGAAATAAACGATCAATTAATCGACTAAACCCTAGAAATAAGCGAGAACTGAAGGAAGAATAAGAAAGCAAAATCAAGAAATTGGGGAATTCGAGAATTTAAACCCTAGAAAGGAAACAGGAATCGAGCCTAACGATGGTGGGGATCGCGAGCGAGTATACGCAAGATAAAGATCTCGTGAAAGAGTCGTTGAAGGAAGGAACAAAACCTTCTATAACCATCCTCATGGAGACGCCTTTTCTTCATAGCAACGATCATGATCCCAGTAGCCTTTTCTCGCACTCTGTAAATTTTCCCCCGTAAGTGCCTTCATCAAAAGCACTGTAAACTCCTTGTTTCTACTCTCTCTCAAGAAAATTATTCTTTCTTCGGAAATCTCAAATGTGGAAGAAGAGAGAAAATGCGATTAGAGATTTGTTAAATAGGAAAGACTGAATTGTAAAAAAAGTAATCTTTCCAACGGTTCTACTCTTTTCAAAATTCAAACCGCAGCGTCACCGTCAAGTATTATTATTTTTTTTAATAAAGATTTTGCTCTTTCTCATTTTGGGGGGAAAAAAACTACACTTACGAAATACAATATTTGGTGTTTTTGCTAATCACATTGTAACCCGTAATTTATTATATTCAACTGCAATGTAATGAAATTAATATTTTAAACCAAAATAAAAAGATTTATGATGTGATTAAGCAAATGATAATTTGCTAACCAGAATTTTTTAATTTTATTAAATATAATTTTTATTTATATATTAAATATTATTATATATTTGAGAAGTGATTATACTCAATTGGTCAATCATCCAACTCTGCGACTTTCCAACCGGAGTTCAACTTTAGTATATCATATTTTTCCGTGAAAACAAATTTGACAATAAACCGGCCTTGTCGATCCAATTGATGACAAAATAAAAATTATTATTATATATATATTAACTACATCAAAAATACACCAAAATAAATTGATGAAATACATGACTTCTTATAAAAGACAAGTACATGATAAAGACAAGCTAGCATTTACTAGAAATACATTTCTAAATCACAAATCACTGTAAAATGTCAACAAGAAATCCTATAGTTAGAAAACCAGTTTACAAACGCAAGGAAAAGGAAACAAAAAAGGTAATTTAAATTACCTCTTATGCGCCTCAATATTATTTATTTCCTTCTTATCGTTTAGCAACTCATCTAAGTTGCCATGACATTGTCTTTGACATTGGACTGTCTTGGGTGTGAAACCAGGACGTTGCGATTTGTTAGACTGATTGTAACATCCTAGTTTTGGATTTATGGTAGTCTTAGGTTCCAACTACTCTTCTAGTGTTGACGTCAGTTTGGTCCATTCCAAAAATTCTCGCCATTCCAAAATGTGCAATTTTTGGGTTCATATCCAAGAGAACGCTACTCGTTTTCGTGCGTCTTGATGAAGATAAACAATAAAAATTTCACTAACTATTCCTCCAATTATCATGTACCATCTTGTCCAATCAAACTAGCTTTTTAATGTAGAGTCTGCACCTTCCACATTTACTATGCGTCTCAAGAATGGGATTGAATAATGAAAAAAAGATGAGCTAAATATAACTAACCAATAGAAAGTAATCAACACTTTTGTTAGGCACAAAATTGTAGACAAGTATTTTCTCTTCTCTTTCAAAACAAAATCCAAGAAGCTTGACTATAAATCGATGCTGAAGCTTTGCCACAACAATGACCTCATTATTGAACTATATTTCACCTTGTATTGATGTTCTCAATAGTCTCTTCAACGCAACTTGTAATCCATTTGGAAATTTTCCCTACAAAGAATATATATATATATATATATATATGAATCAAAACCAACATCATTTCCTCTGTTAGGATCTAAAATAAAGTCCAATGGATTTGTATATATACCTTGTAAACTTCTCCGAATCCACCTTGACTGAGTTTGGTACTTTCTGAAGCGAGCTAGTTTGTCATACATTCCTGTAGCTCCTAATTTTCACTATCTCGAAGTAAATGTAACTGTCCATGCAAATTAGTTACTTCAGGTTTATCTTGAGACAGTCCAATGCCACTAAAGCGGTTATAGCACTTGTAAGTATTGGTATCTGTAATAAAAAACTCTAGTTCAGCCTGATTCTGATTTCTTCTATATGTCTAATACAGGTTAATTGTATTGTCAGATTCATAAAGAACGTGAGGGCGAACAGATTGATATGGCATTAGCGATAAACGTATTAGATGTCTATGTTGAGAATGGGATGGGAACTACGGAAGATTTTGAAGATGAATTTGAAAGCTTCATGTTTCACAATTCTTCATCTTACTATCGTGATCATGTTATCCATTCCAGAAATACTTTAGTTAATATCCTCAAGGAGGGAGGGCCTAGAGAGGAAATGAGAAGCTTGTGTGACGAAGCTGTTGAAAATTGTTGGTTTGTTAGTATTATATATCTAAGTGCTTCTAGTGACCAAATAATTAAAAAGGACATGTTTTTACCTTAATATTTTTTTTTGTGAGATTTATAATCTTTACAATGTAGTTTTTTTAAGATAACCACAATCTTCTAGAACTTTTATCCTCAAATCTCCATCTCTAGAATTTTCTTACCAAAACCAGTATCCTTCATCTCAAACTCTCCACCCAATAACCTTTTAAACTCATCAGTGAGCATATCATCAAGATACAATATTAAAAAAAATATAGGAGAATTGTTATGTGGGTTCTTCACATAAACACAACAACTTATACTCACACCTCTGTTACTATATATGCAACATGTAGGGGTCATTACGTTTGTAATATTTTCTAGGAACCATTTCAATCTGTATAAAGACTACTTCAATTGCATACAAGATTTTCCTCTCCTGGTTTAATAACCTTTCATGTTGCTCCATATAGACCTCTTCCTCCAAGTTTCCATGGAGAAATGTCCTTTTTACATCCATCTACTAACTCAAGATATAGATCCCATCAAGTTACAAGTCCCAACACAACTAGAATAGAGATGTGTTGCACAACAGGGGAGAAAATGTCATCATAGTCAACCCCTTTCTTGTGTTAATATATTTTTGCGACTAATCTTGTTTTGAACTT
The DNA here is from genome assembly GCA_963854855.1 of Nasturtium officinale. Classification (NCBI taxonomy): domain Eukaryota; kingdom Viridiplantae; phylum Streptophyta; class Magnoliopsida; order Brassicales; family Brassicaceae; genus Nasturtium; species Nasturtium officinale. Next base: position 1,661,542 of record OY978514.1, read on the forward strand.
CAACTGTTCCTTTTTAGAGATTCATATTTTACTCTTGAAGACCCACTGACAACCATTGCTTCACATTAAGGTATTCGACCTGTGTCATTTCATGTGTTTATTCTAATGGGGTCCCTAAAAATTTAATATGATTTTAAGTCATTAGGACAACCCCAAGTAGGGCCTCTTTAAGAGTATCTCACACTAAACAAATATTGAAGGATAATAAAAAAAACGTGAGAGAGAGAAACAGTTCTTATATAAGAAACTCAAAAAAGAAATTGAGAGACTAACTTATGAGGTGTTAAGTTTTAATTAGTTTAGCTTTTCAAATAATTAAAATATATTAAAATTATTAATATAAATAATAATGAGAGACCTAAAGAGAATTCTTACCGATGGAAGAGCTCTTATATGAACAATTTTGTTGTATCAAAAAAATTAATATTAATAATGATGTCTTTTATGCCAAGTTTCAGCTTAATTGTTTTCATATATTACCTACAACAGCCATAAATATAATAGTTTGATTTTTGCAAATATATATAAGCTATGAGACCATAAGTTTTTCATCTTTGTATTCTTAACTAAAAAAAATCATCTGAAATCCCATATTAAACTATCAAATTTAATTTTAAAATGTTTTCAACAACATTATATATGATTGTACACATTAAAACTACCAATCCAATAACACAAAATAATTTAAAATTCACGTTTTAATAACATGTGATTTATTATTTAACTCAAGTCTTTTCAAATACTCAGTATGAATATTTATTTTTATTAGTTACCTTTTACAATGGGCTAAATGAATTATTTTATTTTATTTAGAAAACAAAACATTTTGGGTTGGGCTTCAATGTATATGATGTCGTTTTGGGGTGTATCCTTTTAGGTTAATTACATATATATATATATATATATACATATATATATATAGTTCATGAACTCACTAAATTGTTTGGTGCTCATTGTGCAGTTAATAAAAAAGTATGAAAGCTTTACTTATATTTATATAAGATTTTGGGACAAATATCTCATCAAATGAGAGATCTCGAATGTCATAACTTTCTTCAAAGGTATGTGCCAATGAAATAAGAATTAAGATTCTGATACTTTTCATTTAATTTCATGTTTTTCGGTATGAAGTTCTTGTAATATTGTCTTATGGATGTTATAGCTGGATTTCTTCTTACTAGCTATTTTCTCATATTATATTAATTTTTATGTTTAATTTTCTTGTGTTGTTAGATGTATGTGATTAAAAGAAACCAGATAAAACAAGTAGGATAAAAAATCATGATTAAACATATAACTTGATCCGAGGCAGTTTGGATCTGGCTAATAAAACCCCAAATCAATTCAAACTCCATCTATATCCCCAAATCAATGGCTTGTGATGTCGTTTTATTAGACATTAGGTTATACTTTCAAATAATACATATTTAACCTGGTTTACCAGTATTCTTGTTGTCTACCTACAAAATAGAGAAACTTTATCTATGGGGAATGTAAGTTTCAGAATATATGGAGGATAGGGTTAACAAAAGTATTTAAAAGTAAGAAAACTCTAATTAATTGGACCTAAAACTTGGGCCCAAAGTCATTCTAAGTCAAAATAAAAAACAATTTACCTTGAGTAGAATTCTCCAACATATGTATCAGAGGAACATTTGTTACATGTGTTGGAAGATTCAAGTTAAGGTGGAAATATGTTAATTATGACTTGAATTACTTTGGGTTCAAGTTTTAGACCCAATAAGTTTAGGGTTAGTTAGGAGTTCATTTGTTTAAATACTCTTGTTGATCACATGATTCATATTTTCTCCTATTAAAAAAAGAAGTACTATAATATTTGTTTCCAAACATTATTTAGGAAGAATTTTTAATAAGATATTATTATCTAGGTAACCAAACATAATTATTCATATATAATAATTATATTAAATATTTAATTTCGAAAATATCTAATTAAGATTTTCTCTTGCTTCCTATTTAGTTTTCAATTGAATAATTAAATCATATTAATTCTTTGCAAATATTCACTCCTCCTCATTTTAACTTGATCATAAGTTGATAAAATTATATATACTTTTCCAGATATATTATAATTCAAATTTTTAAAAGATATATATTGTTACAATATATAATTAAAATTATCTATATTTTTCACAAAAACTAAAATTTATTATTTAAATATATAATACATAATATCATTCATAAATGTATTTGAAAATTATTAGTTATTGTAACAAATATAGAAAACATTATTAATTATTCTCTCTAATTAATTATGAGCATAAATGAAAATTCTGATTAATATTTTAAAATAAGATCATCATTTCATCATTATTAAATAATTTTATTCTACTTTTACATTTATTTGGTCTAATTTTAAATTATTTAGAATTCTTAAATAATATATAACTAATATTTTTTCTTTCACATACTTTCATTAGAATGTTTTAAATGGATATATATATATATATATTACACAATTAATAAAGAAAATATTGTGTTAATTTGACCAATTTCATAATATAAATATCAAGATAGACATGAATATATCTGCTGGCATAAAAAAAATATAAACATAAAATTATTAAATCACTAAAAATAGATATTGCGGGTAAATCCAACCGAATTGTAGATTTTATCAGATTATGTTCGTGTATTAACGGACTGCTTTGGAGGTTACAAATACTAATAAAATTAATATATTGTATATTTGTATAGAGAAATACTTTTTTATAGTTTTAAAAATATAATATGTGGTTATATAAAAAATTAAAGTGTATTAATTATAATGTTTATAAGAAAATGTGATATTTAAAAGTTATTTAATTTTTAAATTAATTTCAAAATTTATAAAGAAATTTAATATTAAATATATAAATATTTATATTAAAATAATTTATCCACGGTGTACCGTGGGTTAGATTCTAGTGAATTCTGAAACTTTTTTTCTCCAAAAATAAAGTCTATTTTTTTTTGTCTCTGGAGGTAGCCTTTATATAACTTTGTTGCTGTTATTTATATCTATTAATTCTATAACATTCGCCACAGAACAACCATTTTCACCCTCAACAAATCAAAAATTTAATACATAGTTAACAACTGAAACTGAGAAAATCTGTTGCAAGAGCTTAAGAGATAAGAAGTTTTTTTTGACAAGAAACAATTTCTTAAACAATCTCTTTTTGCCCTTTTACTACTAAGTTTCAAAGAGTCTTTTTATAGCCTAACCATCTTCTATAAACTAGTCATTTTCTAGGAAACAGAGAAAAGACATTCAAAGTTTATTGGTGACAAGGTGGAAGAGATTAGTTTGAGAAGTAGCTTCTTGTTGGATCCATTGCATTGTTTCTGGTGTGAATGAAGAAGATTGAGCATTCATCTAATGAAGACGTAGAAAAAGTTTGAAGGCAGGTCCTCTTAATAGTATATTACATAATTATTAAAAGAGATAAATAATATAATCCAAACAACGATTTTACAATGAAAATTCTCCTCGTCAGATGGTTCCATATATACACCATCTTATGATGGACATGCTCGCTCTACAACACGCATATCACGATTGCATGCCGACGAGATCATGACAGACTTTACTCTATCCGCAGCACTAAAAAACTTTTGAATATATTTTAACCCCAAAACTAATGTAAAACCTTTAGACCATCAACATTAGAGATCTTTTATATGGTCTTAAAGAATAAAAAAATATAAACATAAAAGTTAATCAGAAAAAGAGGAGAGAAGAGGTCTACCATAAGACACTTAAAAGATCTATAAGATACTCAAATCCACACATGCAATTCAATTGATTAGTTAAAAAATAATTAATTGATTAATTATTTAAATCATAAAAAAAAATTATTAGTTTATTGTTTACACACTCTATTAAATATATTATAGATGTAGATGCTCTTAGACTTTTAACCAATGGGTCAGATGTGTCTTCACGATTGAAGCACGATTGAAGGCAAGTTGAAAGAAAAGAAAATTGTTTCTCGCAAGATATAACTAAGCCATGATATCTTATTTTCTGTTTATATTTGATTCTTCTCCGTCTTTGTGTTTTTATGCTAATGGTACGAAAATGCAATTTTGGTAACAAAATTTCATCCATCCAATATCAGATTTTCATTTGCAACAATGCAAACTAACAAATGACCTTTTCATCCATTTGTTGTATTGTCATTAACATATTTAATAAGAAATATTACCATCATTAGTCAAACTTTTGTTGTCAGAATTTCATCGGATTCAATACTCAACACTTTGTTGTCAGAATTTTTAGTATAATCCACAGTTAGAACATCTCCAACCCATTACTCTGTTTTTAATTTAAAATATAGTAACTCTAAAATAGAGATGAGTTTTACTCTATCATATTCCTCTATTTTTACACAATTTTTCCCAAGTACATTCTTTTTATACTTAATTAATATTTTTTAAACATCTATTATTTTATCAAAATTAGAAATTTAACCCACTTATTTTATTTTTAGGCCAAAAAATCAATAAAATATGATTTATCAAAAGATTGGTGCATATAGTTTACTTTTATCTTCGATGATCATGTTATGTAAAAATATTATTGTTTTCTATTAAATAAAAGTTGTTGTCATTAAAAGTTTATTTAATTATATAGCTATTTTGTAATTTACAAAAAATAAATTATCAACATTTTGTTAACTACATAACTAAAAATTATTTAATAATATATATTTTAGTATAAAATAAATACATATAAAATTAAAGGACTATTTTATAAATAACAAAGGTTTTACTATATAAAAGAGTAATGAATATGATTACTCTAAATATAGAGTAATTTTTCCGTTACTCTATTTTAGAGTGGTATATAGAGGGGTGGGAGAAGTGTTTATTCTATTACTCTATTATGAATAAATAGAGATGGTTGGAGATGTTGTTACCCTATTATGAATCGTCAATGCATAGTTTTGAAAAATCGCCAAATCTTTTTGCACTTACTTGGACCAGACTCAGTCAATACTAAAACTTTATTACATAGGGAGGCATACCCAAGAAAGAGTCTTCCTTCGAGATTTGATCTGGACAATCTCGTCGAACTCCATGTATCGTATGATGTTCGAACAAGGAGCCATATAATGTTCCTTAATCATACGTCTGATGAGTAACATGCCTCTCACAATTCTCAAGGTTTGCGTTGTGATTTTCCTAATCGTCAAAACAGAGAATTCAATTTTACTGAGCAAAATATTTATATTACCATCAGTTTTAAATATTGTTATCTATATCTGAATCCACTAGTTAATTATAGAATAATTTTATTTGATTTCTTTGATGAAATATTTCAGGTATTATTATTTTATTCTTAATTATTTGACCATGTGTATAAATACTTTTTCAAGTTTTCCACCAAATTCTTTTTTTACCATTCAATTTTATAGTTATTCACTTATTCTTAAAAAATCCCTACCGAAAACCACTCATAAATTCTCCAATAGATTATATATTTAGCTAGTAAACCGTCACTATTCAGATCCCTGATTGAAATTTTAGATAAATAATATTTGATCGAACAAATTTTAGATAAAACCTTACAACTATGTAACATGACTTTTTTAAAATCAATTATTTTTAATAAATCTAGAAATGTTACATATACTCATCTTCAATTTGTATTATAGGAAAAATTAATTTTACACAAAATATTGGTATATTAAAATAAAATTTATTTTTACCAAACAATCTAGTTAAATTTAACAATAAATATCAAAATTGGAAATATTTTTTTTTATTAATCGCTTGGGCCCTTAAAATAGTAGGAATGGCTCTGACAACATATTATGTATTACTGAAACATAAATTTTAAAATATATATTTAAATACAATGCTAATGGATTAATAAATTTAAAGTGTACAATCAAATTCGCTGTTATTGAAAATATTTTAAGAACTTGATTTAAAAATTTCAGCTAAACATTTATAAGTTATTTTAGTTAAAAATATAACATATCTAAATCTCATGATTTTAGGTGAGAATTGAAAGAATTTTGTAATAAAATTTAATCAAATCCTCTCAAATTTCAATGAAAGTCAAATCACTAGTTCAATATACCATAATGGTATACAATTTGGTTCATGAGATTGTAATTTGTAATTTTGTTTTTTCTTTAATGGGCTCACTGAATTTTAATCTTGTTTTAGGCAACAAAACATCTTGCATTGGGCCTGATATTATACGATGTCGTTATGAGATTCTGAGATGTATCCACTTTTAGGTTAATTACAATTGTATATATAAGGTTCAAGAACTTCTTAAGTTGTTTGTGATCATTACGCCGCATCTCTTAAAAACACATGAAAACTTTGATTATTTTACATGAGAATTTGTGTGATTGAAGGGTGTTATCTTATAAATTAACTTTCGTTAACGTTAACCAAAGGTATGTTTCAATTTTCCATTCATTTCATATTTAAATGTAGTTTGTGTAATGTTGTCTTGTTAATGTTATAGTTAAGTTCCTCCTATTAGCTTTTTCCTCATGTTATATTAAACTATAGGTTTAGTTTTCCTATTTTCTAGATGTTTATGATTTGAAAAAATCCATAAACTAAAAATGATTAATTTATTCAGAATTTGAGTTCTTACATGCTCCAAAAAATAACTGAGAACATTTATATCAGTAGAAAGTATCTCACAAATAGAATAAAAGAACTTTGATATAGTTTTTTCAACAAAACATTTTAATATAACTATATTACAGAATAAAATTTGAAGTGACCATAATTAAATTCTCTTATCAACAATTTTCAGGTGGAAAAATAAAAAACATGTGAGAAATGAGAACTTATCAATGGAGATGCCCTTAGTTGTTTGGATCTGGCAATTGGAATACAAATTCCATTCAAACGCCATCCATATCCATGTATAGCTATTAAAAGGTATTATTTTCTGCGTCTAGATATTTATATATTTATATATGTAAAATACATATAATCTATATATAACTCTATTTAAATATTAAAGCAAATTAAATTTTAAATTTTCTATAATTTGTGAAAATATATTTTAAATAAATTTTGTAATCATTTTATAGTATGCTTTAAGAAATAATAACATAATATATGGAGAACCATAATTTTTACGAATATATATCTTACAAAAAAGTAATTTCATAAATATATAAGATCTTCAAAGAATGTTTGTTAAATATATATATGTAGAAACAAAAGTATATCATCTCGTTAGAAGTTAGTAAATAGCTGAGGATTTCAATTTTAAGGTATAAGTGTTATCAGTATCATACACTTGTTACAAAAACATGCTGCTCATAGCAAATAATTAAAACTATTTACTTTACTTAGATCTCAGGTTTTCAAAATATAATTGGCTTTAGATTCGATTTCGTTCTCTTGAAATTCAATTTATTTTTGGATCCTAACAGAATTTCAAAAAACAATTCATCAAAGTTTTGCCATTTTTAATTGTTTGGTTTAGGTTTACTTAGGTTTAGATTTATGATTAATTGTACCATGGCCTATATAAAGGTCTAATAAAAAGAAAATCAACTTCCAACCATTAGCCTACTTCTTCAAGAGAGGATTGGATTTAGAGGAAGTTTAATTAAAATATATTTCTCTTTCTTAGTTTAAGACAACTCTGATTACTGGATCTCAGACCAAGACAATTCTGATGACTATATCTCACATTTTTCAAAGATTTTTTCTTCGATCTAGTATTTCTGCCGTCTGAACCTAAGAAAGAGATTCAATCTAAGCTTCCTCTTAACCTAAATCTCTCTTGGAGAATTAAATTAATTGTTAGAAGTTTGTTTTCTTTAGATCATATGAGACCTTATATAGGTCAATGTGCAATCAGTCATAAACTTAAAGCAAATAGAAAAAATAGCTAGTTGTCTCAAATGTTCTTCTTGACTTTGCAGAAGATACATGGAAACTTGACACATTGTGACACCCAACTATATTATTATTAGACCTGTCAAGCGGGTCAACCCGCGACCCGCCGTAGGTTTTGAAATTTTTTTAACAAAACATTTTTACTCACCTAACTCGCAAATATTCAAAACGTAATCCGCACCCACCCTGCATCACTTAGCGGATAACCCGGGTTACCCACAAATCCACTAATTTTTTTTTAAATCTTAAATAATTTTAAAAATATATATTATATTTAAATTTTTTATAAAATAATAACAAAAAATATAAAAAAAAAATAGCGGGTCTGGCGGGTACCCGCTAAACCCGCATCTGCAAAAATCCATCACCCGCACCCGCAACCGCATAACCCGCAAAAATTTAAACTCAAATTTGTCAATCCGCACCCGCTCCACCGCGGGTCAAACAGGACGGAACCCGCAGGTAATTACCCAGATTAACAGCCCTAATTATTATGCATGTTTGGAGTTTAATTAGGAAACATCCTATTATGTTAAGAGCCCATTCAACCCAATTAATTTAATAATTAAATTACCTAATTAAATTTAGTTTAATTAGAGCCCACTAAACCATTATTTGTTAGTATAGCCTATAACCACTCATTATAAATAGAAGTCAGTCCTTAAATAGATTGCGTAATCCCAAACTTAGAAACTTGATAGATAAGATAGAGAGTTAGGATAAGAGGATCCCTAGCCATCATAGCCTAGCCTCCGCTGCCGCCTATCTTCACTGCCGGTCACCATGAATCTTGACTCATATGTGGTTTGTTGCTATCCTCTTATCTATTTATGCAGAGTCTTCTATATATTGTGACTGCAGCAACATAAACATTGAAATAGAAAAACATCAGGTTTTGATTTCTTTTTCATTCTTTTTATCCACCATTATATTCAATCAATTATGAGAGCCAATATTCACCACTAATTCATACAAACTGTGCACTTTTCATCAATAGAGTTATTCTTCTCGTATATTTCCTTTGGTAAAGACTCAACCTCGACCGTGCTTGTGGGTCTAAATCCGACATTATGGCTCTGTGCGAATGAGACTTGAACCACTTTTTCAATTTGATGATTGTAATAAACGAGAGACAATCACACATGAATAACACACCCCAAAAATAGTCACTACATGTGGATTGACTACCATAGATAATTACGTATATTATTCAATTTGTAGTATCGCCGTCGCTTATTACTGATTCCATCAATGTTACTGATGACCATACTACAAATGGGATAATCCACCTTATTATCTATGTTAGTGAAGTAACTTCTTTGGTATGTAGTGATTTTTTTCTGGTGTGTGCTTTGCATTGTGGTTTTCTCTCGTTTATGACGACCATCAGATCAAAGAAGTGATTCAAGTCTATTTGTGCAGAGCCATAATATCAGGTTTAGACCCGAAAGCACACTCGTGGCCGAGTCTTTACCCAGAGAAATATATGAGAAGATCAGCTTTAATGATGACAAATGCAAAATTTGTATGCATTCGAGGCGAAGATTGGCTATTATGATTGATTGATGAATAAAAAATGAAGAAGGAAACAAAATATGATGGTTTGGGTGTGTTTTAGTGTTTTTGTTGTTACAGTTGCAATATATAAATGACACTACATAAATAGATACGAAGATCGCTCCATACTTTTTTGGTGTTGCACCATGATTCTTCTTGTTGTAATTTGGTAAGTCCTAAAACTCATTTCCCTAGTAGTTGTGTATGTAAAAACCCTAATTCATATTCCAAATGGATCTATGATCTTTGATGTTGAAACTATCTACTTATCTTTATCATCTTACTAGATAACTACATAGTTTCAAAGAGACCATATTTCCATTCAGAATATGAAATAAGATTTCTACATATATAACTACTAGGTTTTTAGGGTTCTAGGGTTTACCAAACTAGAACAATAAGAAAAATCACGCTGCAACACCAAAGATTGCAATAAGCCACACACAAATCAAGACTCGGGATGACCGGCAGTATAACCTAGGCGACGGTGGTTAGGGCACCTCGACTCCACTCTCTAACTTATCTTTCAAAGTTTCTAATCTTTTGGATTATAAGATCTATATAAGGGCTCACTTTTATTTCATAATAATTAGTTATAGAGTTTACTAATAATTAATGGCTTAGTGGACTCTAATAAGAACTAATTTAATCATAACACTAATTGGGCTTAATGGGCTCTTAACACTAATTCAACTTTTTCTTAATTAAACTCTAAGCATGTCTAATGTATTTGGTCCGTGATCTGGTGTCACAAACATGTTCTTTTTACATTTTTGTCAAGTTAGGGCTTATTATAAAAGTTAAAGTGGAAATATTGCCCGACTCAACGCGTCCGAGAAGCAGGAATACTGGAAGAGCTCTGGTAAGTCTGGTGGCTCTCTTCGAAACTATACACAACCATCACTCCCATCGAAGAATGTTAACAATGGGTAATTAACCTATACTTACCCTAAACTTTAGAAATATTGATACTCATTACCTTACTCTATTTAAATAAAATAAAAAGAGTTTAAACTGAGCTGTTACCATATATATAAAAACCCAAATAGGATAATCCAACTGAGTTTAGGGTATCCATAAATTTTTTCAGATTAAATTAATAAATATAAAAAATTAATATTCAATAAATAAAATAACATTTAATTATTATAAATATTTCCACCAATAAGTTAAAATTATCTTATCTCAATAAAAACATAAAATAAGGTTTTCCCACCAAAAATGTAAAATTTTATTTTCTTGCCAAAAGTATAAATTTCGTTTTCCCGCAAAAATGTAACATCTTGATTCCCGCCAAAAACATAAAATCTCGTTTTGCTGCAAAAATATAAAATCTTAATTCTCGCCCTTGTTCTAAAAATCGGCCGCCTCGCCCGCCTAGGCGTTAGGCGAATGTCGACCGCCATGATTTTCCTAAAATCGGGTCGGTTCTGCGGTCGGCCGATTAATCGGTCAAAATCCGATTAATCGCCGATTTTTTCCGATTTTGTTTTTTGAAAAATTCAAAAAAAAAAAAATTCAGCCCAAAATTGATTTTTTGGTTGAAATTACTAGTTTAATTACTTTAATACTATGAACAAAATTATTTTCATGTGTATTTGGAACTTTAATTGTATATTTTAAATATATCTATGATGAATATTATTTTTATGAAGTAAAAATTTAGAAATAATCTAAATACTTGAAAGATTTTTGTAGTGACAAGTTTATGAAACTTTAAATGTTATATAAATTTAGTGAAGATTTATAAATTAAAATAAGTTAAAAATACTATAAAAACCTCTAAAACTAATCCCCGATTAATCCCTTAAGCGCTAGGCCCAGCCCCGCCGCCCGACTAGCGTCTAGCGAGTTTTAAAACATTGATTCTCGCAAAAAAAATTAAAATCTCATTTCCCCGCTAAAACGTAAAATTCCATTTCCCGCTAAAAACTTAAAATTCTGTTTTTTTGCCAAAAACATAAAATTTTGGTTTTCCATCAAAAATGTATAACGTAAATACGTAAAATCTCATTTTCCTGCCAAAAACTTAAAATTATGGTTTTCTCCCAAAACGTAAAATCTTGTTTTCGCCAAAAATATAAAATTATTTTTCCTGCCAAAAATGTAAAATCTCATTTTCCGCCAAATTATAAAATCTTGATTCTTGCAAAAATATATAAATTTTATTTCCCGCCAAAAATATAAAATTTATTTTTCCCGCCAAAAACGTAAAATCTCATTTTCCCGAAAAAAATATAAAATCTTGATTCCCGCAAAAATATATAAGTTTTATTTTCCTACCAAATATGTTAAATCCCGTTTTCACATTAAAATATCACTTTTGGCCAAAAATATAAAATTTCATAATTTATTTCAATTATTTTAGTTTTATCAATATTAATTTATTAACTTTTTTAATTTATATTTTAATTTATTATCATTATATTTTTAATAATGTAACTATGAATAATGTTTAAAGATTTTTTAACCATATAATATAATGATAAATTAAATAAAAACAATAAAAATATATAATATATTTTATATTATGATTAAATAATTTATAATATAGTAAGATAACCGTGGATATCCATGGGTAATATAAAATCTATAAAGTATTATTTGAATTATTTAGTTAGATTATGAATTTTTAGGATATTTTTTTGGTATATTTTTTTAGGGATTTTATAGGATAAAATTCCATGACAACATCCCTACTCCCATCAATGCTCTGGCTTTTCCTGACTTGTCCCATATCTCTCTCATCCTTGCTCAGGATGATCAGATCTGTCAGAGATCCTCTCAGCGCCTCTGATTCTAATTTCATCTTCTCCTTTTGTCTCACATCACATCCGCGGCGATCCTACTCAATGGCTTCAAGTCTGGTCCTATCTCGACAACCTCAATGGCTTACGATCGTCTTGTGGAATTAAATTTAAATTCTGAGTACGTGCTCTTCTTCAATTCCAGCATGTTTAGAAATAGCCTTTTCCTTCAATGTCTCTCAAGTCTCAAGACAATATGTTTGCAGATTCGCGACGGTAAAAAAAATCTTGATTTCAATGTTGGCTACTATTTTAAAGTCCAACTATTTGGAAGATCTTAAGCGAAATTAAAAAAAAAATCCGACATAATAACTACTTAAAAACATATATTATAAATATTACCAATAATTTTAAGCAAAATTTAAAAGTAAATATTACTGAATAAATATTATATTTTTGTATTTTTTCTTGTAAAGATATCTATCAAAATACAAGAAAAAATGTGTTATATGATAAATGCCAAAAAAAATCTAATTAAAAGTTTTAAAGAAAAAAATTAAAAATTTAGAACTAGCTTAAGTGTGCTTATGTCATGGCCTACGTACAATATAGCTAAGCAATTGCATTTCAAGATCACATAAAGCATCGTACGGAAAAGTACGTCTTTTAAACTGATTTTTATTGGGCCTTTCGTAAACATACGTAGTGGGCCTACTTTTATTGTAAAAGCAGCTAAGAAAATATTCAGGGCATATGTGGCCTTGAATGATTCTTCCTGAGATCGAGTGATAAGATCAATGAATCTCATGTTAAAAGGTTATTTATTCCTTCCTCCTTGTTAAAGTTTTCAACAGTCGAGATGGCCTCGAACTCTCAGGTATCATTATTTTTACAGCGAAATCAAAGACGATCAATTCTTCCTTCTCTGAATTTAATTTGATCACAGGTTTTAGTGGAAGAGAAATCAAATGTTAGAATCTTGACACTAAACAGACCAAAGCAGCTTAATGCTCTGTCTTTCCCTATGGTATTGAATCTTTACCTTCTTGTTTTATTACTCTTGTCCTTCTTCTGCATGTACATATTGGCTTTGAATGAATCAATCTTCTATAGATCTCTCGGTTGCTGCAACTGTTTCTTGCATATGAGAAGGACCCTACTGTGAAACTTGTCATCCTAAAGGTAAATCACTGTTATCCTTATTGCTTTTCATTTGTAAAAAGTGAAATAACCTTTGCCACAGGGTCAAGGAAGAGCCTTTTGTGCTGGTGGTGATGTTGCAACTGTTGTTCATGACATCAAACAAGGTTTGGCATCTTCTGATCTTTCTTTTCATTTTTGTTACTTTCAGTTTCTCTGTAAACTCTTTTGCTATTTTCGTTTGAATAGGTAACTGGAGACATGGTGCTAATTTCTTCTCAGATGAATACATGCTTAACTATGTTATGGCTACATATAGCAAACCTCAGGTCTCACTATTGACTATGCTCTCTTTTTACTCTTTTAAGTGTATAAGCTCAATTTTCCAAATTATAGGTTTCAATTTTGAATGGTATTGTTATGGGAGGTGGAGCTGGTGTATCTGTCCACGGTCGATTTCGGATTGCAACTGAGAACACGGTATTCTTTTCTTAAAGATGTCAATGGTTGATAAATAGGCTTTTCTGCAATATGCTTATATCATTCTATATCTTTTGAATTTCTCTTAGGTTTTTGCAATGCCTGAGACAGCTTTGGGGCTCTTTCCAGATATAGGAGCATCCTACTTCTTGTCAAGGCTCCCTGGATTTTTTGGTAACAAAATTTATGTTCTTTTTTCCCATGTTCTTTAAAGCCACAAATGTTTGAGAATGATTGTGGCTACCTCACTATTTCTTTTCTTTTTGTTTAGGAGAGTATGTTGGCCTCACAGGAGCTAGACTTGATGGCGCTGAAATGCTTGCTTGTGGTCTTGCAACTCATTTTGTGCCTTCAGCGGTATGAATTTCATTTTATAAAAACGAGAACATCATTGTTTTATGTTTTCTTGCGTTTTTTGGGTTAATGTACTATGACAGCTGGTGATGCAAAACTTGTTCAGCGTGCTTATTTTCTCCAGCCTGATGGTTTATGTTGACTATGATAAACTATAAGCGTCCATTCCTCAGACATTCTGAATGACTTTAACACACCAGTTTTTTTAAATCTACTGTTTCCTTCGCCAAGGATTTTTACTTAGCAAGGTTACCCCTTTTCACAGAGGTTAAGTGCATTAGAAGCAGATCTTTGCAGAGTTAGTTCAAGTGATCCAGTCTTTGCCTCCACAATTCTAGATGCATACGCGCAGCACCCGCCCCTGAAACAGCAGAGTGCTTACCATAGGCAAGTGCATACAATTTTATCTTTTACTCTTTCTACTTACGTTGAATTTCTCGAATATCTTTCTTATCATGCGAAATTGTGCGCGTTGTAGGTTATGTGGTAAAACATTTGCTATGTTATTAATCATGATTACATTACATGTTTTTGAAAATTTCAATCATGTATTGGTGTCAGCTTTCAGTTGCTCTTTACATACTTGGTTTCTCATTAGATCTTTAATGGATTCTGTTTCTTAGCTTTCCATTACTATCTTTACGCAGACTAGATCTTATTGATAGATGCTTCTCGAGGAGAACAGTTGAAGAAATTATATCTGCACTAGTAAGTTCATTTATAGATAAGATATCTTGAGTTGCAATCCAAAGTTCAATGATTTACCTTTGACAATACACTCTACCATCATGTGTTGGTTAGGAGAGAGAGGCCATTGATGATTGGATCTCAGCTACTGTTAAAGCATTGAAGGGGGCTTCACCAGCAAGCCTTAAAATCTCTCTTAGATCGGTTAGTTCTCATAATACATCACAGACAATGATTGCAAAGAACTGACTTGAGTGTAAATATTTCAGATAAGAGAAGGAAGATTACAAGGAGTGGGCCAGTGTCTAATCCGTGAGTATAGAATGGTGTGTCGTGTAATGAAAGGAGAAATAAGCAAAGATTTTGTGGAGGTTGTTGTCAGCTTCGCTGATTATATCTTCCTCCTAAAACTTCTCTTTGTTGTAGACTATAATTAAAAGTTCGTTTCTTGCTTATGTAGGGATGCAGAGCCATATTGCTGGATAAAGATAAGAACCCAAAGGTTTAAACAAATCTCTCTCCATTTGGTATATCTGTGGTTATGTCACACTGTTGATATATAACGCCTTATGTTGAAATTATAGTGGGAACCACGGCGATTGGAGGATATGAAGGATAGCATGGTAGAGCAGTACTTCAAGAGGGTAGAAGAAAAGGAGGATCTAAAGCTTCCACCAAGAAACAACTTACCTGCTTCCGCTATAGCAAAGCTGTGAAGGGGAAGAAAGAAGTTGATGAAGCAACAAAACTTGTGTTGAAAAGGAAAATAAATGTAACAACCAACACTTGTGTTGAATAGTCCTTGCATACATAATGCATAATGCAAAACAGAAAGGAAAAAAAAATAAAGATTTTTGTATTGAGAGATGACACCAAAGCAAAAATGAGATTGTTAAAATTTGGTAATGGTGTTGGAGGCACAACTGTATGTCCAAAATAGATGTGGAAGCACGTCTTTTTTTTTTTTTTTTGGTTCATCATTCATTTATTTGGTTTCTTCAATTTCATATTCTAAAAACATGAGCTGAATCGTGACCCAAATCGTGAAGTATTGAATAGCAAAAAGCGGAAATTTAAAATCTCTCGTGACTCTTGCAATTTTTTGTTGTTCTTCTCTCTCCATTTCCCTCAACCCAAATTGGTGGGGGAAATAAATTGTGTGTTTCAGATCTAAAAGCCTTGTTTTTTTTTAATCGTCGGCAATGGAGGGCCAACGTGGAAGTAACTCTTCGTTGAGCTCTAACAATGGCAATGAAGTCACTGCTGATGTTTCTTCTTGCTTTTATGTTCCTAATCCTTCTGGAACCGACTTTGATTCAGAATCGTCTTCTCTTCCTCCTCTGTAAGTCTTCTTCTTCTTCCTGAATTTTGAAACTTTACACTGTTGCGTCTTCTTCTTCTTTTTCTTCATCTTTCAGTCTTCTTCCTGAATTCAATTCAGCTCCCCAGCACCTCAAGTTGCATTGTCAATTCCTGCTGAGCTTGCTGCTGCCATTCCACTCATCGATCGTTTCCAGGTTGAAGCTTTTCTACGGCTTATGCAGAAACAAATCCAATCTGGTGGTAAACGTGGTTTCTTCTCTTCCAAAAAGTCTTCTGGCTCTCATGTTCGTGAGCGTTTCACGTTTGAGGATATGCTTTGTTTTCAAAAGGTCCTTTTTTCTTTCTAACTTCTTCTTTATTTCCACTTTGTTACAATACTACATTGACTTTATGCTGAAAATGCTTCTCAATTTCAGGATCCTATCCCCACTTCTCTGCTTAAGATAAACAGTGATCTTGTTAACCGTGCTACCAAGTTGTTTCATCTCATTTTAAAATATATGGGTGTTGATTCTTCTGATCGATCAACGCCACCTAGTTTAGATGAACGTATTGAGCTTGTTGCAAAGCTTTTCAAGAAAACTTTGAAGCGTGTTGAACTTAGAGATGAACTTTTTGCTCAAATCTCCAAACAGACTAGACATAACCCTGACAGGTGCTAATGCTATAACCCTTCTTTCTTTCCCGCAGGGCGTACCTATTAGTTATATGCGTATCACCTTTTTGTTCTTACCTGTCAGGCAATTCTTGATTAAAGCTTGGGAATTGATGTACTTGTGTGCGTCTTCAATGCCTCCTAGTAAAGATATTGGTGGATATTTATCTGAGTATATTCATAATATGGCACATGATGCAACTATTGAACCAGAGGCTCAGGTTCTTGCTGTGAATACTTTGAAGGCCTTAAAGCGATCTATTAAAGCTGGTCCTAGACATTCCACACCTGGCCGTGAAGAAATTGAAGCTCTTTTGACCGGTCGAAAGCTAACAACCATAGTCTTCTTTTTGGATGAAACTTTTGAAGAAATATCATATGACATGGCTACAACTGTGTCTGATGCTGTGGAGGTATTTTCTTGATTTCATTTATCATAATTTTTGTTTCCTTGCATTGCACTGCTACCTGACTATATTCTCACCTAAGGCAGTCAAATTAGTAATGCCTTTGTTCTAATGAGGTCGTTTAAGCATTTTTTTTTTCATTTGTCCCTTTCTTTTTCGTTAAACTTCTCTCACTGCATTGACATATTCCGTGTCAGGAGCTAGCTGGGACAATTAAACTATCAGGTTTCTCTAGCTTTAGTTTATTTGAATGTCGTAAAGTTGTTTCAAGTTCAAAATCATCTGACCCCGGAAATGGTATGCTTTCCTGTGACTTCTTGATAATATTTTCTGAAGTATTACTACATTATCAATTATTTCTCTATCTGTCACTTTCAGAGGAATACATAGGACTGGATGATAACAAGTATATTGGAGATCTCCTCGCTGAATTCAAAGCAATAAAGGATAGAAATAAAGGAGAGGTACTACACTGCAAACTGGTATTTAAAAAAAAACTATTCCGAGAGTCGGATGAAGCTGTAACAGATCTGATGTTTGTGCAACTTTCCTATGTACAAGTAAGCATTTCTTCACTGATGACATTTATCTTTACTCAAAAAGCATGTCTTTCCTCACTTACTGACACACGTACTTTGTAGCTGCAACATGACTATTTGCTAGGAAACTATCCCGTTGGAAGGGACGATGCTGCTCAGCTTTGTGCCTTGCAAATTCTTGTTGGGATTGGGTTTGTCAATAGTCCAGAGTCATGCATGTTAGTATTCTAAACTTCTTAATTATATGAATTGTGCTTCAGTTTTATAAGCTAAGCCACTGAAGTTATTTGCCTTTTATAGTACGGTATGATGTTTTTTGTTCTTATAATTTCATTTTCTTTTTCACTGGACCACGTATCAGTGATTGGACATCACTACTGGAACGGTTTTTGCCGAGACAAATAGCAATAACCCGAGCAAAGCGTGAATGGGAATTGGATATCCTTGCTCGCTACCGTTCAATGGTACTTTATTTAGTTGTATCTGTCTCTTTTCAGATACATTTGGTAAATTGATATTTTGGATTTGTGTTCGTGGGAATGTAGGAGAATATGACCAAAGATGATGCGAGACAACAATTTCTACGGATATTAAAGGCACTGCCATATGGGAATTCAGTGTTTTTTAGTGTACGCAAAATAGATGATCCGATTGGCCTTTTACCTGGACGTATCATTTTGGGTATCAACAAACGTGGGGTCAGTTTCATTAATAATAGATGCTATAAATTATTACTCTTTTAAAAGCAATCTTTATTTTATTTTTGAAATTCAAATTTATTTTATTTGATTTGGTTTTGTTGTAGGTTCACTTTTTTCGACCGGTTCCTAAGGAGTATCTGCACTCAGCTGAATTACGTGACATAATGCAATTTGGCAGCAGTAACACCGCTGTGTTTTTCAAAATGAGAGTTGCTGGTGTTCTTCACATATTTCAGTTTGAGACAAAACAGGTTTAACAATTATTAATTGTGGTCTATTATAGTATGAAGCAATACGTTACGAGATATTCGATTTGAGCATCTTGTAAAGGTGAACAAAATTTGTATTGTTTGTAGGGAGAAGAAATCTGTGTTGCTTTGCAAACACATATAAATGATGTCATGTTGCGTCGTTACTCCAAAGCTCGATCGGCTGCCAATAGCTTGGTTAATGGAGATATATCATGCAGTTCTAAACCTCAAAATCTTGAAGTGTTTGAAAAACGTGTGCAAGATTTGTCTAAGGCTTTTGAAGAGTCCCAGAAGAGGGTTGATAAGGTACACATTTTAGAATAGTAAATTTAAATTTAATTTATGGAGGGAAGGTTGATCCATGTTTGAAAACATTAAATAGCATATTATTGTTGGAGTTTTCATGGTTTTATGTATGGCAGAGTCCGGTATATACCACCCCCCTATTTCATGTAATTTCGTGACCTTTTTCTCGTTAGAGTTGAATGCTGAAGAACTGTTCGTACTTTATTATTGTTGTATAGATGATGGATGAACTGCAAGAGAAACATCTGCTAGAAGTTACTCTCCGTGAAGACTTAGAAACTATACGCAAGAGTTTGGAGCTTGAAAGGAAAAACTTGTTGGAGGTTACCTTAGACCGTGATAAACTTAAGTCGTTGTGTGATGAGAAGGGGACAACTATTCAAGTTAGTTATAACATAACTTTCTCTTCTTTCTGATGCGTGGTTGAAGTTATTTAATTATATATTCTATGTATGCTCTAGACCTTGATGTCTGAACTGCGAGGAATGGAAGCAAGGTTGGCAAAGTCGGGCAACACAAAATCAAGTAAAGAGACAAAATCAGAATCAACAGAGATGAATAATCAGGTGTATATCATGTATTTTAATGTGATTAATGGTCAGTGTGCTTTAATTATTGATTATTTTTGTTGTTCTTTATAAGCAATTTTGTTTTTCTTCAACCATGTCGCAGATATTATACAAGATCCAAAAGGAGTTGGAAGTTCGAAATAAGGAATTGCACGTTGCAGTTGATAATTCAAAGAGGTTGTTGAGCGAGAACAAGATATTGGAGCAAAGTATTTTTAATATAGAAAATAAGAAAACACAGGAGGTGGATTTTATGTATTAGATTTGTGGCCAATTTCAATCTGAGAAGCAGCAAATATTTGCGTATTTTTGACTCTTCAATATTTCAGGTTGAGACTCAGCAAAAGAGATATGAACAAGAAAGAAAGGTGTTAAAGCTTCGAGTTTCAGAACTTGAAAAGAAGCTTGAAGTCCTTACTCAAGACTTGAATAGTGCTGAGTCCACGATCGAAAGTAAGAATTCTGACATGCTGCTGTTGCAGAATAGCTTGAAAGAACTTGAGGAGTTGAGAGAAATGAAAGAGGTATTGCTACTATGTATTTAGTTCTCTTCATCGTTCTACTTTTGTTTCTGTTTGAATGATGATAATAATGTCAGTTCATGATGATGTTAAAAAAAAAAATATTAGAGGTGAGGTGTTTGTTTACATTTCAATTTTATGTTTCTAGGATATTGATAGAAAGAATGAGCAAACAGCTGCCATTTTGAAGATGCAAGGAGCCCAACTTGCTGAGCTAGAGATACTTTACAAGGAAGAACAAGTTCTAAGGAAAAGATACTATAACACCATAGAGGGTAATATGATTCGCAAATATTGACATCGATGTTCATTGCTGTTCTTCTTGGAATTTATTTATCTTTATTTTTGTTTGTGATTAACTGTAGATATGAAAGGGAAGATTAGAGTTTATTGTCGAATAAGACCTATAAATGAAAAAGAGAGTTCAGAGAGGGAAAAACAAATGATAACAACTGTGGATGAGTTTACAGTCGAACATCCATGGAAAGACGATAAAAGAAAACAACATATATATGATCGTGTATTTGACATGCGTGCTAGTCAAGATAATGTCTTTGAAGACACAAAGGTATTATTGATATGTAACTATGTTCAATTACATTTCATCTTTTGCTATTTTGTTGCGGGGCCTAATATCATTTTTCTTTAACAGTATTTGGTACAGTCGGCTGTAGATGGGTATAACGTTTGCATCTTCGCTTATGGTCAGACTGGTTCTGGAAAAACTTTCACAATATATGGACATGAGAACAATCCTGGACTCACACCTCGTGCTACAAAGGAACTTTTCAAAATATTAAAGCGCGATAGCAACAGATTTTCATTTTCTCTTAAGGTAATTTTTTATCCTAATATATGATGTGATAAAAGATTCTGGCACCAAATGATTATAAGACATTGTGCAGGCATATATGGTGGAACTTTATCAAGACACACTTGTAGACCTTCTGTTGCCAAAAAGTGCAAGACGTTTGAAACTAGAGATTAAAAAGGATTCTAAGGTAATGTGATATATATATATATATATATATTTTCTTTAATTGATGTGGATACATAAGTTTGATCTTATACCACAAAATATTTCCTCAGGGTATGGTCTTTGTAGAGAATGTAACTACTATTCCTATATCAACTTTGGAAGAACTGCGAGTGATTATTGAAAGGGGATCTGAACGACGACATGTTTCTGGAACAAATATGAATGAAGAAAGCTCAAGATCTCACCTAATACTTTCGGTTGTTATTGAAAGTATCGATCTTCAAACCCAGTCTGCTGCGAGGGGCAAGGTGACAAAATTCACTATGTTGTTTGCTTGATCCACTCTTAATATTTTGTTAACAAAATTTCAGTAGCATGTAGGGCCTTTAAAAAAATAGGGGTTTCTTTGAATTTTCATGCTTCGTCTACCGTATCTAAGGGAAAAGAGAGTAATATTAATCTTGTCCTAGAGCAAAATAGTTTACCTTAATCAGACGTATTGCTCAAATCATTGGTGTAGTGCTCAATGATAACGCTTAGTGTGGATCCATATTATTGAAAAATGAACAAGGCTCAAGCTCTAACGCAATAAGGATGATTATATCCATATTAGTAGACTGTCATTGTTGTCGATATATTGTTGTTCACTTGATCCTTTTCTGAATAGTTACTCTCTATGGTGGTCTCTTCTATAATATTCTGATCCTGAATTTGTTAATTTGCAGTTGAGTTTTGTGGATCTTGCCGGTTCCGAGAGAGTAAAAAAGTCAGGCTCTGCTGGTTGCCAACTCAAAGAAGCTCAAAGTATCAATAAATCACTTTCTGCATTAGGTGATGTTATTGGTGCTTTATCTTCTGGCAACCAGCATATTCCTTATAGGAATCACAAGTTAACAATGTTGATGAGCGATTCATTGGGCGGCAATGCCAAGACGTTAATGTTTGTTAATGTGTCTCCAGCCGAATCAAATTTGGACGAGACATACAATTCTCTTCTGTAAGTCATGCATTCTTATATATACACACATAACAATTTGCATATATAACGTAGATAAAAATGTCAAATAGGCTAAGTGTAACATAGATACAAATGCCAAATAAGCTGTGTTACATGGATTATTCGTACTCGTTAGATAAAGCATCAAGTTTTTTTTTCTACTTTTACCAACTGCAGATATGCATCAAGAGTGAGAACAATCGTGAATGATCCCAGCAAACATATTTTATCCAAAGAGATGATGCGATTGAAAAAGTTGGTAGCATACTGGAAAGAGCAAGCCGGTAAAAAATACGAGGAAGAAGACTTGGTAGATATCGAGGAAGATCGAACACGTAGAGATGATTCAGATACTTGAAGAAAGCTGACATGGAAGTCGTGTAAGTGAATTCAGACTTTCTCTATGAGTATCCAAATTTGAAAAAGAACAATTGTTATGAGCCAAAGATTTTGTCTGATAGCTAGTAACCGGAGTCGTCTTTAGCGTGAGAGAAAGAAATATATTTAAGCTAAGCTTCTTCTTAACCTAAGTCTCTCTTAGAAAGAACTTGCTCCCGAAAATTGAACAATTTTTACAAAGGAGAGATCCAGTACTATCCCTCTTAAGCCAATTACTTATTCTACATGGAAATAAGCCATCTGATTTCTTTTTCATTAGTAAAGTTTAACTTGATGATGTCAAGTAAAATAAGAGACCATGTAAAAGGAAAGCTCAAATTTGATAACACTGATACAAAAGGATAATGGTAGATGAGAATATCAAACCTAGATAATGTGAAAGTTACAATGCCAGATGAAGACTAAGTCATTGTTTTGTTTATGTTTTTACCGAAGCAATTGATCAAACTGAAAGAGACCTTAAAGTACTGCAAAACTAATCTAGCTGAATAAGAACCAGTGCCATTATATCCAAGATTTTGGAACTAGGAACATATTGCATATGGTAAACCAGGATCTGGTGAAGATGAAGATGGCGGCAATAACCGGCATACGGTATAGTAGCTGAGAATATAAATCTACATCGACTAAACCTCTGCGGCAAAGCCTAAGACACCACACACCACTTCTTCTAGTGTTATTAATCCCTAAAGATTATCACTGAAACATATATTTTATTTTCTGAATATACATGCCTGAAAGAAAAACTCAAAATTTCAGTAGTCTCTTTTCAGGGTCTTTTCTTGTCTTGCCTTAGTTGAATATTGTACCATTTCTTCTTCTTCACTTTATCTTCTTCCCTAACTGTGACTTCTCCTTCTTCTCTAGGTTCCATTAAGAGACTGCTCTTCTTTCTGCTCCAGCTTCTGTTCTTGCTCGAACCTTGCTTCGTTGGTGGGAAAGTTGTGTACGATGCACATATCTGGTTCCTCCTCTTAAGTAGCTCATCGATCTACAAATCTCAGTTATATATTTCTCAAGTAATCAAGAAAATAGGAGAAAATTTGTGATATTGTAATGCTATCTCTCACCTCTTGTACTTCCCCAGCGCATTTACTAGCCATCTCAGTGAACTGCGCAAATACCTCATGGTATTCAGATTCAAATTTCAATAGCTCGTTTCTTTTAGAGACTATCTGCGCTTCAGTGGACCGAAGACTCTCTTTCTCCTTAGTGAATGGAGCAGATAAGAATATTTGTAGAGTGTAGCTCACACTTTTGAAAAAGTTGTCACCTAGAGTAATAATATTGTGACACCAAATGAGGTTACTCTACTTACGATAGAATGGACTAATGATTCCTATAATACTGTAAGTGAATGAAACAAACAAACCATAAACAGCAAAGAAATGAGATCCAGCTTTCAGTTCAGTGATCTCAAACGGTTGGAATGCATCAAGCCTTTTGAAAAATCCGGTCTCTGGATCCCTTGAGAGAGCCCTCTGTGAGCAAAAGGGAGAAAACTGAGTACATGGTGATCAAAAGAAGAGAACAAAGGTGTTAACTTACGAGGGTGGAGAAGATAATTAACTGAATTAACCCTGTGATCGAAGCGGTAAACAGGAAAGCCGAAAAAGTATAACCCTGCAGTTGAGAGCTTTCCTGTTTTCCTGCTGTCTTCCTTTTTCAAGATGAAAGTACATAAGAAAACCAGAAGAAACAATGAAACTTAGTTGCATGAAGATTCAATTGGATGCAAAATTTTGACCTTGAACAGCAAATTTAGAAAACTTTCAGATCGAACCACTCAACCGAATTATTGTTACTCAACACACTAACAAGACAAAACTTCATACCTGTAGTGCCAAACTCAGTCCTCCATTCTCTGCTTGATCAAAGTAAAGCAACTGAAAAGCAAAAGGAATCAGAGGGTAAGATAAGGAATACGAAACATAACTACGAGTTTCTTGAGCATGAAAGGCAAGATTTTGCGGAAACAAACCTTGAATTTGTTTTTAGCAGATGACTGCACCTTACAAATCAATCCAGCTTGGGCTTCTTCTTCTGTTAATGTAACAGAATAAAAGTGAGCCGATTGCTTTTCAACCTGTTAGAAATCGAAACTATGTCAGAGTGAAAAATCCACATTAAGGCAACGAAAAGCAAATGCTAGTTTACTAAAACAATCATAATCATACCTTCCTAGAAACAACTTTCCCAACCGCAAGAGGCAAAGTAGTAACCATACCATTCAATGCCTCCTCCAATAAATTTGCTGAGACACTTGTCTTGATTTGTACACCAAGCTTACTATGTTGGACAAAATTTTCAAACAAAGTTAAGAACTTGACAAGATTTCTCTTTAGAGTCAATGGAAACAGAGAATAGAGCAAGTCTGTCTACAGAACTCACTTGAAAAGTGCGGCGAATATAGTATTAACAGCTCCTAAGCTTGAAAGATCGAGCTCAAGATCTTCATTTTCCGTTCCCACAGTCTACATAAACATCACATTCAAATCAATATAAAAATGGATATGGGAACTTTAATGATTTCCAACAAAAGGGCATCTAAAGAAGAAGTAAAATCTCTGTAGCAAATTAGGTGATATTGAAGGCAAAAATGTCGAGTTTATGTTGCAACTCTAACGAAACCACCGTATAACAATAAACTCTTTGGTACCAAGACACTTTTCCACGCTCTTCAATGCTTCAATCAAACTATCGAAGTTAAAACTCAGGACTTGTATGAAATCGCACCTCAGAGCCAGTTGTATCATATTGTCGGCGATTCTCAGGATCAGACAAGACATCATAAGCAAATGTAATCTCCTTAAACATATCCGCTGCAACCGGATCATTAGGATTCTTATCAGGATGGCACCTGGATAATAACTAAAACCTCAGTAATATGTAAAAAACTAAACTTTGTATCGAAGTTTGATCCACAAACTGATCTACTTAATACAAAATCTAAGCAGAACAACTTAATCCACGTAAAGTTTCAATCTTTATCACAGAACTAAAAAAGACCTGAGAGCCATTCTTCGATAGGCACTTTTGATCTCTTGATCAGTTGAATTGCTAGGGATACCAAGGACTTCATACGGGTTCCTTCGTCGGAGCTCATCTTCTCCGACGTCTTCATTCTCCGATCTCGATGTATGAGTAGGCATAGTTCAGAAAGCGATTATCTTCTTCTCTACCAAAAGTGTTAGAGATTGAAAATCGTTGAGTTTTAGATTCCCAAGTCGATAAAGCAAAAAAACTTGGGATCTTCGCCTGAAATTGAGAAAGTGGGGAGAATGATTCATGCCTCGAAAATTGTGGGTTGTTACACCAAAACTCTAGGAGGAAGAGTGACAGAGAAAGAGGAAGCTCCATGGGGAATAACCCCAAAGGCAGGCACTGAGCTGGAGAAGACAAGAGAGACGAGACATACACAGACACTTTAATTATTCGTTTTTTTATTATTATTTCTTATTTTGTTTTTATTCTCTCAATTCAAATCAAAATTTTCAACTGGTTTTCAAATTTAATTTCCAAATTACCCATTATAGCAATTAGAAATGGGCCCAAAACAGATCAGAAGGCCCATAAATAAAACTGTAACTTTTTTAATAAAACAATAATAAACTCAAATTGGAAGTGGGGTACTCAAGCCAAATTTATTAATTAAAAATGAAAAAGTTAGAGAGAAAATAAGAGAAATGTAAGAGACGTTTTAGGAATGGTTTTTACCACCTGTCAAAATTTTATTGGATTAAAATTTCAAAACAAAATAAAATTAAATAAATAATAAAATCATATTAGTGGATGGGGATGCTGGTCTCAAGTCTAAATCATTTATAAACGATGCATTTGTCTTTTCTTTTCTTTGTTTCAGTCTTTTTATACGAATATTCGTATCTTGGAAGTTATCACACTTTGATTCCATCTTCAAAAATTATCTTTAAAATTTAATCTTGATCGTTATAACAAATGATTAGCAGATTCTTCCAAAATTGATTGTATAAATTGCTAATGCTGCGAGCTGAATCTTGTCAATGTCAGTGAACTAAAGATTAATCATTTTCTCTGACTCTTTTTCTTATTGTATCTTTCACAGTAACATCTAAATTTCACAGTAGCATCTACAGCGATTGAAGGATTGAAGCCAGCGATTATTTAAGTGATAATACACTTAAATCATTTGAGTAAACTGAGATCAGAGCTTGGGAAGTTAAACAAGGTGGATGCTCAATGGACTTTGAGAACAAGGATAATGCTCCACCTGATGATTATGAAGGATTCACTATAGGTAAAGATCTCTTCTGATAATTACTTTCATTTTTTCAAGAATTATATTTGACTGTTGTTCAAAGTGTAGTTTTATAACATATGTAGGATAAGTAGAGATAGGATGATTGTTTCATAACATTAGTAACAGCAACAGTGGCCAAATTACATGTTTTGACTCTTTTTTTGGTAGAGTGAAACATTGTAACTAAATTATTTTCTCATGTGTTACTAGAATCATTAAAAAAATATATCAGCTGTTCTGTTTTCTGACTATATCTAAGCTATCAAATTTGAATATATGGTTTACGGGAAGGGAGTAATCTTAAATTAGATGAGTATTAGCTAAAGGGTCAGATTCTTGATTTGAGATTTAGTGATTTGAGATTTATGGCCTTGTTGTCAAGCTTTTGATGGTTGTTGCTGCATTGTGTTCTTGTACTCTTGCAGTCAAGTTTACGAATGGTATGTATACGTTTGTAACATGATGATGAAAGCTAAGACCATTCTTGATCACTTGTGTTTTTGCAGTTTGTGATCCTAAGATAATTAAGAGTATGCTCTTCCTATTTGGAATGCAACTCGATTACAGCGATGCTTTAATCGGTGGAGGTTTTTTCTTTCAAGAACCCCAACGCTTCGCAAACTTGCGGATGTGGAAAGTCCTTTGCTTCATAGCTTCTGGTCATAAGTATTTAGTTTGTAGACTCTCATTTTCTTGTGTTTTATGGGTTGTAGAATGCTTGCAGTTTCACGCAATTCTGCGTTGGTTTAGACAACTATGTGCATGTGTATTAATGTATATGACATTTGTGTAAGAAATTTTAATTATTCTACTCCACATCGTAAGCTATTGGTTTCTCATTATCCAAGAATCCACTGGCATTTTTGTTTGCCACAAAAATAAATGGTTTCATATAATGCAGCAGCAACCACAATTATACTCCCATGCCCCATCTTATGAATTGCCCGTGGCCAGGATAACTGAGGACGGTTAAAGTCAAAAAAATTTAGCCTCGTACAAAACATTTTTTTTAAATAAATGATGAAATATATTGTATTAGTGATTGCTATTATAAAAGTCATAATAATAAATCTTCACTTAAAATACTTAACAAATATAAATAGTTTTTTGAAATAAAAATAAATATATATATATAATTTTTTTAACAAGAATGTAGTTTGAAATAAATATATTTTGTTAATTCTATTTTTCTACTATAACTAAAACCTTTAAAATCATTTAATAACTTTTTATTTACTAAATTTTTTTTTTAAGTAGAACCCCTTAAAATTGGAGATTTATGCAAATGTTTTAAACAATGTGTGCAAGCCCGTCTCTGTTCATTGAATGTTATTTAGGTCCCTTTTAAAACTTTAACTGTCGATTATACCGTTATCGCATGTAGTGTTCAAAATGTCGATCACAGAAATTTATAATTGAAAATGAGTTTTATGGACCCAAGCATTTACATGTTACATTCAGGCAAATTATTGCTCCAACTGATTTGAGAGACAAGGTACCTAACGGTCTATTTTGTTTTTCTCGCTGCAGCCATTTTTCCAGACTTGACGTATTCAGCTGATGAAGACCAATAATATTATCCCAATCCGAAGAAACACCCACTAGTGTGAGTGTGACCTTTATATGTATGTTTTTTTGGGGAATATGTATTATATGTAATTTTAGGAGGTATATATGTTCGCGTGGATATAAAAATTTAACAAAAATGATACCCTTTTTGTGCAACAAAACATAAAATATAACCAATGATATAACCCTAATACCCTAATCTCTATTCTCTTAGGGCTTCATTGACACAAATCCTCAATGAAATACACTAAAGAGGCCAAGAGCAAGGATATGGTCTAGATCACATGATTTGCTCTTTCGTTTATATAACCCATATATAACCCAAATGAATATACTTCTCTTTTTATAATTATTTTTCAATGTTGTACCAATCAGTAATCATCATGTCTCTTCCTTCTTTTTACCAGCCATAATTTGCCTGCTCCTTCTCTCATCATCATCAACACCACCAAACTCCCACCAAACAAGTCTCATCAAAGAAGAATAAGAAGAAGTATGGAGGGATTTGGAGACATGAGAGCACAAGATGAAGATCTTGGCTTTGTTCTTGTTATTCAAGAATGTAAGTGGAAAACAACTATACAAGCATATATGGCTAAAAGGATGATGGATCCATTATGGTGGGAATTTAATCTGTTGTTGGGAAGAAATAAAAGGGTCTGAATCTTATCTCATCTCATCTCTTTAAAGGGAATGGAAGCACTACGGTTCGATCTTCATCTCTCTTAATATACTTTCACTTGTTTCTAAGAAACTTTTGTATCTTTGTAAGATTGTTAATCATAACGTTTTGTTTGAAATTGTCGATCTGCATGATGCCTCTATGAATTGGTTGTGTTTGTTTTGATGGCTAATATTTTCATCTTTTGTGTAACAAATGGTTTTATGGTTGCGCATGCTAATTTTTCTTTTTATTATTCATTCCAACATGCAGTATATGATGTTTCCCAAGTTCCCAATTGTAAACCAAAAACAAAAAACAAAAAAAGTTCCACATTTGTCGACTATATACACACTATTGTGGAGTACTGGTACATATCTAAATTCATACACATTTTTAACATCAAATATCCATGCACGATTGCTGGTAATTTCGTATATACACATTCATATATATATATATGGTCTATAAATCTTTTGTCACACACACATATATATATATACACACTAGCGGAACCATAATTTTATTTAATTAGGATCAAGAAATATATAATATAAATAACTTTTAAGCTGTTGAAAAATCAATACAATAATATTTTATTTTTACTTGTAACTTAATTTTTGTACTTTTTCATTTACAAATATTTTGGTTTATAAAAAACTAGAACAATTACTTAAAAAACAGTTACTAATATGATTTTGTAATGCAATCTTCACAATGTTCACAAATTTTATCCCAAAAAATTTTTTTTGACTCAAAAGGAAAAATTTTAAACTATATTTAATGTATACAAATCATGCATAGTTAGTATTTAGTAATATTAATTGGATCACAATCTAAACATGAACATAACTAAACAAAGTGAAAAACCTAAAACCTTTTTTATGTTTCTAAATTAAATTGTTAAAAAAAGATTTCTTTTATAGGGTCATGATTTTTTTCTCTAAAACTTAATATAATATTTTTTAAATTTAGTTGGGGTCAGCTGACCCCCTTTCCAACCTGCCTCCGCCACTTTCTAGAAATCCCTTGTTATACATAGTAGATCCGGATCTCAAAATGTCAAAAAGTGGTAAGATCATTAAGCAAAACAATTATTTGGCTTGAGAGTTAATATAGTGTAGTTTATTTCTTATTAGAAATATATCCATAAAACCTATTCAACTATCAAAACCAAGATGTTGTATTTGGGCATGATGGAATCTTTGCCGATAAACAATATGGTTTATACGAACTTAAAAAATAGAGCTCATTTTGAATGAGAAGTAGATGTCTGAAGTGTATGCTTTGGAAAGTTCATTTGAAAAGCTCAAATTTAAATTAAGTGTCAAAGATTACACATTGAAAGAATAGTTTAAAAACTCTCTAGCATATATGCATATGGGAAAATTCGTAACAAGGTTCAAAATCCTTGGGACTATGCTATGGTGCATTGGAGAGAAGAGCAAACCCGAGCGCACGCATTGTCGCAGACATATCGGATTTGGGCTTGGACTTTGAGCCTTTTAGAGTGGGTCGAAAACATATATTATTTTAGTTTTATAAGTTGATTTGGTCATGAGCACATTTTAATTCTAGGATTAGAATTTTCCAGATATCCATTAATAAGATAATCCTCAGGATTGTTTTCGGTAAAATCATTTTCTACTTGCGCATTATGCATTATGCATTATTGCATTAGATCTTGTCACAACCCATGCTATGAAACTATATTATTTTTTTGCTCTCAGAAAAATTAGAAATTATATTGTTTTCTGGTTCAAAGTTGATAAGACTAGAATAGTATTCGATTAATATTCAAGTCGATTTTTTGTTTTCAAATAAACTTAGGTTTTAGTTCAGTTTTTAATGTAAATGGCATATTCAAAATTATTTGCAACCAATGTTAATGTGTTAATGGTTGAATGATTTATTCTGAATATTCTTTATTTATGCCACTGTGATTTACGTCACTTTTGACCACCGCTGAACGTTTTTAGTGATAAGAAAATACAAATTTCTCTGGACTTTGGAGAATTAGTTTGGGATTTGGCATAGGATTCTTCCGTTTAAAGATAATAAACGTTAATGATCAGTTTCAATGTTGAGAATGTAGTATGGTAGAGCTTCTCAATAATATATAATTATACAAACGTTTTAACTTTAAAACTTCTAAAAGTTACAAAGGTTTCTTATGGGCTACCCTAGAGTGGTCTTTATCTAAGATTACAAAGACTTTGTTATGGGCCTAACGGGGAAGATTATTTGAACCTCTTTGACAACAATATCACAAGATTTCACCACGCTCCAAGAGAAGTTTATTCTTCCTCTTGTTTCGATGACATCAAGCAACCCCACTAGCGGATATAATGCCGTTTTACTTCTAATGTAATGCCGTGATAAAATGGTTTTGATATTCCTTAATGGTGGACAAAACCATGGAATTATGTTTGATGAATTTAAACTATGAAAATATGGATGTCTAATTCCTCAAAGAGACAAGAACATATCATAAATCCTCAAGCTAATATTCAAATCTTCCATCTACTCTATTTGGAAGGAGAGGAATGCTAGACTAGATTCTTCTATTTCTCGACCTGCATCAATTTTGATCAAAGAAATACACTACATGATCCGATGTCGCCTAGACCCGCTCTCTAGAGCTCATCGAAAGCTTCCTTCCACTGTGTCCTATCTCACGACTTGGTTCTCGAATGTTCGAAAGCATATGCATTGGTTGATATTTATATTAGTAGCTTATTAGCTTTTGATTCCTATGATGTATGTTGCCTTCTTGTAACATCTTCTTGGTTGAATGGAAATTTAAAGGAGGGAAATCCCTATGAATATATGTGGTTAATAAAAATTCGATGTGTCCTAAAAAACCTTGAAAACCACTATCCCACATACAGTGGGCGTAGGCTTTTATTTGTTGCTTGTTTTAAAATCCAGATAGACTAGGCCTGTCGAACTTGTGGTTTGGTAAACATTATTAGTTATTTTGTTTAAGTTGACTTTCAAATTACATATTGTTTTAGCTGTCTTAAACTTAAACAACCTACAAAAATGAAACTATCTGAAAATTTAATAGTTCATGAAGATCTGGGAAGACTATAAAAATTATATATGTTTATTCATTTATAAGCATTTAAAATTTTCAGAAAATCATCCAAAATTGGATTCTACCAAGTACCAAAACAATGTCACCTAAATTGTGATTAATAGTAATACCAAAATCTATTTTGGTATTATAGGGGCCAATTTACAAAAAAAATAACATTTAAGTGTGAAGTAATCACTTATAAATCATTCAACTAATCAGTAAATAATCCAATTAATGGTCCAACAACTAACGTTTTCTTCTATATAAACACGACACCTCATATTATGGATATCTTTGAAAATCATGAGATTCGGGACTATTCAACTACCAAATTGCTCGAAAAAAAAACAGGACTAATCAATTACCAAATAACTATTCAATCGGCAATATAATCAAATCATATGTAAAACATTTGGCTGCTAATTATCGTGTCATAAACCGACTACTAGTCTAATCGATTGCGGTTTATGAACAACACTATTTGGCAAAGACATAGCAAAAGCAATCAATCACTTGGTACGCGGTGTTGTCTGAAACAGCAAATAATGGGTGAAAACTGAAGTAAGAAAGAAAAGTGATGTGCCTTTAAATTAGTTGGGTCCAACTCTAGATCTCCTTGGCCCCACAGATCTAAATTCAACATGGACGTCGATGCAATAGTCCGCCTTCTTCCTTTTTTTTTTAATATTACATATTCATAAGAAAAATTGATTCCGTGTTTTTCAAGGATAAAGTTTAAAATAAAACAAAATTGTATCATTCTTTTAGTATAATTTTGATAATCTAACTGGTGATGATTAGTTCAGCTTGATAATCTAATGACTTCTATTGATAATATGTGCATATATATTGTCATCTTATACACATATATATACCTTATAAATATTTACATTCGCTTAAGATCTCGTTTTCAAGGGATACATTTAGATTTTTATACATATATATACGTTTTAATTTTTAATTGGTATGTTATTATTTTTATTTTGAATTATTTTTTTGATAATTTATGTTTTATTATTGATTTTTTATTATATTTAAAACTTTGATTATGTTTGTTAGTGACATTAATTTATATTTTTGTTAAGGCCTCCGAATTCTAAGATTGGGTTGTAATTTTATGTATGCATCAGGATAAGCTTTTAGAGAAGGGGGAATATGTATGCATCTGCATTTTGCAATTCCAAAAGTCACTATGTGGTCTCTAACAGTTCTCATGGTTATTAGTTAATACTGTTTATCTCTTACTAGATTGTGATGGTTATATCAATATTCTTGCCGCATTAATCTATTTCATTGGTCATAATACCTTTTTCTGTTCATAACTTAGTTATCTTTCAATCTTTTATTTTAATCTCATTATATATATATATTATTTATCGGGACAACATATCAAGTAGTTAATTAGTATATTATTTAATTACGTTTATATTTTCTACAGAGAAACAGAAAATACACTAATTAAGATTGTCACCTTATATAAAAAAAAAAAATTAGAGAACTTCAAAACTTTTTCATGTTCGTACGACATTTGTTTTTTTCTTTCTTTGAAAAATGGTTAGCGATACGAATTAATGTCAGTTGCATATGTAACTTATACGAGAAGAGGTCTTAATTAACTCGCCTTGAAGAATGCACAGAGGATTTCTGTTAATTAGTTTGAATGAAAACTATTAAAATAACAAAATTGGGTAGACCCAAAACCAAGGAAAGCAAAACTCTTTTCGTTTGCTTCTCTCTTTATGCACTGTGTTATATTTCAAATTTACTCGAAATTGTTAAGGTTCTTTGTTGGGATTAGCTATATGTTTCCGTTTTGTATAGTACTGTCAAGGACAGCCGCATGCAGGCCAATCCCGATTACTAACATGGTGGGATGGGTTTGAAGTCTGAACAATATTATATTTGTCCATGAAACAGTAGGCTTCGCGGCCATATCCAGGCGGGTATGCGGGTTATGCGGATTGGACTTACGGGCGGGCAGGTGGACCGCGAATTGAAATTTTTATCTATTTCTGACTCTTTCCTATATATTAAATATTGTTACCCAAAAATACACTAAGAATTTCACAAAGATAAATCACCAAAAAATGAAACATAAATTAATAAGTATCATAAAAAAGATTCATCTATTCAACATAATTTTAAAACAAACAAGAACAAAATTTAAAACTAGTTTCAATTCATTTCAATCAATTAACAATAATAATCAATCCAAATCAGTCTCACAAAACAAGAAACAATCAAGATCTGGAAATCAGGTTTTTAAAAACATAATAAAATCTCAGGAAAAAATGCAACTTGATAATGACTTTAAACACTCAACAAACCATAAAATTTAACAATCAAATTAGTGATAAATCACATTACTCAATAAGATTTTTTTTTAAAAAAAACCCCCCACAAATTCGAAAATAAAGAACATAATTAGCAAAAAGAACTACCCAAAATGGTAACAAGGGACATCAATTAACAATTAGAGGTACCTCAAGAAGAACAAACCGCATAAATGAAGAAGAGAGTGAAGTATCGAAGAGATCCGTGAGCCTTACCCACATTACCACAAATTAGGGCAGGGCGGATATGGGCAAAGAGATTGGCGACCGCGGTCCTTGCCGGACTCGCCCGCAGCGGGTGGAGAGAACGGCGGTCGATGGTGGGCATATCCAGGTGGTCGCGGGCTCAACTGACAGTGCTAGTTTTGTATATCTGATTATGATATTAATTAGACTAGTGAATATTGATTTTCAAGCGAAATGTTTTTATTTTATTTTCGGATATGATTAGCCATGAAAAATAGTACAAATCATGAAAAATACATCTTTATTCCTTATAAAAATGGTGTTTTCAATTTGATTCTCATATTTTTCTTTGTTGAGATATATGATTTTTTTTCTTTGTTGAAAATGTGAGAATCAAAGAAAACCACGATTTTCGAATCAAGTAGTACAAAACAAAACCAAATCAACGTTTAATTATATTACTTATGGGCAGAAAATCTTATTAAAAAAAAGGAAGAAGAAAAAGACACCAATTAAGATTTGATACTGGAACTGTTCAAAGCAAATATTTGATATTAGTTGGAAAAAAAATAAAGAATTTGATATTCGTCGAAAAAAATATTAAAGATTTGATATTTCGAGAGTAATAATGGAAATATAAAACAAAGTAGAGGAGAAGAAGAAGAAGAAGAAGACGAAACAACTGAGTTCACTTTTCTCTCTTCTCTTTTTCTTTTCTCATTTCATTTTCTACTATTTATTTTTTCACTGATAGAGAAACCTATGGCCGCCAGACACGGTGGCGTTTCGTGTTTACAAAGAACGGAGATGATCGGAATAGGAATCGGAGAACTTGAATCTCCACCGTCGGATTTTGATCAAGTACACGTATTAGCCGTTGATGACAGTCTTGTCGATCGTATCGTGATTGAGAGATTGCTTCGTATTACTTCCTGCAAAGGTTTGTTTGTTGTCTTCTTCCTCTTCCTCTAAAACTCATTAATAAAAAAAAAAATTACTCCGGCGTTGGTTAATTACAGTTACGGCGGTTGATAGCGGATGGCGTGCGCTACAATTCTTAGGATTGGACGACGATAAAGCCTCCGTCGAATTTGATGTAAATCTTTTTATATAAACAAAAGCTTTTTAAAATTCCAGATTTTGAATATTGAGATTTGTTTCACAGAGATTGAAGGTTGATTTGATAATCACTGATTATTGTATGCCTGGAATGACTGGTTACGAGCTTTTGAAGAAGATTAAGGTTTGAGTTTGAGTTTGAGTTTGAATTTTCCCGCCTTAATTTTTTTTGTTTTTGGTAAATTCTGAAACAATGTGGACCTTTCTGAAATAACAGGAATCTACAAGTTTCCGGGAAGTTCCGGTTGTAATCATGTCGTCGGAGAATATAATGACTCGAATCGATAGGTGAAATATTCTCCCGCCGGAATTTATTTTAGAAATTGCAAATTGGTATTAAACAATAAATTTGGTTACAGATGCTTTGAAGAAGGTGCTGAGGATTTTTTACTTAAACCGGTGAAGCTCGCTGACGTTAAACGCCTGAGAAACTACTTGACCAGAGATGTTAAAGTTTCCGTCGACGGGAATAAACGGAAGATTTCGGAAGATCTAAGTAACTTCTCTTCACCGGAAATGACTACTCCTCCTCCGCTGACGTTGTCGTCATCAACATCGATTGAGTCTTCGGAATCTACTTGTCATTCATCTCCGGTGGAATTTATTTCCTCTTCGCCTCCGTCATTGTCATCTACGCCGGTGGGTTCTCCGATAACTCAGCCGGTATTGAAGAGTCCCGGATTAGATTAGAGAGATCCGTGGGTTTGCTCCGTTAACTTTTACTTTTGACGGTTTTATTGACTGTACGTTCACTTGACGCCGTCAGTTTATTAGATCTATCTCTTAATTGTTTTATCTTTTCCACGTGCGAAGGAAAACTTTTTCAATTTCTTGTATTTAATTACATAAAATTCGATAATTTATAAAATCAAATAATGTTTTATTTCTTTAATCAGGTAATCAAATAATCAAATAATGTGTGGCACATTCTGTTTCTAGATGTATTCATCATATCGTCTGCTAATCACTTTTGAGATTTGACAGCTGGTTTTTTTTAAATTCTTTAACCTTGAGATCAAATAAGTACGACTTGGGTATACTTTTCTTTAATCCTCTATTGTATACACTAGCTAGAATTTGATAATAAAAACTAAGCCGAGTGTTATTATGATATAAAAATGAAATTAGTCAAAAATTATGCATGGCTTCTATGAATTTTGTCAACTACACCTACTACTAAATATAGATAGATCGATGGAGGAATAACGTGACATTACTACATATACTATATCGGATGGACTTTTCACATCTTTTCTAGTTTTTATTGATTTATTTTTGATAAACCGTAGTAGTTTTTAGGTCTGGGCAAATTATCCGAAATCCGATCCGATATCTGTTCCGATCCGATCCGAAAAAGAGGATATCCAAAGTGGTTGGATCCGAATATTTTATTTTGAGAGCCCGGATATCCAGATCCGATCCGGATCCATGGTTATGTATAATTTTTATTTAAAATATATATAATATTTAAATATATATTATTTAATATATATATATAATTACTTAAAATATAATAAAAATAAATTTTTCATGAAAATTTTGGATATTTTAAAAACTTTACAAAGTAAAAATATTTAAAAATATTTTTTAAAATTATTTTAATGTTATTTTCAATTTTTTGTTTGATTTATTTTTTAATAATTTTATATTATTATTTTATAAATTTTACTTATGTCTTGCGGATCCGGATCCGAATATCCGCGGATCCGGATCGGATCCATAATTCTTCGGATCCGGATCCAGGTTTGGATACCTTGAAAATTCCGAATATCCGGATTGTGTCTACCCCTATTAATTTTACTTATTTGATCCATATTATTTTTCAATGTTTGGGACCAAATATTGGTGATATTATGTTTTAAGGTAAATTACCTGAATGTTAACTAAATTTGGCGAGGATTTGTTATTTTGTATTTTACTCCTTCCATCGTTTGATTTTTTAACCAACTCACACATATTAAGAAATAATTATACTTAATAAATAATACATTCTCTTTCTATTTTTTTACAATTTCCAATATCTATAAACCAATCATAACTCAACAATTCAAACAATTTTAATTAATATTTATTGAAGTTTGCAATATAATAATATTAACTATTTAAAATATTTTTAAAACTCTAGAAAATCAAAATTTGAGAGACAAAACAAATATTCTAAAACATCATAAGGAAGGAGAGATCTCCATAATATTCTAAACCAAAACGTATTGTCTAAATACAAATTATCATAGGGATCTTGTATTCATATCTAACATGAGGTCTACTAATTAAACACATTTTAAGTATACATTTTAGCTCCTAAGCACACATACTTATAGCTTGATTGATTCACACCACGACCACAGTTTCTACTTATAGAGAGGATGTATATTATATTTTGAACTTTCTTTAGAATGAAGGATCAAATTGTATAATATAATACATAACGGCAATAAATAATGAACGATAGCCTTACATTGCCCATTGGAACTTGGAAGAGGGCATTGAATAGTTAAAACTTGAGAGGCGAATGCAATGTATCAAAATCAATAATCATTGTAGACAACATAATCAGCCTAAAGATACTCCCCACGTTTGGCGTACTAAACATGTGATTTATTCAACTTTTATCTTCTTCCCATTTTTATTTATCTTTTGTCACCTTAACGTAAGGCCAATTATTCTTCAACAACTTCAAAAACATTGACTGAATTTTTCTCTAAACTTGTAAAAAAAACTGTAAGTGATGTGTACAAATGCAAAACTCTTTATTCTATAGAATGTCGCAAATGATGTATTCGATACAAAATTTCCTAACTTGAGAATTCAGTCTTCTAAATTTTTAATAGAATTCGGATCTTGTGTTTATTTTTAGCTTTAACTAAAAACATGAAAAATGTGGTACGTAGATCTCGATTAATTTTTTATTATTCAGCTCCAACCAAAAAATAAAAGAGCTCTCAGCCAGTTGATTCGTGTAAGTCGGTGTTCCGGGGTTTCAAACTTTTGGTCACACCAATGTGAAATGCAATTTGAAGACAGAATTGTCACAATCACAAAGATATGAACAAGTGCTATTAAAGTACTAGATAATTAAGGGGTTGTCTCCGAGAAAAGAATCACCTATTTGTTGGGTTTACAACCCAAGCGAGAGATCTCTCAATATTGCTTAAGAATGCAATGGACACTTTGTATAAAACATCACATACGCCTCTTTTTGCTCGGCCCATCAACGAACGTTTGTAAGGTTTCAAATTTTGTGGGTCTAGACACACATTTACTCCATGTTTGTAGCCCACTAGAATACAACAATGTATCATTTAAAAAAAAAAATCAAATACTACAACATATCTTACTCTTAAGTTAGTGGTGGATGCTTAACTTTTTTTTGTTTGTCAAATATTTAGTTTGGTTATATATTCTGATTTTTGTTTTAGTTTTCAATTTTCTTTTAATACCGGTTTTCCATTCAATAAAAGATTGGATATACATAATGGCTTTAAAATAAAAAAGAGTCTTATAAACAAGAAACACCACAAACCTTAACAAAGAAACTTTGTGAGTAGTTCGAATATAACTTTGTGGTTGAGTAGCAAGTCAAGTCAAGTCAAGTTTAATTTTCAATCTTTTTCGAGGTAACATGATAAACCTCAACAAATAAAACGTTGTGAATGAATAGGTGGAAAATAAATTTTAGGGATAAGAGATCGAAGCCAAGTCAAATGATGAGATTTGCGCGTCTTGGACTTGTGGTTGAGTTGCAAGTCAAGTCAAATTTTAATTTTGTTTCCAGTCTTTCCCAAGGTAATAGAAGATATTCAGACATGGCGGAAGTTTTCAAGAAAAGAAAGAAAAAAAAAACTTAAGCGCATTAGATGCCTTATCAGATCTCATCTTAATCTTACAATGTTTGAATATAAGGAACTAATATTGCTTCTTTGATGATACCACAAGGCACAATTATCGTCTCGTATTACACTTTTTCTATAGACCAAAATCACAACCAAAAGAATGATAGTCTTTTCATGGTGTATTTGTTAAAGTAGCACTATAGTACATAATATACAAAGTTATATATTTTCAATAGTTCTTTATGGAGAATAAGGAGGCTGATGATGAAGACGACCACTAGTTGGCACACGACCAAATCTTTTTTACAATGTCATTTTATCTAATAATAGACAATGACATAAACTTACAGTTATTCATGGAAACAAATAGAATGATACTATTATTTACAAATTATTTAACATTATTAGTCACATAGCAGTGACATTATTTACAGGTATCAAATTGAATCTACTGTGGCAATTAATCCACAATTGTTGTTCCGTTTAAATTCATCATTATCTAAAGTTTGACCAACTTAGCTACCTGATACATTACATTTTGTTAATTTACTCACAAGTCATAAATCATGTTCTAAAAATCCTCCACTAGCACCTATTACACCCCGTCTATTTGCTACACCCACTCTCGCCGCTTCGATTAATGATTAATTTCTCGAAAAAGTCAGTCAACCGATTACTCCCCGCCTAATCCGATTACTCCCCGCCTAATCCGATTAATCCCCGACTAATCCGATTATTTTCTGTCTATTCATGTATAATCTAATTATTTTTAAATTTTCAGGTATAATTTTTTTTTTGTTATACAAATATTTATATTAAGAGTTTGTGATGTTTATAATAAATTATTTTAAAAATATAAATAAAAATTATAAAATAAATTATTAATACTACATTTTCATGTATTTACTATAATTTTTAAAAAATATTATTTAAAAGTTTAATATAATAGATAAATATATTTTTAAAATATTAAAATAAACTAAAACTAATCTTCGATTAATCCCCGTTTACTCTCTAATTAATCTCTTAGGCGTTAGACCGGTCATAAATGGTTATCATATTCTTAGAAATAAATAACTATCAAAATTTGATGTCATCCATCAAGTTCACCCTTTAAATTAAAGATAATCAGATTCATCACTTAATTAATCAGCTATCAAGTACTAAAGAGTTTTTAGAAGTCTTATTGGCTTTTATAGATGGGATGGGGCCAGAAGGATTATTAATATCTCAACTTCTCAACAGCTATCGCTGAGCAACAGGTTCATAAAGTCAAACATTCCAAAATTTCATTTACACCTAACCTTTTCTTCCAGAGTATTTTCGGTTTCTTCTAGAACATCCGCATTACCAAAAATTATTAGACTTCTCGGTTTTTTTTCTCACAAGCACAATAATGCAAAAAGGTCACGGGTTGGTTAGAACACTAGAAATATACATTTGGATTTTGAAATAAATTGAATTCTGTTAAACCCATTTGTGAATCTATATGAGATTCGTAAATTCTCACTAATATTATTAACATCATACATGTGGATTCTGAAATATTATGATTTATCCCATGGATTTGATTATTTGTAATTTTCATCTTTAAGAAAAAATTCAATTAACAATAAAGCTTCCTAAAATTGGTAGGTTGAAAAGATGTATGAATATAATTATTAAGTCTGGAAAATCGGATATTCGGTTTGATTTTAGGTAGAAATCAATTGGGTATGTGGATATATGATTGTAGAATCAATATATGTAACGAAATGGTTTCAATTCGTTCTAATTTGGTTCATGTTAAGTATCCAAAATATTAAATAAAATGGTTAAATTTATATAAAAATTTGGTTAAAATTTTACTATTTGGTTTTTTTTTTGTAGATTAGGTTTGATATTTTAATTTTTGGATAAATTCTAATTGATGTTCCGTTCGTCGGTTCCACATTTTTTTTTGTGCATGCCTAATAACTACTCTAACATAAGTTATTAATTGATTTCCCATTAATATTCCTGTTAAACTAAGAATTACTAAGAGACACGATAGTCAACACGGAGCCGAAAATCAAAGAAGTCAAATATTGGGACATCTTCCATTCCAAAATCGGACACTAACCCCAAAAATTTAAAGACCAGGTCAACGCGTACGCATTGACGAAATGACAAAAACTAGTGAAAAGTCGAGTAAACGAAGGTTGTCTAAAAGTTTAATTTTTTTTTTTTTTTTTTTGAGTAGCTTTTCAAAATAAAAATCATTAATGTGTTAAATCATTGATGGTTGTCATGTTCTTCAGAAATCATTCCCAACACATTTTTTTTCCTTTTCCTCTTTCTTCGTTGTCAAAAGCCATCAAAACCTTCTCATTTTTTAGCTCCGCCGCGTGAATCTCATCTCCGTTGACGGCGAGATAGTTCCGGTAAATAACCACCGTGATGTCTTTCCTTTTCCGTAAGAACGGAAGTAGTTCACGGAAACGGATCAAAGACAAACTCCGTGGTCGAAACTCAGATCGCGAGAAGAGAGAAGAAGAAAGAGTCAGATACGACGGCGGTGGGGGATCCGGCTCCGATTCGATACATCCACCGCCATCTCCTTGGGGGTTTCTCTTCCCTGATGATTTTGTACGAATCGATGGAAATCTCAAAGCTATAATTGTAGATGAAGAAGGTTTAGATGTGATTTACTGGAAAAAGCTTTTAGAGTTGGAAAATAGCGGGAAAACTAGGAAAAACCCTAAACATAGAAGAGCCCACAAATCTGATGGCGGATTTAGAAGAACTGGTGTAGATGAAGACGATGACAACGACGAAGACGATGATGAAGTGGGAGACATAGAACAATCTTTTGAAGAGGTTTTTTCATTTCATGTGAAAAAACCTCAATCTTCTTCTTCAGGTGCTGTAATAAAAGAACATAGTAATAATAATAATGGAGGAGGAAGATATTATACTTCTTCGTCTTCTACCTCTGCTGCTTCACCATCACGACCTCCTTCTTCTTCTTCACCGTCACGACCTTCTTCTGCTTCTACATCTGGTGCTTCACCCTCGCGAACTTCTTATTCTACAACATCTGCTGCTTCGCCGTCACGACCTCCTTCTTCTTATTCTACAACATCTGCTGCTTCGCCGTCACGACCTCCTTCTTCTTATTCTACTAGCGGAGTTGGTGATTATGGTGTTGTTGGAAATCAATCTCAATCTAAATTTCAAGCTCCTGGTGGTAGCTCATTTCCTTCTTATCAGTCGCAGATTCCGCCGACCCAAACCAGTGGAAGTGGCGGTGGCCGTTCACCGTTTCTTCCGCTTCCTCCGGGTCAATTCACGGGGACTTCGTATACATCGACTCCTCCTGTGACAGTCAACCAAACATTACCACAAGCATCGGGTGTTCCGCTTCCTCCGGGTCAATACACGACGACGGCTCCGGGTCAATATACGACGACGACGACAATGTCTCCACCTCCACCGCCAGCAATAGTCAACCAAACGTTACCTCAGTCATCGGCTGTTCCGCTTCCTCCTGGTCAATACGCGACGGCAACTGCTTCACCTCCACCGCCTCCGCCACCTTCTGGGGCGCCACCTCCACCTCCACCTCCACCGCCATCAGC
Organism: Nasturtium officinale; assembly: GCA_963854855.1. Classification (NCBI taxonomy): domain Eukaryota; kingdom Viridiplantae; phylum Streptophyta; class Magnoliopsida; order Brassicales; family Brassicaceae; genus Nasturtium; species Nasturtium officinale. The sequence continues at coordinate 1,704,711 of OY978514.1, forward strand.
TGCGCCTCCACCTCCACCTCCACCGCCGCCAGCTGGGGCTCCACCTCCGCCTCCACCACCAATTCCGGGTAAGAAAGCAGCTGCACCGCCACCACCTCCTCCACCGGGGAAGAAAGGACCTGGACCTCCGCCACCACCTCCAATGTCGAAGACTGGGCCGCCTAAACCACCTGGGACTCCGAAAGGACCGAAGAGGCCAGGTGAGAGTTCTTTAGCCATAGGCAAAACTGAGGATCCAGCACAGCCAAAGCTCAAGCCTTTACATTGGGATAAGGTTAATCCTGATGCGAGCCGCTCGATGGTGTGGCACCGGATTGATGGTGGCTCTTTCAAGTTAGTATATTGTTACAGTCACTAAAGTTTATATAATGTGGAATGTGATATTTGGATAATGACTTCTTTTATGTGTTATATTTGTTTTTGGGTTTAGCTTTGATGGTGATCTTATGGAGGCTCTGTTTGGTTACGTTGGTGCTCGGAAACCGAGTGATGCAAACAATGTACCGCAGAATCCGGTTGTGTCAACTACGCAGACTTATATACTCGATCCTCGGAAATCTCAGAACAAAGCAATTGTGCTTAAATCTTTGGGGATGACTAAAGAGGAGATCATTGACTTGTTAACAGAAGGCTATGATGCTGATCCTGATACACTTGAGAAGCTTGCAAGAATAGCTCCAACGCCAGAAGAACAGTCAGAGATCATAGAGTTCAGTGACGACCCGACGAAACTAGCTTATGCAGAATCTCTACTGTATCACATCTTACGAGCAGTTCCTTCTGCGTTTAACCGTTTCAATGTCATGATCTTCAAGATTAACTATGGCTCAGAGGTTTCTCAACAAAAGGGATCTTTACAAACACTTGAATCTGCATGCAACGAGCTTCGTGCTCGTGGGCTGTTCATGAAGCTTCTAGAGGCAATTTTGAAAGCAGGTAACAGAATGAATGCAGGAACCGCTAGAGGAAATGCTCAGGCTTTCAATCTGACAGCTCTAAGAAAATTGTCTGATGTGAAGAGTGTTGATGGTAAAACTACTTTGCTTAACTTTGTTGTTGAAGAAGTTGTAAGATCTGAGGGAAAGCGAGCTGCGATGAATAAGAACATGATGTCAAATGATAATGCTGGTGGTGAGAACGCTGATGCATCTAGGGAAGAACAAGAGATTGAATATATTAAGCTAGGTTTACCCATTATAGGTGGCCTAAGTTCAGAGTTCACCAATGTGAAGAAAGCGGCTGGAATTGATTATGACTCGTTTGTAGCAACGACCTTGGCTTTAGGCACCCGAGTCAAAGAAACTAAACGCCTTTTAGACCAAAGCAAAGGGAAGGAAGATGGGTGTTTAACAAAGCTAAGATCTTTCTTTGAATCTGCAGAGGAAGAATTAACAGTTATTACAGAGGAACAGCTCCGGATAATGGAGTTAGTGAAGAGAACCACAAATTATTACCAAGCTGGAGCATTGAAAGAGAGAAACCTGTTTCAACTGTTTGTTATAATCCGTGATTTTCTAGGGATGGTTGATAATGCCTGTAGTGAGATCGCAAGGAATCAACGGAAACAACAACAACAACGACCCGCAGCAACAGTAGCAGGAGCATCAACTTCAACTGAAGAAACTGCAAGTGCTGCGCCTACACCGCAAAGGAATGCAGTTAGATTCCCAATTCTACCTCCAAATTTTATGTCAGAGAGTGCAAGGTACAGTTCAAGTGACTCAGACTCTGATTCTTGAGAACCAAAAATTCGAAAAATGTTTATATACGTTTGTCATATGTATATAGATAATAGAGGAGCTTGTTGGTATTTAGGTTCTTTGAAGATGGTTCTTTTAATTTTTACCTGTTTTCTTGAATTTGTTTTTGGGTTCATGGATTAGTTAATCCAATGTTGATTCTTTTTTCTCGAAGACGAAGAATACAAACAGAAGAAACCATTACCATTGGTATTTGTTTGTATTTCTATTTGTTATATTTTTTTGGAATGCAGCAATAATAACATCAACTCGAATGTTTGCATATATATGGAACAAACACTAGACACTATTAAGTCTGTATTTTGAACCTAGTAGAAACAAGCATGGTGATATTGTTAGATACAACACGAAAAGCTTCACAGGGTTCTCCTTATATAAAGAAAGATACACGAGAGCAAGAAGAGAGAGAGTGAACCCAACCAAAAGCTCCTTTATTAATCCCTTCATATCAGCCACCGTGGCATGCATGACACGTGGCAGATTAACGAACAAGAGCTTCACGGAAACACAGCTTTGACTTCTTTTCTGTCAGCTCCAAATGTCTGCAAAAAAAAAAAAAAGAAAAAAAAAGAAAGGGTCAATAAGGAAAACTAACAATAGTTAAAGAGGCGTGTTGCAAAATGCAAATGTCAGAATATTGTACTTAGTAAATTACCTCGGTGCCATATCCCTTCACATACACATTGGTAAAAAGCTCAGAAGGCTCTGGCATTGGACAATCCTGAAACCGTACAAAGGTTTTTGCGGTTTAAATGTCTGAGTGGAAGAGAGAAGATGAAAAGTAATGTGACTATTGTCTTACCTTAGCTTTGGCAATGGCGTCATCTACTTCTTTTCTTATTTCCTTCTCCATATCCTTCAAGAAACCACATTTTTTGTCGAGTTAGATCATAAGCAAAACATCTCAACATTATCTTCTCATGATTGAAATATTATGTGTTGAGGCTGATGGAGATGGAGGATTACTATACCTTAAGCTCTTTCTCGGTGGCTAAGTCATGAGCTAGTACCAGCTTTTTTATTCTCTCAATTGGATCCCGTTCCTGAATCATATAATAGTAGGAAATAAATGTTTTTGAGATTCACAATAACCGAGTCCTTGACAAGAAATAGTTTGCACAGGTAAAGTGCCTAACTAACGAACCTGTCTCACACCAGATATCTCATCTCGTGTACGGTATGTGCTCCCAGGATCAGACATGGAGTGGCCGTGGTACCTGTATGTGTCCATCTCAAGAATCTGTATATTCAATAAATGATGAATCAATTTTCTGTAACTTATATAATACCAGAAAAGGAAACAACAAAAAATAAAAACTGAAAATCCAAAGCTACTTCTATTTTATATGAACTACTGCAATATCAGAAACACAGATCTTGGATGTACACTGATACAGCATAATTTCTATCACTAATTAAATTTGAACCAGCCATGAACCACCCACCAATATTTAGCTATTGGAATTCAGTTCTATCCAGTCCACAAAGAGGAACTGAAGGGAAGTAAATTTCAACAAGATAATGAAAAAAGAAAGAAAAACACTTACATCCTATGATGCCAAGTCGTATGGGAATAGCTAGATATTATTCGAAGTAAATTAAAAAAAAATTGACCCACATGAGATGACAAAGGAACATGTAAGGATACTAAAATACAGAAAAAAACTTACTATGGGTCCCTTCTCCAAGGCATGTTCCTTAGCAAATTTGCAAGCTTGTTTAACAGCAAATGCATCCATACCATCTACCTGTTTACCATAAAAAGTTCCATAGAAACCAGAAAATCAAAACAAAGTAATCTATCAGAGATTTGCATTTTATCTCTACATTGTGAAGAATCACAAAATTAAAAAGCTATGTATTATACTTTGGGAACTAAGAAATTCATAATATGATTCAGGAAATGACACTAATCCATAACAAGCCTCACATCAAATCATAGTAATTGAAAAGCTAACCTTAAGTCCAGGAACATAATCACCACGCTTATAGTAAGACGGACTCTTAGCAGCTCTCCATTCAGCAGTTCCCATTCCATCTACACAAATCAAAAATCCATTAAAAAAACGAAAACAAACAAAGAAATCCACAAAAAAAAAAACACACTTACAATGATTGTTCTCACAAACCAAAATAGCAGGTAAATCCCAAAGAGCAGCCATATTCAAAGCTTCAAACAATTGTCCTTGATTTGCAGCACCATCACCATACAAAGCAAACGTAACAGCTTCTTCCTTAGAATATTTCTGAGCAAAAGCAATACCAACACCTAACGGAACTTGAGCACCAACAATTCCATGACCACCATAAAACGATGAATCCTTCTTATAGAAATGCATAGATCCACCTTTACCTCTAGAACAACCATCTCGTCTTCCCATAAGCTCTGAGAAAACTTCATGAAGCGAACCACCACGACCTAAGAATATACAATGATCACGATACGCTGTGATAATTGCGTCTTTCTTTGTAATTGCAGCTTCCATGCCTATAGCTACAGCTTCTTGACCATCGTATAGATGACAAAATCCTCGGATTAGCTTCGCTTTGTAAAGCGAATCTGCTGCGATTTCCATTCGTCGCATTAGAGCCATTGTTCGGAAGAAACTGAGAAGCTCTTGACTCGATGATTCGACGGAGCGTGACGGTGGATCACATAAGTGAGCTGTGAAAGGAAGTGAAGTTTCGATTGTGATCGGAGTTGTATCCGTTGAGATTAAACGGTTGAAGACGGCGGAGAAAGGACGAGTGGTGATGTTGGATCGTGATGTGAGGCGTGATAGAGCCATCTCCACCGTTGATTTTGTTTTTTTCAGAGGTTTTTCTGTGAATTTGTTGAACGCTTGACGTTGGAAACAACAAAATGAGAGAGACGATTTCAGTGAAGAAGAGGAAGGCTTGTGAATTAAGTTAGAAAAGTAGATTTCGCTACCAAACAAAAGACTCTGCAAGGATAAGAAGGTTCTCTCAAGTTAAATTAAGTACTTTAGATTCTGGTTATTTGAAATCTCAACAACAAAGTAAAATATTAATATCATTACAAAAAAATTGACATTCGATTCGGTTAAATTTAAAAACCAGTTAAATCGGTAATCAACAAAAAGACTAGCCAATTTAACAAAAATCAGAATACTAAAAGAACCCGTTCACCTATATAAATGGACCGGTTCACCTATATGATACTAATAAGTCATAATACTAATAGGTTTGGGCACCAATCTAATATTCGGAAAATTTGCAGTATTTGTGATTTGTTTCGTTTCACCCGAATATTTAATTTAGAAATTCGTTTTCAGCCAAATATTTAATTTAGAGATTTGATTTGGAAAATTTTGAATATTCGAAAAATACGAATATTCGGAAATTTTGCTGTATTCGCGAATTATTGGATTCGTTAAAAATAATAATAAAATAATATATATTTTAAAATATTCAAATTAATTTTTAAAAACTAAATATGATGGTTATATCATATTGTGGAAAATAATTTATTTACAAAAATAAAAAAGTAACAACATAATAGATAAAAACATTTTTTTATTCTCGCAATCTCAAAATCTACAAACAAAATGTATATAAATAAAAATAAAATAGATACTAATAGAAATTATTTAAAATCTTTCAATAATACTATCTATACAAAACTAATTAATAATATAATATATATTTATAATTATATAACATATATATTTATAATTATATTATATATATATATATCCAAATCGAAGCGAATATTTGGTATTTTTGAAAATGATATTTGTTATTTGCTTCGTTTTTTACAAATACTATATTTCCATATTTGCTTTGCTTCGAAATTTTACAAATATTCAGAATTTTCGATTCGAATTGAAACGAATAACTAATCGAATACAAGTTATGACTAAAACTGAACTAACCACAATAACAGATGAAGAAATGGCGAATAGATTAACACATTAACCAAAAAATAAAAAATGGATAAAAGATATAACTGAAAGAGTAACATAACATTAGAAGAAATATCCAATATTTGTTTAATGAATGAATTAAAAAGTCTCCGATTTTAGCATTGACTATAGATAAATATCTAACATTATACGCCAAAACCGGCGGCTTCAGACGCAATTTAGAAAAATAAAAACTATGGTTGTCATGTGAATCTCTTTAAGCCAAATGATGCAAGAATCTTGTCTAAGTCAGGTTGGTCTCTAGTCTCTCTACCACTACTGCAGAACTCAGCACAAGAAATTCACACCTGCACAAAAATACATGACCATATCTATATATTTTATACCCAATAATATATTATTACTGAGAATTTAAAACATTGATCACTATGTTGATGAAGGTGCGATTCATGCAAAAAGAGGTTTACTTACTTGCTTGAAATTAAGGTAAGGGGCCAAGTCTGCTGTTAAGACTCATGTGAAAACGCAATACTTTTCTCTTTTTCGAGTTTTCAACATTGTCAATCCCAGTTGGATTCAGTATTGGTTTCTTCCGCTTTCTTCTATACAAAAGATCTGCTGTGTTTGGTTCATACTTGACCTAATGACAAAAGTATGACTCTCATTAATTTTATACTCATTATAAACAAGAAAAGATTATTAAATGCGATAGTTTCACAAGAGTGTATTTACCTTGGAAGAACTGCAAGCCATCTTATACTCGACCTCATTGATAATCTTCAGTCCTTCCATTGCAACTGACATCCCAGAAGATTCATCTGGACCGATTAATTTCGCCTTGTTCCTGTAACGAGTAGGCCAAGATGCTTAGTAACTGCATTTGCACAACTGAAGTCGAAAAAAGAGTTATGCTATTATAAATTGGTTCATTCACCTCTTCAGGAATAGTCCGGGTCTGTCTTCATCACTGACGAATGATAGAAAGTCTTTCTGCAGATAGTTAGCAAAACCTGGTTCGACTGTTACAGCTGTAACTTCAGGCTGATCATTCACATTGTTCATAAGTTGAATCGAGAGACGGGTTTGGGCAGATGACTGCACAGAAATTTGCAAGAACAGACAAATTAGTATGTGAGACCATAAACACAGTTGTCCACACATCAAGAGAAGCTTACATATTCAATCCGGTATATGTTCTGATCATGGAGAAGGGCTCGCGCATTCTCATGGTACACTATATCAAAGAATCTTCCCGGTTTTCTGGAATTCTCATATGCATTTAGTTGCAGAAGCTTGGTATCTGTCTCATCAATTGCAACCGCATGAAGCTAAACCATGTCCAAGCAATTTAAATAATCAGTGTGGAACAAAAACAAAAGAAGAGAGAACAGACAATCAAGACTTACATGCTTAACAAACTTCTGAACTAGCTTGTCCAATGTGAAGAGAATATATGATTGTGCTCCAATAATAGCTCGGCATTCATCTTCAAACTTTGTATTATCACTCGAGCCATCAAGTAAATTATAGAGGGCATCCATGAACCTATGCTTTCAAATATCAGTCAGGAAAGAAAAAAAAATTCAATTAAAAAGTACCAATAGTCCTTAGAAAAAAAACCCACCTGGTATAAGAATCAGTAGATGTGTTATCCGGAGCTTTCCATTTCCTCTCTGAATGTATCTTTGCTGATTGTATTCTCACATACAACATCTGAAAAATCAGCATAAATAGGCCAAATTCCATGAACATGAAAAACAATTGACACTGGAAGAACATAAAAAGGTTGTTTCGGTAGAACTTACTTGATGAAGCCTAAAAAGCACATAAAATGAATCATTCCCATAGAAAACTCGAGAATCATTCCGAGAGTCAGATCCACTTGCTTGCAGTGTACCTGGCACATGCTTTGCAAGGGGCTTTACAGGTTGTAGATATCGTTCTGAAAATGTGACAAAGGATCCATCTTCACCCTCATTGGAATTAACCATCATTTCAGCCTCATTTTCACTCTCAGCCACACTATCAAGCTGGTCACAGTTCATAGTTTCTTTATGCTCTTCATCGGAAGAAACTTGGCCACCAGACATGCTTCCTGGTACAATAGTTTTAGAGGCATTTTCATCCCCTTCTGATAACTTTTCAGTAATTTTATTTCCATCTTCTTCTTCAGTGAGGACATTGCTCCTTGTTCCAGCTTCAGTATCACATGCACCCTCTTTGTGTTCTTGGTCTTTATCACTTCTTTCGTTTTCTGGCAGTTTCTGCACAGGCTCGGTGCCATTCTCTTTATAAACCTCAAAATTGTCTTGCTCAAAGCTTTCAGTAGGAGATAATTCACCCTCTTCTCGCTCAACTTTCTGCTCTACCATTGATACATCACTAACCTTCCTACGATTCTCTACATCCTCCATTATCAAATCATTTCTGGGTGACACCAGTTTGGAAGGCTCGCTATCCTGCTGTAGAACCACAAACCATAGGAAAATATATTTTTCTTTCACATAGAGGAATATGTTTCTAAAGTCTCATAATAAATAAAATTCAGATTTGTTACTCTTGAACGCCTTGTTAAGCCATCTATTTGGTACTTACGGAATGCAACTTTCGTTTATTTTCCCAACATTAATAACGCTATTCCACTACGACTTCAAATTTAAGTGAACCTTTTACTATATTTAATCAGTGAAGCGTATACAGCCTTGGTTCAAAAACAAAGGCAACAGAAGAGAGAGACAACACAGTTACCTCATTAGTCACAGCTGCACCATCATACGGTTTATCTTGTTGAACGGTTTCTTGCATACTGACTGGGAGATCTTGCGCATAAGAGCTTCCTTGCACCATTGGGTTTTCTTTGGTCAGCGTTTTTGGAGGTATTAGATGGATTAGGTTTGACACAGGAGTACCGTCGCCGGTATTTTCCTTCACTGCCTCAGATGCATCATGGAGCTCTTGATTGTCTTTGACTGTTGCAACATCTTTCATTGCCTCATTAGTTTGAGACCTAGAAGGGACCCCAAACATGGGCTCCAAATAGGTTTCCCACAGCTTCATTACTTTATCTGACTGTTCAGTAGCACATATTTCTTCACAGTAATACTTGATAAGTTGATAAAGGTCAGCATGAACTTGTGCATCAGTATAACTGAACTCCACATCTGGGGTGAACGAGGGCTTAGTTCCAACAGCAATGGCATGAAGTGGGTCTTCTTTATGCTTTTTTTCGCTGATATCTTTTATTTCCGCTACTAAGCCTGCATTTGGGAAATATAAACAACTTTACTCACTTTAAACGATACAAGACATTCTCTTTGTTCATCATCTAACGGAATATCCCTGCATTCTCCTATGTAACTTCAAGTGCAGCCAAACGAAATCAAAGATTTTTAACAAACCTAAATTAGATAGGAAATCTATACATGAACTTATACCTGGAGTAAAAAGGTGCAAGACAACATACCTTTTGTGCTCAAGTTCTTGGAGTCCTGCTGCTTGAAATAGAAGCTACGATGATCAAGTGATTTGTGATGATTCTTAGCATATACTTCAGCCCATACTTTCCTGAAATCAACACGACACCTAGCCCATTCTTCTTGTTTCTGCTTCAAGCGTGTTAGTATCACCGGTAAAACGATTTGAAAATTCTTCTTTACAATGTCAATGACATCAAACCCATAATCCGCGTACAACCGCTCAATGCATCTTAGGTTCAGCTCTATTAAATATTCACATATAAGTTCATTAGCCCAAGTATAAGAACAATAGACACCTATATAGCATGACCAGTTTTTATCAAATAACTACTTACCTGTTAGGTGTTCTTTAATACAAATTGGTGTATCGACAGAGATCGTGTTGTTGTTGATCTTTTCCAGAAGACTCTCTACACGCTTAATGGTCGCATTCACAGACTCTAGTAATATGTCCAACTCAAACCTGAAACCATATCAGAAAGTTAATAGATCAGATGAATGCCGAATTTATCTGGGAAATATATTCTTAGCCCAAAAAAACACACCATATTATTCACACAAGTTTCATACAACTTAATGGAATTAGAAGGGAAGACTAAACAGAGTAAAAACACAATCATGAACTCACCAATGTTATCTGAAAACTCCTAATATATTGAAAGAAATAAAAAAACTTAATATACTATATATGTCTTACCTATCATCCTCACATCGAAACAAGCTTTCTTCATACTGGTTTTTGCGCATATGTTTGAATGAGTAATCCTCACTCCCCGATGTGACAGATACCCAATGATCATTAAGTACCTTTTCACCTAGTGAATTTCTGTAGCTTGGAATCTGAATGGGATACTACACAGGAGAAAGTCAACCATATGATCATAAATAAAGAAATGCGGCACTAAATTTGAAGTATAGTAGATAAAATCATTAAGGTTTAAGAGATACTCACACCAGCTGGCAGGAGACGGTAACTTGGTGAACATTTTGCGCAATCAGAAAGATCCAGTTCATTTATAGCCTTGACCACATAGTTGCTGGAAGACAATATATTCTTTTGACTTCTGTTATCTTTACCAAAAGATGCAGTTCTTTCAGTTCTATCATTTTCTGGATCTCTTTCATGAACCCCATTATCATAATTTTCTTCCTTCAGATTTCTTGGCCATTGACCTTGATTAACATGGGATCCTGCAGGAACAACTGAGTCAAACCATAATAATAATAAAACATTTACAACAATAAAAATAGAATGATACAGATCATCCAAATACTCACTTCCCAGAGAATTACCAGCAGAGAAAGCCACAAGGTTCTCGTCACCATCTTCTCGTTGATCGGAGTGTTCAGTATACTCATCATGCCTAATACGTATTTTTATTTTCTGTGAAAAGAATAAGAGTCTGTCTCATCATCTCACTCAAACTTAACCATATATTCTCTCATATATTTACTGTAAACTATCTTAATTCCTATATTTATTAATCTTGCTCTTAATTCGTATTAGCACAATTAGGGAAAAGACGTTAATACATTCTATACTAAGCATGCATGGCCACATTGCAGGCTTTCTACCACTAACACCAATTCTAAACATTATACCTTTGCATCGGAATTTTTATCACGTGGTACTGCATTCCTTCCAGACAGAGCTGACGCTGAACATTCAGGCAAGAAATTAACAAACTCCCCAAGCAAATCTTCATGATTCTTGAACAATATAGTAACCTGCAATATGAAGACAATAATAATTAAATTTATAAAAAAAACCGCAAGGCAGAAAGGTAGTGCAAATCAACACTATACACATTACAATAAACACACCTCATGATAGACATCGTCGATGGACTTGCTATGAATTCTATACATGTTTAAGATATCAAGAAATTTCTTATATACACGGTCATCACCCCCAAATCGCGCCTGCAGAAATAATCTCAATAACATCAACTGTTTAGATTACAAATAAATTGGTATCTGAGGTTTACTACATTAAATATATATACAAAAACCTTGATCTTGTTGACAAACACTATAGCTTCAGAGAAATCTACTGGCTTCTTAGGTTTCTCATCTTCAGGTGGAGGAATCTTGTATCCCTTTGGCAAAAAGGTGTTAAAACCCAAAAGTAAATCATTATGGCCGTTGAATAATTCTTTAACTTTAGCTATGACGCCAGTAGTATCAACCCTACAACCAAAATGAGACACCAAGAAATTAGAACAGTTCCTGTTTGTGATAAGAATGACCAATTGAAAAATAGAACACCTTTGAGCTTTAAAATCCTTCATGACTTGAAGGAAAGTATCATACTTCTCCTTCTCATCTTGAAACATATCTTTCACAGATTTGAGATACGATAAGGCATCATTAGTTGTTAGCCCTCTCATACTTCCTCCTCCACCACCAATAGTTGAAGCCTTACCATTTCTGAAATCCAAAAACATAAATTACGATTGCTTTTTTCGCATTTATATTGACAAAAATCAAATCAAATTCCCACATAAAACTAACTTTGCATCAGCCTATAAGGTAACTCAACTTAAGAACAATTTAAATATGTCAAATTCACATATCACCAAAAACTTTAAGACTTCAAACAAACCAGATAGAAACAAAATTCAAATCCACATAAGAAACAAACCAAAAAACAATAATAATCAGCCTGCACAATAATAATTTAAAGATCTCAAATTCAAATATCACCAGAAAAAGAAAAAAAACTTTTAAGACCTAAAAACAAACAATCGAACATAAAAATTCAAGACCCCATAAAAAACAAACCACAATATCAAATTAAATTCCCACCTCAAAACTACAATAAATTTTTCATCAGCCTATAATGTAACTCAACTCAAGAACAATTTAAAGATCTCCTAAATTAACATATCACCAAAAAAACAAAACTTTAAGACCTCAAATAAACCTAAACCTAAAAATTCAAATCCCCACAAGAAACAAAACCAATCAGCCTGCATAATAACAATCAAAAGATCTCAAATCTACATGACCACCAAAAAAAAATTAAAAAAAATAAAGACATCAAAGAGTACATCTCAACTGAACCTAAAAAACAAACCAGAGACAATAAAAATTCACATCTCCACAAATAATAAAACAAATTCGATAACTCAATTCTGACTTCCGTACAATAAAGCAAAGTCAAAAAGATGAATTTGAAAAGAACTCAAAAAAAAAAAAAGGAATTGATTGACACAGAGAGCTTACGTTTCTTCTCGAGACGAAACTGAAGGACCTCCTCGTGTCTGACCATCACCATTAACCTCATCCCTAACCCTCTTCATCTCTTAATCAATTTACGAAATTACAAATAAACAAAAGATTCACACTTCAACCAAAACCAAAACCAAACTCAGTACCCTGCAAATATTCAAAAACAACCAATTCAAAAATTAATTTTTCCCTCTTTAAAAACAAACACAAATCAGATCTATCAACAAAAATAATCGAAATAGTAAAAAATTAAAATAAAAAGGATTAAGAGATTTTTTTATTATATAATTCAAACCTTATTACAAAATACCGGATCACATTCTACAAAAGGGACAAATCAAACTTCTTCGTTCATTTCCGAAGAAGATAAAACGTTCATAGAAGCAATAAACGAAATAGTGGATCGGAGGCGACGTAAGCCGCCGTGAGTTTAGCCGGAGGGGAAAAAAGGATAGAATAGAATCTTGGAACAAAGAGAGAAGAGAAGATTGCTTGTGATTTTTGGATCTCTCCAAAATAATCTCTATAGGAAATTAAAAGTTGAAGGAAGAGGAAGAGATTAGCCTAAAAGCTTTGAACAACAAAACAGAGGAAGAGAGGCAAGCGAGAGAAGAGGAACCTCTGATTGTATTGTATTGTATTGTATTGTATTTGTATTGTATTGTATTGTATTGTATTGTATAATAAATGGTTTTGTTAAATTTTTAATATATGTAGTCATGCATTTAAGACAATCATATTTTGGATTCATAGATTTGTTGCCCAAATGAGAGATTTTTTCTTATTACTATTTGTCAACATTAGGGTAATGTTTTTTTATCTTCAAATTTGGGTAGTACAAAATTAAGTCAGATTTTCACCCCAAAAAAAAAAGAAAGAAATTAAGTCAGATTTGTTTTCTCACTTTTTCCATTTGGTAAATGATGTCTGGTTTCTATCTTCAAAACTTTGGGTGATAAAATTAAGTCAGATTTTTTTCATTCATTTTTATTTGGTAAGTGTGTATATTTTTCTTTTATTTTATTAGTTTTCATAAGATTTTTTTTTGAAAGATTTATTATGACATTTTTATAATCAGATATACAAATATAAGTAACATGGTGTAGATTATATTTTTTTGTCAACCGTATATATTATAATTTATATTATTGATTTTTCATATCTTAATAATTTTCTTATTAATAATTGAAGAGATTACCTATTTAAGTATATTAGAGTTTTGACCCCAAAAAAGTAGATTAGGTTTTAAATTTTCAAAAGTTTTCTAGGTTCATAGATCTCTTTATAAATAATACATTAAGGTTTTAAAATGTTAATGAGATTTTAGAGAAATCATATAAATACACATAATTTTAAAATAATTTTCTAATTGTCCATTAACATTTTGTTTTTAGTAAAAATCTTATTAAATTTTTCTAATTAAATATTCCTAAAATATATTTAAAATAAAATGAAATGAAATATTTAGAAAATCAAACTTTCATTAGAAAAGGGGGAATTAAATTGATACTTTTTAGTTTTTACTACCAAATAGGAGTGACACCTGTCAAACTTAAATTTTACTTAACATATATTGCAATAAGGAAAAAAATTTGACTATATAAGATCAAAACTATTTGAAAGAAGATTTTTATTTTAAACTTAAAAAGAGTTATTTGACCCTACATATCACATACAATTTACAAAATATAATTATTTGCATTTATATTATCTCGAAAACATAACTTCCACTTTTTCATTACCATTATTTTTATTGTCTATATACTTATAACATTTTCCATTGTTTTAAAAATAAATTTTAAAAAGGAAAAAAAATAAAAATGGAAAATTCATTACCATTTTATTTTAGTAAAAAATATTATTGCAATTTCTATTTAAGGTTTACTAAAATAAATTTATAAAATAAAAGAAAAAGGAACAATTAATTTGGTAAGATAAAATTTGTAGAAATTGTTTTGATAGATTAGAGGATATGTTTTGAAAAGAAAAATATAATAGGAAATGGGTCAATTAAACTGATAACTTTTACTTATTGACCCAAAACATTTTGATATTTTTTACCAAAGATTAGTGACACCTGTCAAAACTCAAAATGTTTGCTTGTACTGCAATATAGAATAAAATGTTTTGATTATGTAATTAAAAGCCATTTGAAAGAAGATTCTATTCATTAACTTATAAAAAAAGTTATTGACCAGGACATATCACATATTGGTTTTTGTTATGATAATTAATATATGCTATAGACCAAAAATTATTTATTTACATTTATATTTTCTTAAGAAAATATTTTCCAACTTTTTGATTGCCATTCTCTTTTTTATATAACTGTTTCCATAGAGCAATAGCAATGTTTTGAGACCCAACCGCCGAACTTGTTAACACATATGCAATTCCAATTCGGATTTCACTCTAAAAATCAGTAATTTTAAAATAAACAAAAATTAAAGAAGATCATTTTTAGGGCTAATCTGGTGGGTCGGTCAAACCGATCAGATACCGGTTTAAGAGGTTGATTTTAAATCGGCTATATTTCAAATAGAGGGTTTGATTTATAGGGTTTCCAACATTTTTTAAAAATTTTCAATTCGTCTCGTCTCTGTTTTAGCTCGTTTTATGAGTTATTATCTACGTTTTTTAAATTAAAAATTAACTAAATCAGCAACAGAGGATATTTTGGTCTAGTGGTAATGCGGTATGATTCTTGGGATAAAGAACACATTTTTACATGAACAATTTTGAAAATACCGATTTACAGATGGCGAGAGGTCTCGACTCCGGAGTTCAATTCTCGGAATGGGCTAGGTTTCGTCTAATGGCCCATTGGACTTCTTTGACTTCACTTGTTTTTATTTTTCGTTGGACTGAACACTTCTCTTTTTTTTTTTCTTTTTTTTTTTACAAAGAGCTTCTCCTCTGACTTAAACTTCATAAATCATCTTCTTCAGTTCACTTCTTTTTTCTGGTCACAAAATCGTCTTCTTTATTTCAGTTTTCATTTTATCTTGTATAAGATTAACCAGAGGATTAAACTCCAACAATCTTTATTGCATACCATCTCTAATCTTTTTTTCGTTTGAATCTTAAAATAGTTGCATTCTCAATTCAACACACAAAAAGAAAGTGGAGTTATATTACATCTGCTTTGTCATCATCTACTCGGACTTATAAATAAAATTATTTAAAAAAAAAAAAAAAATTCCGTTATAACACTACAATACAGAGTAGAACAGAAAACTTATAACGTATATATCGCAAAAGATACAAAAAAAAAAGAAAAAAAGACTTTGAGAACGTTTTATCTGGTTTGGAAGTTGAGAGTTCTGATGCAGAAAGCGAAGATGAAGGCAAAGAAGACAGTGAAGAGGACGAGAACTGCAGCAACTGGTCCCATAAAGTCAGATTTGAAACCATAAGTATCATCAATGTATTGCTTAACAGTGAGACCAGGAGCACCACCAAGAACATTGATAGTTGTCTCAACATCACCATACTGTGACACAATCAATCCATAGACAGTCCAAGCAACAGGGCAGATCCAATAGTACCAAACCCACCACTTGGGAATCTTTGGTCTTGGGATGAAGAAGCCAGAGAAGAGATTGAAGATACCGTAAAACGCGGAGGCGAAAATGGAAGCCACTTGTTGGTTTGGTGTGAGGGAAACAGTCATCATACCGTAGTAAGTCCAGTAGAGGAATGAGAAGTAACTTACAAAGACGAACCAGAAGAACTTTTCCGCGGTCCATTCGAAACCAACCATGGAGTAAATGATGAGTGAGTAGTAAATGGTTTGAACAAGAACATAAGGAAGCTCACAAGTGACTTGAGAAATGGCATATGGCATAGCTGAGTACATTCCTGCTGCTCTTTCTCTGTAGAAGACAGTTCTTTCAACTGCAACCATTGGTTGTACTGTTGAACAATTGTTGATTCCCACGAAAATAACCGCGCCATATAATGCTCCTATCACCATTGTTAAGTCTCCTGCGTTCGATCTGTTACTACCGATTTGCCAGAAGATGCTTCCAATCATTAGAGATGTTAACAATGTAAAGATGAACCGGACAAGATTGTAGTCTGGTGATCTCCAATATGTCCACCATTGTTTCCATAGGCAAGATTTGAATTGTCCCCATGTGTTTTGTGAGAATTGTGTAGCAAAGTAAAGATCTGATGCTCCTGCTGGTGGTACACTAAGTTCTTTAACCAAAGCTTTGTTTCTCCTGCATTGTTATGTTCTCATTAGTACTAATACTTAAAACTTTAATCAGATGCAATGAGACTTGGAAAACAAGGAACTTAAAACTTACTGGTGTAAAGCTGATTGCCTGTAGAGTTCAGCAAAGTCAACACCAAGCTTTAGTTCAGCGGCGAGTGAGCTAGCTTCAAGCATCCATGTCGCTGGGTTATACTTTTCTGGAATCTTGGGAACTCCGGGGAAGGCTTCAAAATATTCAACCACCTTGTGTGAGTTTCTACCCAATGGACCTGCGTAAATCACTTGTCCTCCTCTCTTCATTAGCATCAACTCATCGAATGCTTCAAAGATATCAATGCTAGGCTGATGGATGGTGCAAACCACCGTTCTTCCTGTGTCCACTGTGTTCCTAACCGCTCTCATCACGATAGCAGCTGCTCTAGCGTCAAGTCCAGAAGTTGGCTCATCCATGAAGATAATAGAAGGGTTAGCTACAAGCTCAACCGCGATTGTAAGTCTCTTTCTTTGCTCCGTGGAAAGTCCGGTAACACCCGGTAAACCAACGATGGCGTCCCTTAGACTATCCAGCTCTACCAATTCCATAACTTGATCCACAAACATCATCTTTTCTTCTTTACCAACTTCTTTCGGAAGACGAAGGAAAGCAGAGAAAATCAAAGATTCTCTAACAGTAACTTGCGGGGAATGAATATCGGTTTGTTCACAGTATCCTGAGATTCTAGCAAATGTTTCTTGATTCTTTGGGAATCCTGAGATTCTCACATCTCCTTCGATGTATCCTCCTGTCTTCCTTCCAGCCAAAACGTCCATAAGTGTAGTCTTACCAGCACCACTCACTCCCATAAGCGCAGTCAAGACTCCTGGCCTAAATGCACCAGTCACACCTTTAAGTAGTTGAAGTCTGTTTTCTGTAACTCCTTGGTCTCTCATTTCCTGTAACCATCAAAAGCATATATATTTAATCCAAGTGTTTCTCATTTGGTTTGGTTTGGTTTGAAAATTCAAGTGTAAAGGATGTTTACTTACCGCAGGCATGTCAACAAAGTATCTGACGTCATCAAAGGACATAGCTAAAGGAGAGAAAGGAAGAACCATTCCTTTCTTATTGCCTGCACCACTCGATGCTTGAGCCGCTGAGTCTCTACCCATTCTCCCCATTGCAACTTCTCCTCCTGATAGCAGAGAACAAAATGAGACAAAAGAGTAGAAGAAGATACGAAACATCTAAGCAGATAAAGAAATGTATTTACTTCTGTTCCCATCTGCAGTAGACAAAGATCTACGCATTGGATCTCTCGTCTGATCCGAGTCTTCATCTTCTTCTTCTGGAAGTAGTCCTGCCTTCTTTCCAAGAGCTGTAGTTTCAAAGGTACATTGTCAGTCTACTGTTTTAGATTGTTAAAGGAGTGATGCAAAATATAAAGGCGAAAGAACTTACGGTTGAGATAGGTAAGTGCCAAGGTGAAAAGAAGATTGAAGAGAACTATGAAACCAAGCAAGGCTCCTACTGAAATCCAGTACCAATTCTTATCATTGTAGACATCATAATTATTAAGCACCGCTGTCCCAAGCCTCATTGTACTGTTGGAAGCCTGTAGTTTACAAAAAGTATGACTCAGACGCTTCTTTAACTATGATATATGTTTGTAAAATGAAGTCTAAAGAAGTAAGCACACTCACCAATTTGTTCATCCATCTAGGAGCAAACATTTCATTGACGACTAGACCATTGAAAGCATAGGTAAGAGGAGATATCCAGTAAGCCCATCCCCACCAGTCAGGAATCTCGCGTTTTGGAAGAAGGAAGCCTCCAAGCAAGAAGACGAGAAGTAGAGTAAGAGCTCCACCGGTATTAGCAATCATCATGGTTCTACACACTGAAGCAATCAACCTAAAGATGGCAGAAGCCATTTGTTGGATGAGAAACACCAGTAGAAACTGCTTGAAGAAGCGGCTGGCATCAGGTGCAAAACCGATGGAGTAATAAGTCACAACCATCCATGCTGTGGATTCGAATATCGATGTTGGAATCCCGAGCAAGAAAGTTGGAAGTGTGAAGGTCCATGATGGATAAAACAAGAGATCCCTCTGTTTGTAAAACACAGGGAGTCTTGAAACCATCATAGCCATCTCTGCAAAACCATTAAACATGTTCATGATCATTCCAAATAGCAATGCTCCTACGTAGAGGTTAGCATCAACTTCGTTTCTTGTGTTCATTTCGGTTCTTAGGAAGAGTGTCGATGTGATAGCAGCAATGATGATGATCTGGACAGTCTTAAAAACGTAGAAGAACGAGTTCCTCTGCATAAGAAGCCACTCTTTGTCCCAACAACTCTTGAGAAGCTCCTTCTTCGAGACAGAGTACTTATCGAACACAAGAGCCGCTTTATGGCCACGAGACTTATCGAAAGGAACTGAGAGTTCGTTAGAAGTCTGCCTTCCAACATGGAAATTCTTGAATCTGCTAGCAAACTCCGAAACTGGAATGTATCGATAAGGTCTGTTCTGCTCCACAAAGTACTGTTCTTGATCTTTCTTGGAAGTAACTTCTTGCAAAAAATCAGCTGTTCCTTTTCTCTCAGGACACTTGAACCCAAAGCTCTCGAAGAACTCAAGAATGTTTTCTCTTGGTCCTTGGTACACGATATGACCTTCTGACACCAAGAGAATATCATCAAATAGATCAAAGGTCTCAGGAGCAGGTTGGAGAAGAGACATAAGCACAGTGGCTTCTGTGAGGTGAACGATTTGTTGCAAACACTTGACGATTTGGAAAGTTGTGGAACTGTCAAGACCAGTGGAGATTTCGTCCATGAAGAGTGTCTTAGTAGGTCCAACAATCATCTCACCAGTTGTGACACGTTTCTTCTGACCTCCAGAGATACCTCTCATCATGTCATCTCCAACTATTGTGTCTTTGCAAATGTCAAGCCCCAATATCTGTTCCACGGCCAGAGTTAGTAATGCACCATAAACAGACTCAAATATATACAAGGAGAAAATTTATGAACAAGGATAAAAAAAAGTATCTAAAACTTTTGTAGAAAGAAACATTAACCAAAATCAAATTTTAAAAAATCCACGTACACATTGTGACATTTTAGATAAATAACATTTTGGTTCGGTTTAATGTCATTTTGGTTTGATATTGAACAGTTTGGTTTTCATTTTGGTGTCGGTTCAACTAAAGTTTAAAATCTATGTAAATAGTTATTTATTTAATTTTATAATCGATGATTATATCTATTTTGATGAATTTATAACTAAAATAAATAAATTTTAACTAATTTTGGTTTATTTCCTTTAATTACACAAAAGGGTTTTGGTTCGGTTACGGTTTTGGTTTATTGTTTATAAATAAATTTTGGTATGTTTAGGATTAAAAATAAACGGTTTGGTTTGGTTTGATTTGGTTCGATTCGATCTTTTCATTGTAGTGTTTTCTTCCCACTTACTTATGAAACAAAAAAAAAATTACTAGATGACAGAAGTTGTAAAGAAGAGGGGAAAAGGCTCACCTTGAGAGTATAATCAGTGATGAGACTGCTCTTAACACCTTGAGCAGCCGAAGCTTTCATAAACAGATCAACATCAGCTTCAGGAAAAATCCCAGCATCCTTTTCTCTTCTCGCAAGCTCATTCAACAGATCTACAAAAGAAGGATCATATCATTAAACAAAACCAAAACTCAAAATCTTTAAATATGATCAAGAATTGAATCTTTACTTACCATAACGAGTACCAACACCTTGACACCTCGCAGAGAAATCAAGAGTCTCCTTAACAGTCATAATACCAACATGAAGATCATTCTGACTAATATAAGCAGAAGTCTTTCTTGGAACAAACTCATCAAGACGATGACCATTATAGGTTACATCACCAGTAACTTCAAGAGACTTATCAAGTTTCCCAGCTAAAGCCAACAAAAGTGTTGTCTTACCAGAAGAAGGAGGACCCAACAAAAGTGTCATCCTTCCAGGTTTAATAACACCAGAGATATCTTTAAGAATAGTAAGCTGAGCTTTTTTAGCAAATTGAATCCCAATCATTGCTAAAGCTGATTCTCCCATGTTTCTTACAACGTTAAGAAGTGTAGGAAGTGATCTGTTTCCAGCATAACATTCAGCTTTAATAGTCAAATGCTCATACCTTACTTCAACTGTTGGAAGTTTGATTCCAACTCTATCGATTCTGTTTCTTAGCTTTGTCAAGATCCTTTCATTATCTTGTTCAGCTACTTTGAAAACCATGTCAATGAACTTTTGACGATCTTCTCCATCAAGTTTGGTAACATCAACTTCTTTGCTCATGAGTTGATTGCCATAGACATCATCTTCAACGACTGCATTCATGAGAGTTGTTCTGAGACGGTTGTACGTTGGAAGCTTCTCTATGGCAGCCCATTTAAGAGCTTCTTCATCGTCGTTGACTGACTGTGTTCTTCTTGAGCCAGATGCGAAGATATCTTCAATGTTTCTACTTGCTCTGCTCATGCTTCTGCTTATGCTTCTTCTCATACTTCCACCACCTCCTAAAGGAGGAAAATTTGGATTGTAATCCATTTCTTTCACCAAGAAAAGTTTCAGTCTGTAGATCTAATCTTGTGTTAAGTTCCTTTTTTTTAAGAGAGATTCAGAGAGAAGGTTGAAGAATGAAGAATGCAGATTGGAGGGTGGGATTAGAAAATGAATAGATAAATAGGAAAGTGACGAACATCGAGGTGGACTTTTCTTTGTTTGGACTATTCTATTTTCTTACAAATATTTTTGTTGAAATGATCAATCAGAGAGAAAAAAAATACTGATTAAAAGTCTTTGTTTTTAATGTGCAACATGGCGCCATTTAAAACTTTTTTTTTTTTACAAAGCCATCTTTATTATTCAAATACGACGGCTCTTGTACGTCTGTTTATTTTTATTAAAAAAATATTTTTGTAATAGTTGATGATATCATATTCAAAGTCAATAAGGATGACCCACAGTTAGTTCTCGCTTCTAGTGGAGATATATAGTTGAGACTTGTGACTTTCTTGTTTAAAATAAAAGTTTTTATTGGTAAGCAAAGGAAGACCGGAGTTGGTGAGTAAGTCATTGTGTTCTGGAAACATATGATATTTAAGGTTGAATAAGTCATAACTACATTCAAATTCAACACGTTTGTGGAACAATAACAGGATTAGTATTGTAGTTACTGTCTAACGACCATTCTAATCAATAGTCTGTAGACCGGAGTTGGTGTAAGTTGTAAGTCATAGACTCATAGTTTTTGGAAACCAAATACTTTCTCTTGAATAGTGCTTTGCATTTTGGTTTCTTTATCAACAAATCTTTCGTTTACTGCTGACAACTTCCTGAGTCTTCTTCCGACGGCAAGTTCCATTCTTTCTTGAGATTTTAGCTTCTTGAGTAATGCTCCACATGTTTGTTTTTTTTGTTAACCAAGCTCTCATTTCCCGATAAGAACTCTTCAATCTTCTTCCTTTGAGCTCCCTAGATTCTTGAATAGTGCTTTGCATCCACAAAGCTTTCATTCTCCACTGAAAATTGTGGATGAAGAAGTCAATCAATAAATTTGTAGAAGACCGGAATTAGCCATAGTACGCACCTCTTTAACTCTGTTATCCTGAAGCAACATTGTATTAATGACCCTTTATATGGGATCTCACTTTCTTGAATAGTGCTCTGAATTTTCGTTTCTTTAATCAACAAATTTCTCATTCACTGCTGACAGGTCTTGAGTCTTCTTCAACCAGCAAGTTTTCTTTCCTGAGCTCCTCAGCTTCTTGAATAGTGCTCCACATGTTGCTTTTTTTTGTCAACAAAGCTCTTATTTTCCGATGATAAATTTTCAAAGCTCGGTGGGTCGAGCATTAATCAAGAAGCTTGGGTGCCCAGAAGGAAGAAATTTGAAGATTTTTTTTATTCCAAGCTTTTAATTCACCTTTGACAACATCTCGCTGTTCCCATTCAATCCCACGACGTTCAAGCTACGGTTGACATATCTAGAGCTTCTTATTTACCTCTTACAAATCCAAAGTTAAGCTTTTCACAGCTTTGTAGCGTTTCTCTTTTTTCTTCTCCTTAAGAGTTTCTAACTCAGTTGCAAGTTTTATCTTTGCATTCAATAGGTTCTCAAAATGAGATGTTGCAGTCTTTCAATTGAGCAAAGCCCCAACCTTTTCCTCATCGACAGTTTCAGAGACATTTTACTGACGCAACATGCTTTTCAAGCTGACAAGTTTTCTCATTTAAATTGCATAATTGACGTGGTAGATAAGAGAACTGAGATGTCCAAGGAATGCTACCTATTAATGGAGTAAACTTCTTTCTACCAATGTCCAAAGCATACTTTTCGTATGTATCCTTTATAGCAGACTTCAAGCTTTTAACCTGGGACACAATATTCAAGCTTTGGTTGACACATCAAAAGCTTCTAAAGACACACCTTGCAAATCCAGAGATAATCTTTTTACATAGCTTTCCTTTTTTCTGCTTTTCTCTTCTTTCTTATACTTTTCCAACTAAGTTGCAACTTGTAAGTTCACTATTTTCATCCAATAAAAGGTTCTGAAACTGAGATGTTGCAGTCTTTTTATAATGCAAAGCTCTGACCTTTTTCCTCTTGGGATTGCAAATTGCCATCAGATTAAGACCATGTTGGTTTGGTCTCACTCACTCTTGGCGATGGTCGAAGCACAAGAAGCCTCCATCAACTAAATTCTACATCAGGAAAATAAACCACAACGTCACAATCACACCAAAGAACAAGGATTAAACAAACAAACAAACACCATTGCCATTAAATTGGATATTTGGATCAATTCCCACATACAAACTTATAAAACTCACTAAAGTTAAGATCTATCTAAAATTAGAGATATAACTATTATAGTTAGATCATCAAACAGAATATAGGCATTTACATTATAATCTAAAAATACATTTTTCCCATCATACATTGACTGATCACAAAAGTAAAAAACCATTATTACGTTGAAACCGGATTAGACTCGAATTTCGACACTAAAAATCATCAGAAAAGTAATAAAATGACAATCTTTTTGAAGATTGTCATAGAATTACATTCAAACGAAAAACCATATTCATAAGAGATACACACAAATTCAAGACTTGGAATTGAAGCAAATTGTTTTAGCCAGAGATGTCAATAGACTTAACTTGAGCCTTCTTCTTAGTCTCCACTTTAGGCACAGTCACAGTCAAAACTCCATTCTCCATAGAAGCTTTCACTTCATCCATCTTCACATACTCCGGTAGCCTAAACTTCCTCGTAAATTGCCCGCTCGACCTCTCCACACGATGCCACGTGTCCTGCTTCTCTTCTTTCTCCACGTGTCTCTCTCCGCTGATCTTAAGCACAGTGTCGTCCTCTATCTCCACCTTAACTTCCTCTTTCTTCATTCCCGGTAAATCCGCTTTGAACACGTGCGCCTCCGCCGTCTCTTTCCAATCCACACGTGCGTTCACTATCGCCGATGATGACGACGGGAATTGAAGTTCCTTGAACGGATCCCAAACGTCGAGTGAGAATGGATCGAAGAAGTTGTTGCTTCGCCTGTTGTTGCCGAAGAAGTTTGGAATTAGCGACATTTTCTCGGTTGATTTAGAAATTTGAAATTTCAGAGATGATTACAATTTTCTGAAGAATTCGAATTTGAGTTCTGATTGGGAAGTAAGAGAACTGGAGAAATCTATTTAATGTGGTGAAGAAGAAATCTCTAGAGCTTCTAGATTTTTCGGATTTTAAGGTTTTTTAAAACTTCACACCTCAAACAAAAATGTATTTCAGAAGATATGAGAAAAGATGAGCCGATTCTAGAAAACTCTACCGGCGTTTTACTTCTCAGTAAATTTTTGTACATTTTCTGGGCCTTGATGGGTTTGATTAGGCCCAAATAATTTGACATGAGCCGTACAAGCTAAACAGATGTTTTGGGCCTTTGGGGTTTTTTCATTCTGTTTCTTCATATACTCAGTACAGTTGTCGAATTGTCATAAAACAGTGTACATTTTTCATTTGCTATTTTGGGTGCAAAAAAAAAAAACGAAGGAAAATATTTTAGAATTTCTTACGTTTAATTAAAATTTTCTTACGAACAAACATGTTTCCCATAAACGTTGGGGAGTTCCTATGGGAAAACATTATGACTACCATTACATATTTACATGCATTTCTCTATGAAAAATATATCTTTTCTTTGTCATGGATGTGGATAAACTCATATTTATTAAAATTAAGAGTTTATCAATATTTTAATTAAGAATAGATAAAAAAAAAAAAATTTGGAATACAATGTTTTGTTGAGAAAAGTATGATCTTAAGATTTGTTTGCTATCAAATACAAATGTTTTGAACAATATGTATCATCTTAATTTTGGGTAAATAGAAAGAATAGTTCATTTCACGTATTGTCATACGTGTTAAGAAGAAACCGTGTTTGCTTGACTTGCTCATCAGCTCATGTGTTACATTGTGGATATTGTAGTTTCTTTCTAAGAAAATAACAACATCTTGCGGAATCTTTTTCTTGTTTTTTAAACAATGATATCATTTTTTTTTAAGTTTTGTATATTAACTTTGTAGCTTTAATTGATGTTAAAAAAAAATTTGAAGTAAGAAAAACATTTCACTTTTATTTTTAATTGTAAAAGTTAAATTTTTTGTTTTCTCTTCGACTTATTTTTCAACCCCATTCCTTCAAATTCTTTCTGATAATTCATTCTCTTTTTCTTTCTTTTTTTATTTAATTCCAAGTTTCTTTTATAACTAGCCGCGTAAAACAAATATTTTGTTATCCTTCTTACTTTGATATGGAATTACTTACATACGCTTTGATAATTGATAAAAAAAAAGTTTGCAATCAGATTTTTTTTTTTTTTAGTTAACATAGTCAGTCACGAGTCTCTGATAACATTTTCGCATTACGTCATAACACACAAAGGATTGAATTATCTATTCCTTGCGCACGTTAGAATCTCTGCTGGTATATATTGAATCTACTTTGATGTACAAAGACATAAATTTAAGGAAACACATAAGAATATTTGATTAAAAAAACATGAAAATCAAGTAAGACAACACAATTTTTGACATGTTCAAACGACAAAATGGAAAATTTGGGAATTTATAAGAAAAAAAAGGAAACTTTTAGGGATTATAATTTATAAATTGTATGAATGTAAAATTTTGTTGTTGATAAGTTTAAAAAGGCAAGCTGGTAGGTTATCTCTTGAGTATTTTCTACTAAGATTCAAGATTAGAACTTAATAGGTTACTAACTGTGTGCTATGTTTCTTATATGCAGGTTGTAATGAGATTTGTGCAAGAAATAAAAGAGACAGAGATTTATGAGTTCCTAAGATCGGTGTGATCCTAGTATATCTCGGTGAACTTAAACCAGTTTACAAAAAATTTTAGAGTAGCAGATTACAATAAGATCAAACTCTCACCAAGCTCACGTCTCTCACCTTACAAGAATCAATCCCAGGAAGAACAAGGAAAAACACAAATGAAGAAGACAATGTCTCTCACCCCTCACTGTAAGATTTTCTCCCCTTCTCTCTCTATGATTTCTCTTTGTCAAGAAACGCCAAATGCCACTCTTTTTTGCTACCTCTGCTCCTCACTTCTTTAATTACCCTCTGTCGCCGCCTTGCAGACACATCAGGACAAAGTTGTACCTGACATGGACTAGAATATTTCCGTTAGCAAAACGTAGAGACCATTGTCGTTAGCACTTGGGTTAATATCTGAAGCAGACTCACAAGTGGGCCAATTCCAACCCAACTCAAAGACAAGCCCTGTCTGATCTCAAACAATTCCGACACAAGCCAAAGGCGCTCTTGTTTAAAAAGCCAAGTACCAATCGTAACAGTCATCTTCATTACCTTTTCTCTGCCGCCAAATCCTATTTTCTCAACAAAAGCTTTTCTTCTCTATTTCCATGGCCCATTTCTGAATAAGTCTCCAGTGATCTCACATTGCCTTCCGTTGAAAACGTTCTTCTCCGTCTCTTTCACCGCCGGAAACGACGGTTACCGATCTCAAACAGCGAGTCATCGCCTGTCTCAATCGTCTCTCCGATCGTGATACTTTATCTCTCGCCGCTGCAGAGCTTGATTCAATCGCTCTCAATCTATCGCCGAAGACTTTTTCTCTGTTTATAAACTCTTCCGCGAAATCTCCGATTAGAAAACACTGCGTTTCGCTTCTCTCTGTTCTCTCTCGTTCTCATGGAGATTCTCTTTCCCCTCTCCTCTCTAAAATGGTCTCCACTGTCCTCCGCTGTCTTCGTGATCCTGAATCCTCCGTCCGCGGTGCTTGTGCGGCCGCTTCAGTCGATATGACTACTAACATCACCGGCTCAACATTCTCTACCCTCTTGGACCAATGATCGAAACGCTTATCCACGACTGCGATCCTAATGCGCAAATTGGCGCTGCAGTGTGCCTTGCAGCCGCAGTGGACGCGGCGGATGAGCCTGATGTTGAGCAGTTACAAAAGGCATTGCCAAAGATCGGGAAGTTGCTTAAATCAGAAGGTTTCAAGGCCAAACCGGAACTTTTGGGAGTCATAGGGAGCGTAATTGGTGCCGTTGGCGGCAGAAACAGTGATAAACCGGTGCTAGATTGGCTTTTACCAAACGTTTCTGAGTTTCTAAGTAGCGACGATTGGCGTGCGAGGAAATCAGCTGCGGAGGCGATGGCTAGAGTAGCTATGGCGGAGGAAGAGTTAGCTCCTTTGTATAAGAAGACCTGTGTAGGTATTCTTGAGAGCAGAAGATTTGATAAGGTTCAGTTTCGAAACAATTTATGTTAAAAGGTCCATAAATCTCAAGTAAGCGCAATTAATTTATTCTTTAGCTTATTCTTCAATGTTATTTTGTGCAGGTCAAACTTGTTAGAGAGACGATGAATCGTACATTGGGTTTATGGAAGCTGCTTGAAGGTGATTCAACAGAAATCTCAGAGACGACTTTCTCTTCTTCCTCCACATCAGTTTCTTCTGGTTTGAATCCTCTATTATTGCAGCGGTTTATGGAGAGCTCAAAGAATGGAATGCAAACGTTGGAGAGACGAGCACGCGGTCTAGAAACATCCCTCAGCGTAATTTTCACTGATTTGTTAGTCTCTCGCACCATAACACGATTTGTTGCGACGGGTTTTTTTACCCGGCCCGACCCGAACCTGTTTTGAGTCTGCCCATATTAAGCCCATTTTTAAAAACCCGCATAAATTTATTACCCGAATAGTGTAACCCGAATAAAGCCTGTAAGTTCTGGGTATACCTGCGGGTACCCGAATTGATTTTTTTTTGTTTTTGCTGGTTTTACTTTAGTTTACTTTTAAAAACTAGAAAACTGAAAATTAAATCTACGAATCAAATTTAATTCTTGTTTAATTTTACAATTCATGTTTTATAATATTTTTTTCTTTAGGTGTTTTTTAAAAATACTGATAAAATTATTTTCATAAGTATTGATATAATTATTTGCTAGGCACAATTATAAAATAAACTAAAGATATCATTTCATGATTTTCCGATTTGAGGGGTTGGTAAAAATTTATAGGTTTTGCGCAAAAACATAATTTCGTGATTTTATATTTTTGGCGGGAAAATATAACTTCATGATTTCTGGCCAAATTTACAATTTGATGGGTTTGACCAAAAAAAATCCAAATTCTAAATTTTATAATTTTGGCACAAAACTTAATCTTGCAATTTTGCGTTTTGGCAGAAAAATATCATTTCTCATTTTTTGCCAAATTTGCGTTTTTATATGTTTGAAGACAAAATAATGAGATTGTAGTAAAAATGTAACTATGTGATTTTATGTCTTTAGCAGAAAATATAGTTTCACATTTTTTTGCTAAAATTTCGATTTTACGATATTGAAAATATTATCAATTAAAATTTTTTATTATTTTGGCACAAAAATAAATTTTCACAATTTTTTGTATTTAGAATAAAATATTATTTCACTATATTTATCTCATGAAAATAACCCAGTGGGTACCCATTACCCAGTAGGGTAAACCCGAATAAAGCCCATGGTAAATAAAGTCTGCCCGTATTTTTTAAACAGAAACAGACAGACTTACGAATTTAATATTAAATCTAGGTTTCGGGTACCCATTGGGTAAAAACCCATAATTAACATCCCTAGAAATGACAAACGAAACGCCTTTCTACAAAATTGAAATATCCAAAATCTCATTTTACCTGACACAACACTTCAAAGTTTTAGCTTGTGGAGAAGATTCATTGATTGTAATACATAAACTCTAAGCTAATGTTTTTAAGTGTTTAGATTGAAATTTCTGAAGCTATTTTTTTACATTCATTTCGACTTTGTGTAACCACAATATCACATGATCACACAATAAACAGTTACCTTAAGTCATCAACGATTGTAATGTGTTCTTGCAATATGATTACATCTTTTTTCCGTTTTCCCGGTACTAACGTAATCTCAGGCGGAATCAGTAAAATATCTCCCCAATGTTGCATCTAGCTTCTCCCCAATCGAAGAAATCCAAGCCTAGATACAATGAACAAACTTATTCTTTGACTTGTTCTGTTAATTTTTCTAAAAGTCACTAACAATACAGAAAAGTAAACAATTTCCTTACCTGATCTGAAGATGTGAAGCCTCTAATCGTGTTTCCTCCAATGAATGTGATTCCTTTATCTCCAAGCGGCTGCAAAATCACCGCCTAGCAGATAAAAAAACACAAATATTAGTCACACGGTTTCATCATTCCCTAGTTTAAATAATTCTCGAATTCTCAACATACCTGTGTATTCACAGGCAGAAATGGCAGCTCTGATCTCCCAGGATAAAGAGAAAGATTGGCCAAGTAACTCTCTGACAAACAATCAATGTTCTTTTCTTAGATAAATATATATACTTTCACAATAAAAAAATAAAACGAAAAACCGTTCTGCATACGTGCTTTAGACTTCATTACTCCTTGGTAAACCGATCCTTGAATCAGCTTATCAGTGTTTACTATAACTGCTTTCTTATCTTCTAAAGATTCAGCAACCATCCCGATTTGAATAAGGCAAAGGCCATTGTATACAATGACTAGAGACTTACAACATGTTGCTACCTTAAAAGATTCCCAAGCCCTGTGAAAAAAATAGATCTTTCTGTCACAAGAATAGTAATACAGTTATAAGCAAGATACGAAGAAGAGTATTACCATAATAATTCGGAAACTATCGTTGCAGGAAGATCGGATTCGACAACTTTACATTCTACACCTTCAGGTTATACCTAATACATCAAACAAAACCAAGAATCACATTGCATTGTAAAATGACTAAAATCCTTTAAAATCTCTAATGCAAAAAACTTGGTTAAGACATGTTACTGGTGTTATGGACTTAGGTCTAATCGATAACCAAACTAAACCGGTCAATAAATTGGTAACGGCCCTTGTTCTAAAAATCCCCGCCTAGCTCCGATTACACCCCGCCTAGTCGCTAGGCCCACCCTCGCCGCCTCGATTAATGATTAATCCCTCGAAAAAGTCAGTCAACCGATTACTTCCCGCCTAATCCGATTAATCCCCGCCTAATCCGATTAATCCTCGCCTAATCCGATTATTTTCGGCATAATCATCTATAATCCAATTATTTTTAAATTTTTAAGTATAAATTTTTTTTGTTTTTGTTATTCAGACATTTATATTGATAGTTTATGATGTTTCATAATAAATTATGTTAAAATTATAAATAAAAATCATAAAATAAATTATTAATACTACATTTTCATGTATTTACTATAATTTTAAAAATAATATTATTTAAAAGTTTAATATAATGTATAAATATATTTTAAAAATATTAAAATAATCTAAAACTAATTTCCGATTAATCCCCGTTTACTCCCCGACCGTAATATTGTTGATGGGCCGGCAGTACACGCACATCCTCCAGCTGCCATACTTCTTGGGAACCAAAAGGACTGGTACGGCGCACGGACCACCAAAGCCGTTAAGGGAGCAGCAATGGAACTAACGCCCGACTATCGCCTAGCGATTTTTAAAACATTGGTAACCGCTGATCCAAGCCCCAATAGATCTACTATAGACTGTGAGCTACGAATTAGAAAACTCACCAAATGAGGAACAATACAAATAATCAAATAAATGATCACATCAACATTCTGAAAATGCCGAATTTGGGACTCGATTTGGATACTATAAGCATCTCCAGCTCTAATCAGATCAATCAAAGTTGTATAATCTCAGATTTAAGGAGATTAATGGTATCCAATTTGATTTGAATCGAAAATAAAATTACCTACTAGCATCAGCAACAGGAGCAATACCAGAAACAGCTCGATTGAAGAGAACGGCCAAAAGAGAAGCGCCTCCGACGTAGATCGGTGAGCTCCGAACTGGATCATCGTTTTTAGAAATGAAATCGGCTACCAAATTCTTGCTCGGTTTCGGACCTTTGTAACTTCTCGGCTTCTGGTGATTCGAAAACAATGAAAACTTTTCAAAAACAAAAAGAGAGAGAGAGGAGAAAAGATATAGAAAGAAAGGGAGTGAGAAGTTGAAGACGAAGCTTTGATAAAGCGCGGGAAATCTAGAGGAGGACGAGATAATTGACGATTAGGGTTCCAAGAGATTTGAATTTGAAGTATGATTCTCGCTTCCATTGTAGATGAAGCAAGCGAGGTTTAGAGACGGAGATGAAAATTGGCCGTTAGGAGAAAATAATTTACCTACATACGTCGACGTTTTGGTTGAAGACAAGTTTGATTGGACCGGTTGGTCCGATAAATCGTACCGGGAATCGTCCTTCAAGTTGAATTTCAACTGACCTAAAAAATTGGTATTTAAGTTGAAATCGTCAAAAATTTGACAAAACCAGAAACATTTGTTACTAAAACTATCAATTAAGGCTTAACAAAAATTGAGTAGACCCCAGTTGCCACGTCTCATTTCCTTTATAACCGGTTGGAATAATTAATTAAAGTCAAAATTTTATAAAACTAGTTCAAAATTTAAAATTATAAAATTTTCATCTAATAAAATTTTTACATTTCATTATTCAAAAGAAAAATAAATTTATTTCTCCTTAAAAAAAAGAAGTAAAAAGCCAAATAAATATATCCAATATTTGTGTGATGAGAGAAACCAATTAGCCAAACCGAAGACCCGAGCTGAGCTCACCTTTTAACTCTTTAAAACCACCGGCGACTCCTCCGTCGCCGCCGTTCGTTAGATCTTTAGATTGACGAGATGGCGTTAAACGGAGATCTGGACCGTCAGATCGAACAGCTAATGGAGTGTAAACCATTATCTGAAGCAGACGTGAAGATCCTCTGTGATCAAGCCAAAGCGATTCTTGTTGAAGAATGGAATGTTCAGCCGGTTAAGTGTCCGGTTACTGTATGTGGCGATATCCATGGCCAATTTTATGATCTAATTGAGCTTTTCCGTATTGGTGGTAATGCTCCAGATACTAATTACCTCTTCATGGGAGATTATGTAGGTTCGTCTCTCTCTCTCTCTCTTCAGAGATTATTATCTTAATTGTTAGATCTGTGTAATTTCTGAATTTTCTTCTGTTTGACTTGTTCAAATTTTATGAAACCCTAATATGATCAATGTTTAGTTGATTGATTATAGGAAAAGGTTGATATTTGTAGGTTTGATTAGGCTAAATTGTTTTGTTAAAAGCCTATCATTAGGCTTTAAGCATAATGATGTTCATTTTCATGAAGGCCCTTCCTCAAAGTTTAAATCTTTCGTGCGGTGTGTTAATGTGGGATCTTAAGTGCGAGTATGCTTGATAGTGAATGTATTTGGTTTATCTGTGTAGATCGTGGCTATTATTCAGTAGAAACAGTCTCTCTATTGGTGGCATTGAAGGTGCGTTATAGGGATAGACTTACGATCTTGCGAGGGAATCACGAGAGTCGTCAGATTACTCAAGTGTAAGGTTTTTCCTTTATATGAAAACTTGTGTTTCATTTGCTTCTGGCTCGCATTAACATTATTTGTTTCTTCCCTTTTTGCTTTTGTGTGTTCAGCTATGGGTTTTATGATGAATGCTTGAGGAAATATGGGAATGCAAATGTGTGGAAGCATTTTACGGACCTTTTTGATTATCTTCCTCTTACAGCACTCATAGAGAGTCAGGTTCGAGCTGTTCTTGCCAGTCGTTGTTTTGTTTCATATCCCCACTTTTCTTGATCAAGTGTTATCCGTTACAGGTTTTCTGTTTGCATGGAGGCCTTTCACCTTCTCTGGATACCCTTGACAATATCCGAAACTTGGATCGAATACAAGAGGTATCAACAATTTTTTGACTATGTAGGCATTATTTTGGACTGAGTATCTGTAAAATTTATTCTTCTCTCTGGCTATGAACTCTTTAAAACCTCCAAGTAACTATTAGTTTTGGTCGAAAGAGCAAGAATTTGTTTTTACAATCTGATATAGTTTTCTCTGGGATTATTATAGGTTCCACACGAAGGGCCAATGTGCGATTTACTGTGGTCTGATCCAGACGATCGTTGTGGATGGGGAATATCACCTCGTGGTGCTGGTTACACATTTGGACAGGACATTGCAAATCAGTTTAATCATAACAATGGACTGAGTCTGATATCCAGAGCGCATCAACTTGTAATGGAAGGATATAATTGGTGTCAGGTATCTAATATGGTCATAACACACATGTTTCTCGAATAGGATTTAGATTGCAGAAAACAAAAGCTGAATCTTTTGGTGTGTCTCTGTGTTGATAGGAAAAGAACGTAGTGACGGTGTTTAGTGCACCAAACTACTGTTACAGATGTGGAAACATGGCAGCAATTCTTGAGATTGGAGAGAAGATGGAACAAAACTTCCTTCAGTTTGATCCAGCACCTAGACAGGTCGAACCTGATACCACTCGCAAGACCCCTGATTATTTTTTGTGATTTCTCTACCACTTCAATATATTTTTTTTTCATCTAAAGTTTGTTTGTTGCTGTGTCATTGTAGATGTGTTCCTTTTTTAATTTTGTTTTATTGTTTCTCTAAATGGAATATGATACCAAAGACAAAAACCCATCATTTTTTTTGTTGATGTTGATATTGAAAAAGGTTTGTAGAAGCCTCCCTCTATTATAGAAAATATCTTCTAATATCATCTAATTTTATTACTTAACGTTTCAACTATTTGAATGAATAACTTCTTACACACTTTCTATATACTGTAATTATACCAATAGGCGCCACTTGTGATTTAGTGCTACCGAACCATTCATTCGATTCAAGCATCGTTAAAAAGTAACCAAAACTATAAGTAACGTAAATAGAATACATAAATGATCCCAATGGTGTAATAAAATCAATTATATGTACAAACAAAGGGAAGAAGTATTGGGTCCTAATGATTTGCCTCTCCACATAAATGGAGCTATAAAAAATGGCGTTTAATGTAAAACACAGACGTACAAAACAATCATTAGTAAAACATCTAAAAGGTACATTTTCTACATATATATTAAAAACTAAAGGCCTACCAAAAAAATCCCAATTGGATGAAATTGCCTAAATGTACCAAGACAATTAGCAATATTATATATATTGGTTATACTTCTTTGGTACCTTAGGCCGTGACCTCATACTGGCTCTCCTTGCCACATCCCACGCCTTCTGTGGCGCATAAATACCTAACTGAGACGCAAAGAAAGATTCATAACCTGGTGAATCAAATGCAAACCCAGTGTGCTTTGAAAGCTCCCGAGGCAATTGGGATACCGCATAGCTTCTCGCTTCTTGAGGTGTGAGCTCGTTCTCTATCTCCAGCTGATCTCCCTTGCTTGCATCTGACTCATGCCTATGTATTTCTTGGACGATCTGATAATCATATGGGAAGAACCATCTCTCAATCCTGCAACAGTCAAGAAACAGATTCGCTCATGTCATACTACCTTAAAAACATTGCATGTAACGTTTCTTTTTCAGGTCAAAAACTATCAAGAGTCAATGACCTGAAAGTTTAGGGTTATAAATTCACATACAGAAATTCTTTGATCTTTTGCAAAATAACCACATGTTAATCAATGCCAAAAAGTAGTTGAAACCGAGTTTTATTTACCCTTGGAAGATGAAATCGCCTAGAAGAGACACAATGGGAACAAGCAGCAATGTGAAGTAGAAATAGAATGTACTCATCAGGACGAATATGACAAAGTAGACATTTTCCTGCAGAGACGAGAAAAGAAAGAAATCAGATCTGCTAAGTTATAAACAAAAAAAAAAAACATCAGATGACCAAAGGTACACTTAAAAGGAAAGGGGCATAGATGTGTGCAAACAGCTTACATTCCTATCATGAGGTGTCATAATCCCGCAGTATATGAAAGCAAAAACGAGCCATGCAAGAATGCTTCCACCAACTGTAATATAATGCCATCTGGTAATGGAATTGCTCATCAAAAGAATCCGCACATTCACAGCAATCACCAGACATGTGAAGACCATTGTGCTAACATCCCAGAGACCAAATATTTTGCCTGATGAATTTACAGCACCAAAAGACGAGGTAGTCACAAAAAGATAGCAGACAAGAGACTGATACACAGCAGAAGTCGCCCATACTGCTACAACTCTCCATTTGAAAAATGAGTTACGTATTCCCTCTCTATACAGTTCTGGGTATCTCTTTGAAAGAGATGCACTCACATCCTAGCAAGAGCACAACACAAGATAGACCGAATTGTTAAGTAAATTAAGATGTGTATTCTTTCGTATAAAGTAGAGATCGGGAAAAGCCAGTACCTTCTCAAACAGCCCAAGGACGATAACAGGAAGAGCTGTAAATACAACGTTATATAGTGACTGGAACCAATCATCATAGAACCTTTGCCCAGAAAATCCAGTTCGAAATGTGAACCAAAACTGAGTTAAAGTGAAGGTAAGATTCTTGTAGAAGAAATACATGACAACCTGCCAAGCAAACGATCATTAGAACTTTCAAAAATTAAAAGAATGTTTGTAATGAAAGAGAAATTCAACCTTGCAGATTCTAAGATAAGACCACCGTCCATGGACAAGAAGCAAATCTGTAAGAAATCTGAACTGAGCAATGGCAAAATCACTAGCCATCACAGCTTGCATTCCCTCCATCCCACTTATTCCTATGCCAACATGAGCGGCTTGAATCATGCTAACATCATTGGCACCATCACCAATACTAAGTGTAATCTTTTGTGCCCCTTTTCTCACCAAGCTTGTCACCTGAAATTATACCAGAGACACATATAGTAGAATTTAGAAGCCGGTTCAAAGAAAACAGACTCAATTTCGTTGTTGGATCCGAATTGTGCCAGAATTCAAACCCAAGTATTAATGTGATCACGAACTCTGCCAGCAAAGCCCGAGAACGATAATATATAAGCTCCCTTTAAAGGCCAGCCTGTACCAATTTATTTTGAAATTACTCATCTGAAATTACCTGGGCTTTCTGTAATGGAGAAACACGACAGCATACAACTGAAGTACAGTTCAAGCTTAAGCTGAGCAGTGTCACTCGTAAACTCGGGTCTAATGCATACATTAAACACTTTCCATCAATAACAAGAGCCAATTTTGGTCCAGCTACAATATTCAGAGAATGTTGAGCTTCTTCAAGGCTCTTTTTCAGCTGCTTCTTTACTTCTTCTTTGATAACACGGGCAATCTCAACTTGATCACCCTAATATAAATGCTTTTATTAATAAAAAATTAACTAAAATGATTGTATTCCTTGACAATCCTATACAAGAAACAAGATTCACAGTAAAATAATTACCCTTTCCTCCGCTTCCCTGATTGCATCTGTTTCAGAACTGATGATAAATTGTTTCATATCATTGTTGATCAAGTTGCATGCTGTACGTAGTAGAATCAAAGAGAACATATTAAAGTGGGAGAAGAGAAAATAAGATCTGAG
Source organism: Nasturtium officinale (assembly GCA_963854855.1). Taxonomy (NCBI): domain Eukaryota; kingdom Viridiplantae; phylum Streptophyta; class Magnoliopsida; order Brassicales; family Brassicaceae; genus Nasturtium; species Nasturtium officinale. The sequence continues at coordinate 1,741,270 of OY978514.1, forward strand.
AGGAAAAAGTTTAAGGCACACCCTACCATATGCAATATTAATAGCAGTTTCCATTTTGTCCCCTGTTAGCACCCAGATCTTAATTCCAGCTCTAGATAAGGTCTCTATGCAGGTAGGCACCCCTTCCTGAAGTTTATCTTCTATTGCAGTTGAACCGATGAGGATAAGATCCTTCTCAATAAGTTCTGCCACCTTCATGGATCAAGACACCTCAAATTAATCAGCCATAATCGTAAACTGTTTCCTGGGGGCTCCAAAACTGTACTTGAGGATACAATCATTCTCACTACTTGAGAACTTACTCATATCATTTTTATTCTTGTATAACAAACAAATTTTGTTGCTTCTACAAGCCATATTCAACCTTTGGAATTTTCTTGAAAGGTATTTACTCATGAGAACTTTGCCTCAAGCTTTGAAAAGAGAATAGGTAAGAAACAATAGTATACCTCATCTAACTTCTTCTCACGGTCTCGTAATGCAGATTTGGCCTGAATGAACTTCTCATTCCAACTATCATAGGTTTCAGGGTTTAAATTTTTATAGGCTAGGCAAAGGGTACGCAATCCAGAAGACCCAAAATGTTCCAAATGTTCTCTTGTTACTTTCCTAACATCATCCATACCATTAGCCAATCTCTCAAAGATTACATTATCAGCACCCTGTGGACAAGGTTCAAAGCAATGATCAAAAATTGACCTGGAAGTACACAGAAAACCAAGTACTTAAAAGAACTATTACCTTGCAGTAGAGTACAAGCCTTCCATCTGGGAAACGACATACAACAGACTGGCGCTTCCTTGTACTGTTATGCATTGTGTAAAATTTCAGTTGTATGCTTAAATCATGACAAAGAGAAAATAAACAAACATTACACTCTCATATAGACCTGTTGAACTCGAGAACATTAAGGATCTCATAGGACACATCTTGAATCTTTCCCATCTTCTCAACATGAGACTCACGAACGTACACCATAGTTGGAGTACGCCTGAAAATGCATCAAATTAGTCTCAAACAAACAAACATAGATTTGAGAAACAAAGTACCTACGGAAGAAAAACTAAAATTTATAACTAGGAATCATGGGGAAAAATTGCAAATTTCTCTTGTCAGAATGCCTGCAATTTCAACACTTCCTTGGAAATCGAAATGTAAAAAGAATGACCTGTAAAAGAAGAATCCAAAATTCTTGGCAGCAGTAACTAGGGCTGCTTCATCTGGAGATGCAGCTTGATAAACAATCTTCTCAGGGGATTCATCACCTTCAGGAAGAACTGTGTGGCAGATGGCCAGGCATCTAAAAAGTTCCTACATATATCAAAATAACATCTTAAATTAGGATCATATTAGCAACTGCATCTGCATGTGCATGCCCAAAAATAGACAGCAGAAATCTGGAACCGAAAGCAAGGAACATCGAAAAATTATACATTGACAAGTTCAAATTTTTTTAAAAAATAAGAGGCTTTAGTCAGAACAGTTCTGTAGTTTTAGTACAAGGCTCCCATAGCAAAGACCTAGCGAGAAGACTAAAGCAAAAGAACCTCTCGAGCTATAACCATACAAATTCACATCTCACCATCTATCAAATACACCATACATCTCACGACACAAGAAATATTTATTAGATAAGCCCTATAACCCAGCACCTCTTAGCTACTACTATTCTTAAACTGATTGTGAGCCAAATCTCTAGGGAATGGAAGTAAGGTACCTTGCAAAGTTCAGGATTAGGTTCGTTTCTCCAAGCTCCCCGCATTAGCCTTGGATCATCAAAGTTAAATCCTTTTTCTCTTATTGCACCAGTCGACCTTTCCTCCTGAGAATATTTATAGATATGCATGTTAGACATGTTTCCATTCCAACATAAGGCATGAAGCAACTTCCCAATCAGAAAAGAAATAATACCTCTTGAACTTTCAAGCCATTACGCTGAGCAATTCCTCTTTCTATTTCAGTGACACCACATCCATAACTTATTCCTCCAATTGAACATTTAAAGAACTCCATCAAATTTCTCGTCAGCGTTCCAGTTTTATCAGAAAATATGTATTCCACCTGAATGATACCAATACCATAGTAATTGCAACTCAAGTGAGAACAATACCAAAGTATATATTTGAAATAATAATTTGCAACAGTTAAAATACGAGCAACAAAGCGGATATCTATATCATACACGTAAATTTTGTTTGGCATGTTTTAATAGAGGCAACAAGCACAATGAACTGATAGCTACCTGTCCAAGTTCCTCATTTAAATTGGAAGTCCTGGCCGAGGCAGGGGTATTTGTTTCAGCATGATACATATTAAGATCTCTGTTGATAAACTGAGTTGACTGGATGAACTTGATCATCTGGATTCCATTTAAGGAGAGAAAACAGAGATCCTTAAAATGGCTAGTTCTTGTATAACAGATAGTTGGAATAGGATACTCGGAAAGACATACCTCAATAGAAACATAAAGGGAGATTGGTATAATTGACGAGAACAGGGTGACTAGAGTGAAAAAGGTGAAAAAACCTATCTGTGGAAGCAAACAGAAGCAATGCGGTAAAACTCAGCAATCCGGAAGTAGAAGGAAATCAACTTCAACTACGCAAAGCTATTTACCACGAGTCCGTTACGGTATTCCCAATCTTTCACACGAAGACCCAAGTATTCGTCTTCACGATCTGTCACAATTGAACTGCGAAATTTGACAAATATAGAAAATTGTATCACAGCAAGATAATGGGCCTGGAGCATAAAAACAATCAAAGCAAGAGTTAATAATGCACAAGATTGACGAGAAACCACACCAGCCTATAGCTCCTATCAGACACATCGTGACAAGGACACAAAAGATTGAAATAATGAGTTTGTCAAGCTTCTTTTCCAATGTACTTCTTTTGGAAGGAGGATTCATGGCATTCATCATCACCTACATATGCAGAATTCACCATAGAATATCAGATCGTATGCGTAGAAACCATAGAATTGTTTTAAAGTACAAGAATCCTCTAAGCTAGAAACACATGTTTGCAAATCTATTCCAGCCAAACAAGCTTCAGAACTTCTTACCTTCGTCTCATGGCCAGTAAAAACTACAACTCCAACTATGTATTCTGTGTTCCTAAGACTGCATCCCTGAAAATGTAGATATCAAACGTCTCAAAATATTATTAAATCAAAGGATGTAAAGCTCTTCACTACATGAATGGAAATTGTTCACAATATTGTTAAAAACTAAGGATAGAAGAGTTGCAAAAACACCCAAGGAATCTCATAAGTCAAGGATCATTACTATCTAACAGAAATAGGAATCATGAAATTGTTCAAAAACAAGGTAGAAAAGAAAAAACAGCCAAAGCAGAAACATTCAATCATACACGCAATAAAAGCTGGTCCGGAGAGAGAGGTAGTGTCTGCTTTTGGACTACAAGATTCCCAGTGAAAGTGTACAGAGAATTGTTTGGTTGCTCACACTGAATTTCACCTGCATAGTAAAAGACAGAGATGTTGAAGAACGTTCAAGACATGTGTTCAACAATAACAAAATCATAAATGAAGGACCATCTGTACAAAGAAAAAATTGGTCCTTCATATATATACAGAGGAAAATGGATAACAGATAACAAAATCTATAATCAGTCAGAGAAATAAGCTACAACAACACTGTCAGAAAAATAGTATTAGAAAAATTCTACCAGACATTTAACAATAGCTCTTCTTTACAAGAACCAGACAAACATCTAAAAAAATGATAAATCGAAAGCTAAGACTGATACATCGAAAGCTAAGACTCTGCTTCCATTGGTTCTGGTGATGCTTCGGTCCATACATAAGGATGCAAATCAGAGGTGATACAAAAGGCAAGAACTTGGCGGGGTAACTTAAAAGCATTCTGACCAATTGTTTCTCCAACCAAACAATATGCCAAATCAACTAAATCCACTAAATTTATTTGCTATCTAATTCATAGTAAATTAAGTTCTATATGTCACTGCAACAGCTTCGCATCCATATACAAAAAAAAACCTTGAATGATAACCAACAAAGCCCTAGGCTAACCTTTAAATTCATAAGCTTTCTCTGGTACCAAGTAATCCCACGTCCTTTCAAGGGCCTTTCTTATTTTTAAATTTGTTTCTCCATCTAGATTTGCAGTCTGCACTCACAAGAAATAAGCAAATGAACAGTACTCTAGGTAAGATTACATTCCTACATAGCAGCTTTGGTCCTGGACAAAGAGAAAGCAATATAATTTTTGAAAGGGCTGTCAAAGAAGAAGCACCTCAACGTAGCAGATACCATCAGGATTAGTGCTGGACAGGAATAGAATATCTGCTGGAAAAAATCCATCTTGTTTTATCTGCAAAATCAAGAAACTTATTTAACAACTATAGAATTAAATTCAAAGGTAACATGTTTCTGAAATCCTGCTCTAATGCAAATAAGGCATGCTGACAGAATTGTTAATAGTTAATACCATAAACCTAAGGTAATTGAACTCTATCAGAATTCAGAATAACTATAATGTACTATAAACAGTGTGCCAACAACACAATGAAACATACACAATACTGAACAGATTCACCTTGGTTAGAACAATAAAGGACTAACCTTAACAATGTCTCCAACTTGCAACTTTCTCCAGGGAATAGGTACCCACTGTTGATCTTGTAAGATCTCCACTGTGCTATTATTTATGGACATATCATTCTGAAAACGTTTCTGCACCAAATTATCCACAAAAAGGATTAAGAAATTGAGAAACAGATGGGTCTTGATACTCCAATGCATCTTCTAACTTGAATACACTATTTTAGTGCCGTAAAATTTTTATTCTAAAACAAGGAGAAATGAGATATTCCTGCAAATGAAACCAAAGGAAGAACAGATCACTATCCCTTACCCAGTCTTCGAAAGCCTCTTTGATAAGAGAGACGAGAAGCACCATTGACAGTGGAGCTACATTTGTTATTGGACTCACAGGGCTGCAGGACAAACAATCTATCTAGTTAATAACTGCATTTATCATGCACAATTACATCCAACCATAACTCAACGGACAGAATGTCAAATACACACAAGGCAACTTCGAAATCTCGTCAAAATTAGATAACTGCACATACCTTATTGGTGTCATCGATAGACACGAAATTCCAAGAAAGTATATATTTGCTATGCGCCTAAACTGTCAAGAAACACATTATAACTAAAATCACAACAAATAAAAGAAAAGTTTTCAGGGAAAGAACTACAGGTGTTAGAAATGTAGGCATTATAAATCAACCATCACTTCAATTACGATTTTGATCCCAAGTCTATACGTAAAATCCACACTAATCTTGAAACATAGATCCAAACAACAAATATTTACCTGTTCAAACAGACCCTTAGGCAAAAACGTGAAAACATTGTACTTTGTTGTGGATATCGAATTACCCTGAAAACAATTAACCACACATTCATCAGAATAAAGACATACACAAATTGAGTATAGCACAAACTCAAAGAAAACATTAAAAAAAAAATATCAGATCGATGAATCCAAAAAGCACAAATTCCAATGCACAAATTCCGTAATAGATTCAGAAGAACAAACATGCCACACCAAAAAAAAACACAACAATATAACTCCGGCGTTACCTTAAACCGGACTGGTTGATTAGATTCTCGATCATTACAATAAACGGTACGATAACTCGGAGCCTGTGGTTGTATATGACCCAACGTCACCGTTCGAGACGGTGTCCGTCGATGACTCGCTGACGAATCAATGCTTAAACTATCCGATCGAACCATATCGAAACCACCCGATCCAATCCAACAGAATTCTTGTATCGAACCTTTCAAAAATTGAATTTCGACTTCAGTGTTATTCGCGTCGTCGTGATTGATTCGGATGAGATGAGGTAGAGAGATCTGAATCGACGGTAGAAACAGAGAAGGTACGAAGAGGACGAGCCTTCTCTTCCGTTTCAACCTCTTCCGGAGAGTAATGTCGTTCGTCGTCTCACGAAGTCGCTTTTTCTTCGGCTTGAAAATAAATTATTTTTTTGAAATTTTTCATTTTCTCTTTCGAGTTTTTCTACTTCTAGAAAAAATAAAATAAAATTATCCGCGTTGATGTAAGAAAATAAATTAAAAAAAAATCCGCGTTGAAGAAAGTTACACGCGCGATTAGGCAGCGTGATTTTCAGATACGGAAATTTGGGACCCACTTTGCTACTAAGGTATGTTCTAAAAATCCTCGCCTAGTTCCGATTAAACTTTGTTTAGTCACTAGAGCTATCCTCGCCGACTTAATGACTAATCCTTCAAAAAAGTCAGTCAACCAATTACTCCCCGCCTAATCCGATTAATCCCTGCATAATTCCGATTATTTTCCGCATAATCATCTATAATCCAATTATTTTTAAATTTTCAAATATAAATAAAATTTGTTTTTCTTATTCAAACATTTATATTGAGAGTTTATGATGTTTTATGATAAATTATGATAAAATTATAAAATAAATTATTAATATTACATTTTCATGTATTTACTATAATTTTAAAAATAATATTATTTAAAATTTTAATATAATAAATAAATATATTTTTAAAATATTAAAATAACCTAAAACTAATCCCCGATTAATTCTCGTTTACTCCCCGATTAATTCTCCAGACGTTAGACCCATTCTTGCCGCCCGAATAGCGCCTAACGAATTTTAAAATAAGTAAAATATACAATTAATATCATCCACAAATTACCATTTTATTTGCGGCTCAAAATGCAACCATTTTCTTTTTCAATAACTCACTTTTGAGGGAAGTTTTAAAATAATTTTGTTAAGAGAAAATTCCAGTAAAAAACCTTTAAAATAACTAGCATTTCCAGTTTAAATTTTGATGGTTTAAATCTACCACTCTAAATTTTAAGAAGAAAAGTTTATATAAATTCTATGATGAAAATTTTATTATTTTAAAATTTCAACAGAACATTAACTAATAACTAATGACAAAGCAGAGGAAAAAAATCAAGGTCTAGATCAGAAGAACTAAAACAAAGACACATGACTGATCCAAAATGATCATGTTCTTTCTGTTTATGCATTTGTCTGGTTTAAACTAAGATGTTTAACCCCTGAAGAAAGGTGGACACCATTTTGATGGATAATCATTTATTACTCATTACATGAATGTTAGTAATACACATTGTGAAGAAGCAATTTCAGAGATGAATTAAGAGATGACATAGTGACTGAGGTGATTACTTTCTTCGAAGTTGTTTGGGAAAACATACTCGATAGTCGATTCCCATTAGCACATTTTTTAAATCAACAACTCTAGCTTGCAAGTTTGCCTATAAAAAGTTGTATCTCGTCTGTTTAGCTTATATTTAGCTTATAGAGTGTCTTTTGTTATAGTTGTAGAGTCTTGGTTTATTACGAAAATACATTTTATTAACTCTCAAATTCTTTTCTTACATGCAAAGACTCTAGATTACAAAGGGGTTTAGCTTTTGGAGCTTTACTGTGTGCTTTGTGGACAAATTTCTGTTTACAGATTGATTTTGTTAATGTGTTACAATTAAAAAAAACTATATTTTTATGGGTAATTAGAGAAATTGATATCATAAAGACTAATGTGCTAAACTCTCACACAATGTGATATTGTTAAGCTTAGCATTAAACCAACAGGAAGAAAATTCATTCATCATCAATAATAAAGCTACCAACTTTAGAACACATTGGATTACGTTGGACGAAAAATAAACGTACAAGTTAGATACTAATAATGATCAATAATCACCGAGAATATGTAGGTGAATTACATGACTTCAAACATCAAATCATAATCTAGAAGACGGACCACCCCAAATCTCTGTGGCCGGCGTTTGGTAAGTGCTACCAATAATAGAACCGGCGGGTCCCAGAAGTGGATCGAAGCCAGACACCATCCAAGCATCATCAAGTAGTGGCGGTGGTGCTGAAGAAAAATCGAAATCCCAGACATCATCGTAGTTGCTGCAAACCTCCAAGTTATACGTGAGCCCCAAGTAATCACCGCCTAATAGTTTTTCATCACCGCCAGAAAACCCTAACTGAGAAGGATCCAGCTGTGAATAATTAGCTTCCATACCCGAAACACCAATAACATCCTTACAAACTTTAAACGTATCACAAGATCCCAAATTGGAAACAGTTTCGTGGGAGCTACGGACCACATAACCCAACTCGTCAAATACGCCACCAAACCCTAATCGATCTTCTGACGACGAAGCCACTTTGCAATTTGAGATTGTGGCGTTGTTGTCTAAAACCCTAAGATGATCATCTTCTTCCGTCTCTTTATCCTGCTTGGGCTTCAAGTTTCTTTTTACTATACTTATCTTTTGCCGCCTGATTTCGAGTAAGTGAGAGTCAAGATTTGAGAGATGACTTCTCAATTCATCACCCGATAAACCCTTAAGATCAGGGAAGTCATAGAGATCACAGGCGTTGGTCTTTCTCTTTTGATCGCTCAAGGCATTGAATTGGGCTACGATCTGTGGCAGGGCTTGTGAGTTATCTTGCGGCTCAGGCCAGACATGGAGATCGTTGTCGGGGCCGTAACAGATGAAACCAACAGAGTTTCCACAGAGAACAGAAAGCTCTGTGGCTTTCTTCTTAAACCCTGGATATATCCGTTTGAAAAAGGCCTTCTTTTTCTTCAAATCATCATCGGACTTGTTGGGGTTTTCCTCTCGAGGAGCCATCTTAGGTTTAATGGAAGAAGAAAGAAGACAAAACTCGATAGATCGTTTAATCAAAGAAAAAATTAGATCGTAATGTGATAATGGGAAGTGAAAAGAGAAGGGCTATGCTCTGTAATATATAGACAAGTGTGATTTCTTTTTACTCTCCCAATGGTCATATACTGTTAAAACGCGTTAACCTCTCTAATTTCCATTTATTAAGATAACCGATTTCTAATTTTCCTTTTCTACGCTTGAACATTTTTTCTTACATTTTATTGAGGTCACAATATTTTTATTATTTATAAAATAATTATTATAAATCTGACCTGCCTTCGTTTATCAAATAAAACTTTCTCTTATTGATATAATTATATATCATATATATACAGTTAATTAGGTTAGTAGATTGCTTAATCTCAAGTATCATCCCTTGGGACGAGCAACGGTGGGAGTCCGAATTATTATGTGTTAAAATGACAAGTTTGGAAAGTTCATTGCCAAGACAAAACTAAAACATTTTTTCTACCATATGATCACATGTTTTTGGTAGTAATTTTTAGGTTATCTGATCGAGAAAGTAATTGTGAAACAATTTGTAAGAGATGTGGGATGGAGGACGAAACGATTAATCACAGATTCCTTTGGTCGTGGGTTTCTTCCAATCAGTATATTCCATTTTGGATTTTTTTTTTTTTCTTTTGGAGAAATCCAAAGAGATTGGAACTTAACGGTAATCATTAAGTTTTTTACTGGATTGTGTGGTTTTTGGTTGGGATCCAATCAGATCCCGCGGACATTATCAACAATCACGCCTTAAGGTGAGTTTTGATTTGGAATGAAGCTCAAAATATATAACCTCCTAAGTCAAGGGAACCAATAAGAAACTCTTAAAGGGCATAACCTTTAAAAAGACAGTGAAGCAAATATCGATTCATAATGGTCATCGAAGGTTCCCTAAATAATTATGTTTTTTGATTTATTATAAGTGATCCCTTATTATATATAGTTACATATTCTCTCCTGATTTTCTATTTCTTTCTGATAGGACATGCATATTTCCTTCAGCTTCCAAGCTAGAGACAGATTTTGTTGTCTTTTGTAGTTATTATTATTAGAATATAATTACATATTCTCTCCTGATTTGCATTCTCTGCTATACAACGTTGGCAGTAGTGGTTGAAAGCAACATATATTCTTTGAATTATAAACTATGATTCTTGTGGACATATTGAAGCCTACAAAGAAGATTTTTGGATTTTGTGAAGTAAGGTGTTAGATTATTTTTCCTTCCTTGCAAATTATGATACAAGACTCCGGATTGCAACCAAATTTACCAAAAGAATAAAATAATTTTATTTACTGTTGCATACAAAATTACCAATTCTAAAACATTTTTAATCACCTATAAGTTTATCATTTTATACAGCGAAAAATTTGCACCAAATTTTAGAATAACATTTTCCCTTAAAACCGCAAAATCATGGAATTAAAATCATGAAATACTGTTCTTTTGTAAAAAAAAAAAACTATGCAGTCGTGATTTTATTTGACATATAATAGTTTTGGCCAAAAAAAACAAGTTCACGATTTTACAACTTTGGTGTGAAAACAAAGTTTTGAGGTTAAGCAGGGTTATTCCATGTATGACTAATTAAATTGTAAATTTCACAATTTATAAAGAGAACAAATGTTTAATGACTTTTTATCATTAATTATTGTAAATAAATACTATAATAAAAAAATAAAAAGTTATTAGCACCTGTCCTTTTTAATTATCTGGTCGCTAGATGCACTTATGTAATACTAACAAATGAACAACCTTCAATAGCTTCATCACTAATCACTCAAGCGTTTAAGCTCCTCTCTCTCCCTCCTTACATGATTAACGAAACTATTTCTAGACTGGATAACATGATCACGATAGTAAGATGAAGCATTCTGAAACATGAAGCTTTCAAATTCATCTTCAAAATTTTCCATAGTCCCCATCCCATTCTCAACATAGACATCTAATACGTCTTTCACTAGGGCCCTATCAATCTGTTCGCCCTCGAGTTCTTTGTTAATCTGGCAATACAAATTTAATCGTGTTAGGTATATAGAAGAAACCAGAATCAGGCTGAACTAGAGTTTTTGCTAGACAGATACCAATACTTACAAGTGCTATTACAGCTTTAGAGGCATTGGACTGCATCTCAGGATAAACCTGAAGTAAATAATTTGCATGGACTGTTACAATTACTTTAGTGAAAATTTAGGAGATATATATAGGAATGTATGGCAAACCAGATCGTGAAACAATGTGAAGCCAACTTCCTTCAGTTCTCCTCGTTTATGGCTCACATGAGAGTACCGTTCCACATAAGCGAAGATCCAGCATAACCATTGAACTATAACTTTATGGTTATTCCACCTCTTAACAAGCTCTCTCAGCATATTTTCACCATGCTTCTCCTTTAAAGACGGCAACACCTAACCCCACATTAAAATTTTTTTTTTATATATTAAACTATTTGGTTAACTAAAGAAACTAAATTAACAGTGTTATTTGTATAATATCCAAGAATCAAGCCCAAACGAAATCCTTTTGCTACTCACCTTTTGTTTAATATAATCTTCAATTACTTGAGGAAACTTATCACGAAGCTGCTTTTTGTAATCAGATTTCTGGTTGCACATATTGTAGACAGTTCTGTGAATCACATAAGAAATCACAATGGTAAGTACAGAGAAGATGTTAACTATTAAGTTATATGGGTTCCAACTCAAAACCTCAAAACCAATTGGCAATGAGTATATTGGCACATATCTTTTATATATTAGTGTTGGTCCTTTCAGTTATCCGATGTGGGATGCTAACACGTGGTATCAGAGCCGCATTGACCCAAGTAGGGTGACCCAAGAAAGGGCTCATGACCGGTCCTAAAGTAGTATTCGGTTCGAGATGAAATGGTAAGAACCATCATCTCGAGGGGGCGTGTTAGGATCCCATATCGGATAACTGAAGGGACCAACACTAATATATAAAAGATATGTGTCAATCTACACATTGACAATTGGTTTTGAGTGGGAAACCCATATAACTTAACATTAACAATAAACATTACCTACTTACGTGTAAGCATATATATAATCTGCGGGCGTCAATTGTGGTTCAGGGCCTTCAATAATCCTTATCAGCTTGGTAACATCTTTTTGTATGTTGGACCATCCTTGCTCAAATGTAGACTCTCTGGTTATATCCATTTCTTTCTACAATCCGTTTCAAGCTCTCTTGAATCAAAGTTCTGTAAAGAAATTAAGAATTTTTTTTAACTTTTGAGAGGTTATTATCAATATTCAAAACTAATCTTCTAGTCATCGCCAACCACGAAATAAAATTAATTAAACTACCAAAAAGAACAACGACAAAATGTTACACATCGATGGTCATCACGCCACCAAGAATCCCGAGAAAGAACCACAAATTTGAAAAACGATTCGAAATAAAGACACAAATCTTTAAAAGTACGAAAACCTAATTAGAGGTCAGGAACCTGAATATTCCGGCACAGAGATTACCTATGAGAATCGAGAAGTATGCCTAGAAGTAAGATAGAAGATAATATATATATATATATATATTTAATTATAAAATATTAATTGTTAATATATCTCCATTTATTAACTGCATATATATAGTCAATTAATTTTAGTTTTAGCTATATTAAAATTTATAAAACATAAATATAATCAATGAAAATAAGATTTTATTAAAGTATAAAATTAATTAATGTGAGATTTGAATTTATTTTACCTTTTCATCATCCATTTTTGTGGTCATCATTTTCATTTTCTTATCCTATATATATATATATATAAATGAAGAAATTTTTACTTCTGAATTTGTTTATTGGAAACTATATAAAATTTTCACATATCACCATTTATTAATTCCAGATATATAAAATGAATGAATTTATCTTTTAATTATATAAAAATATAAAGCCATAAAAATAAATCAGTGAAAATTAAAATTTAGTTTTAATTTAATAAAATAATAATATATTTGAACTTATCTTAACTTCCATTTTGAGTTTTGTGGACTTAAATCATCATTTTCAAGTAATATTATATTATCCTATATATGAACTCTTTATTGTTTGATATTTTGTTATTGGAAACCAAATAAAATTTAATATATCTTATTTTATTAATGACACATGTATATGTATATATTATCAATTCATTTCAGTTTTTTCGGTTATATTTAAATTAATAAAAGCATAAATATAAGATATATGAATTTTAATTTGAAATTTAGATTTCATTAAAACGTAAACATTAATTCATGAGAGATTTATATTTATTTCATCTTTCATCTTCCGATTGCTGAAGATTAATAATTATTTTTCAAGTTACTCTAATTGTCTGTCATTTTTATTTGAAACCATATAAAAATATTGGCAGATCTTTATTTATTAATTACATATATAAAAATATATAAATGAATTTAACTTTAAATTTCAGTAAGTGCAAAAATTGAAGAATGCGAGATTGAAACTAATTTTCTACTTTTTTTTTTTGTATTTTCATGATTTTTACCTTTTATTTTTAAAATTACTAGGACAATAGTATTTTACTAATTTAGATAAAAAAAAATATTTAAATACATATTTAATATTTAAATTTTTAAAATTTTTATTGATATTGTCTTTTTACCTAAGGTTCTAGAAATAGTTAAGCGGGTTCAACAAATTACAATTTGAACAAAAATAGTACATAGGCTATCCAAAAATCTCCACTTGGAGATTCTTAATATCATAACAGCCAATTCAAATAGCCATTTGTTCCATAAATTTATGGCTTTAAGTTTCTTTTGATGTTGTTGTTATGGCTCTAAGATCATCTTCATAAGTAGTTTATTAAAAAGTTTTAAACCAATTTTTAACATTAAAACTTAAAATTAATTTAAAAGAAAAAATAAGGTAAAACTCGGTTTTCAATTAAGATTTAAGAAACTACTATATCAATTTTTTATTGGTTGATAAAAAATTATTATTTTCTCTGTTCAATTTTTTTTTTACTTTCTCCCTATCCTCTTTTTCTCTTCCTCTAATCTCTTATCTCTAATCTATATTTCAACCTACGGACTCTTAATTCAATTTTTATCAAAACTTTGAGTTTACAGATTAGTCAATGAATAGTACCATGACAAATTTGATGAATACATGGCTTTTATTTTAATAAAGTCTAAAATTAAAATTTTAGGAACCTCACAAAAGATTCTAACTACTAACTATTTACTAACTATTTGAACAAATTTTGTTTATTAACTATTACTTTTTAATATTTTAATTATAAATATGATTAATAACCAGTGTATATACTTTAAGAATGTTTACATACAGTTTGAGATAATATAATTCACATTTGACCAAACAAGACAACACATTAAAAACAAACCATAATAATGTTTTTGAAAAAAAAAAAAATACAGTTTATTAATTAATTTAAGCTACATTACAAAATCTACATCTAGAAGCATTCGAACCGGTGTCCGTATGTGAAATTTGAAGCCGCTCAAACCATTACACCACAAAATTTTACAAGCTAAAATAATCTAAAATTATTATTATATCTTGTCAGCTAAAGCCCTAGCTTTACCAGCCTTACCCTAGGGCCGACTGGGGTTGTGCGTCTGCTCTTGTGATTAGAACTTAAATATTGGTGCTTTTTTGTGCTGTTTAGGTGACTGTAACCAGCATTGATAGAGCTCTGTATTTACCGGTGGAAAACTAACTACATAGATGGGTTCGGTGAAGAGAAAGTCGGTGGAGGATTCTTCTGATTGTGCTCCGCCACAGAAGATTCAGAGAGAAGAAGAGTCCACCCAGATTATTAATGAAGAGCTAGTTGGTTGTGTTCACGATGTTTCCTTCCCTGAAAATTATGTTCCTCTTGCTTCCTCTGCTCAAGGAGATAGCAAACCACCGGCTAAAGAATTCCCCTTTACCCTTGATTCTTTCCAGTCTGAAGCTATCAAGTGTCTTGATAATGGCGAATCTGTCATGGTATGCTAAATATCAATTTCAAAGCTTTAAACTTTCCAGTCATTATGTTAAAACCCGTGTTGAGATAGATTATAAACTTGGTTTTAGTTCACTGAATTTTTAATCTTTGTAGTTGAATTAGTTGATCAGTCTGTAAAGTTTACATCTTTGGTTTCTGTTGATTCAAATTGTTATCTTTTTAGTTATAGTGTAGTTCAATTGAAAGTAGAAGGAAACAAAAAAACTGAAGTGTACTGTTCCATGTTTAGGTTTCAGCTCATACATCTGCTGGTAAAACAGTTGTGGCATCCTATGCTATTGCCATGTCTTTGAGGGAAAACCAGAGGGTTATTTACACCTCCCCTATTAAAGCACTCAGCAATCAGAAGTACAGAGATTTTAAAGAAGAGTTTTCAGATGTTGGTTTGATGACTGGGGATGTGACCATTGATCCTAATGCCTCTTGCCTGGTAAATATCTGTATTGCTGTTCAATGCCGCATCAGTAATTGATTGATTTCTACTCGTTCTTAGTTTTTTTTTTCTGTTTCAGGTCATGACCACAGAGATTTTGCGTAGCATGCAGTACAAAGGGTCAGAGATTATGCGGGAGGTTGCCTGGATTATTTTTGATGAGGTGCATTACATGCGTGATAGCGAAAGAGGTGTGGTTTGGGAAGAAAGTATTGTAATGGCTCCGAAGAATTCTCGTTTTGTGTTTCTATCGGCAACTGTGCCCAATGCCAAGGAATTTGCAGATTGGGTTGCAAAGGTAATCCACTCTCGTATCAACTTTTAGTTATGATTTCATAGCGTTTTAATATAAACATGTCCTGGCATAATGCAATGTGACTTTCATATCAATGGTGTTTTTTGAGTCAACATTAGAACTCAGCCTGTTCAAATGAAAAGAACATCAGAAATTTTATTTGGGTTGGTCGCTCTGGGGATGTGATTTTATAATTGATATTGTAGGTTCACCAACAACCATGCCACATTGTTTACACCGATTATCGGCCAACTCCTCTTCAGCACTATGTCTTTCCTGCTGGAGGTAATGGACTTTACTTAGTTGTGGACGAAAAGGCTAAATTTCATGAGGATAGCTTCCAAAAATCGCTTAACGCACTGGTTCCTGCTAATGAGGGTGACAAGAAAAGAGACAATGGAAAGTTTCAAAAGGGACTAGTGGTTGGAAAAATTGGTGAAGAGAGTGATATCTTCAAATTGGTTAAAATGATAATTCAGCGGCAGTATGATCCTGTGATTTTGTTCAGTTTCAGCAAAAAGGAATGTGAGGCACTTGCTATGCAGGTTAGTTTCCTCTTCCTCTTCTATGTATCTGGTACAAGTGAATCATACGCACCTTGAAGGGACTCTGCAATGTGTCTTGTTTTATGTGTATTGGGAAACCTGAAGTTCATTGTCTCGTAGTGTTGAAAACGTGATTATAATGCATGTCCGTTTGTTCAACAGATGTCAAAGATGGTTTTAAACAGCGATGATGAGAAAGATGCTGTAGAGACAATCTTTACTAGTGCAATCGATATGCTTTCAGATGATGATAAAAAGCTACCTCAGGCAAGTACTCATTAAAGCTCTTTCTAGCATTCGTGAGAGTTACGTTTTAATGCTCTGAGGTTATATATGGGATAAAATGATCCTGTGCATATATCTGTAGGCATTGGCCAGCATTATTGGCTTAACTAGTGGTGGATTTCCCACCAATCTCTCTCTCTCTCTCTTTAGGCAATTGCTAGTATTATCGGCTTAACTAGTGGTGGCATCAACCACACTTGTTTTATCTCAAATTTTATTTTACATTTTTTTCTTGCCTTGTATCCATCCTCAAAAAGTTGAGCTTTCCCTCAATTTATGCTTGTCATGAACATGTAGTAGCTTATATCTTTACTCCTGATGTTCCATAAAGGGTTCTTTTTTAGTTGATCTAGTTTCAACGCGATTTTGGCTTGTTGATATTTTTTCTGCAGGAAGATTGACATGGTTCCTGGCTTCATGTACTGCAGGTGTCAAATATACTACCCATCTTAAAACGTGGTATCGGTGTTCATCATTCAGGTCTGCTACCAATTTTAAAAGAAGTAATTGAGATATTATTTCAAGAAGGTCTTATTAAGGTATGTGAAGGCATACAGCTATAGTTTCCATATTGTCAATTCTTGCTATATGTTTGGAATGTGATTTTGTGATGTTTTCCCCCATTCTCTTTGGCGTGCTTCATATTATGATTTAAGTTTCTCTACTTTTCGATTGTGTGTACTCTTTCTCACTTTGTCCTTGCCACTTAAGTTTGAAATATTTTCTTTTAGTGTTTGTTTGCAACAGAGACATTTAGTATTGGACTGAACATGCCGGCAAAGACGGTTGTGTTTACAAATGTACGTAAGTTTGATGGAGACAAGTTTCGGTGGCTATCAAGTGGAGAATACATACAAATGAGTGGTCGTGCTGGACGTCGAGGTATTGACAAACGAGGTATCTGTATCCTCATGGTTGATGAGAAGATGGAACCCGCTGTTGCCAAATCAATGCTCAAAGGAAGTGCTGATTCGTTAAATAGGTACAATTGTTATGTATCGAATATATTAAATCCAGTGTAGAAATTTATCAACTTATTGATAGTTCTGCTTTAAGACCTTTAGACTTCTTAACAGATGTATTGACCGATATTGATTTGTTTCCATCATCTATCAGTGCCTTTCATCTGAGCTATAACATGCTTCTAAATCAGTTGCGGTGTGAAGAAGGTGATCCTGAGAATCTTCTCCGGAATTCTTTCTTTCAGTTTCAAGCTGACCGTACTATCCCTGATCTCGAGGTACAGTTCCAAAACACCAAACGTTAGATTTCCTGGTTATGTAATGTTCAATTTATGTAAATGATCTAATTGTGTTCTTGTCTTTGCAGAAGCAAATAAAAGCCATAGAAGAAGAGAGAGACTCTATGGTGATTGAAGAAGAAGAAAGCTTAAAAAATTACTATAACCTGATTTTGCAATATAAGAGTCTGAAGAAGGATATACGTGAAATTGTGTTCTCTCCAAAGTACTGCTTACCCTTTTTGCTGCCAAACAGAGCTGTTTGTCTCGATTGCACAAATGATGATGAGGAGCCACAGTCATTCAGCATTGAAGACCAGGATACGTGGGGAGTGATAATGAAATTTAGCAAAGTCAAAAGCTTATCTGAGGGTTAGAACTCTGATAGTTGTTTTTATTTAATGTTATTAATCCCTTTAAACAGTGATGATTCCATCTTGACATGAACATTTCATCCAGATGATGATAATAAAAGACCAGAGGATGCAAACTACACCGTAGATGTATTGACTAGATGTGTGGTTAGCAAAGATGGCGTTGGCAAAAAGAAAGTTAAGGCTGTGCCATTTAAGACACGTGGTGAGCCTGTTGTAGTAACTGTTCCTTTATCGCAGGTAATACGTCAACTCTATTTATTTTTTCTTTTCTCGTCTTCATAGTCCTGTAGTGTTATACACATTCTTAAGCGGCTTATCATCCTTGGAGTCTGTTCTTATGATCTTATTGTTTTTGTTTATTATCATGGACAGATTAAGAGTTTAAGCAGTGCAATCATGAATATACCAAAAGATCTTGTACCATTGGAAGCTCGAGAGAATGCTCTGAAGAAGGTTTCTGAGTTACTCTCCAGACATCCTGATGGAATCCCCCTAGATCCTGAAGCTGATATGAAGGTTTGTTGTTTTTCTCCAGTACTTTTCTGCTTCTGCTCTCTTTAATATGTCACAAGAGACGAATACCGCTTTTACCTTGCCAGATTCGGAGCAGCTCTTACAAAAAGACAGTTCGTCGGCTTGAGGCTCTAGAAAACCTATTTGACAAACACAAAATTGCAAAATCTCCCCTCATAACACAGAAGTTGAAAGTTCTACACATGAAGGAAGAACTAACAACCAAGATTAAATCACTTAAGAAAACTGTCCGATCCTCAACAGCATTGGCGTTTAAGGATGAACTAAAGGCCAGAAAGCGTGTTTTACGAAGGCTAGGGTAAATATCTGCTAAATTTACTACACACATTCTACATATTCTTATGAAACCCACTCAATTTTATATGTCATCTACATCTATGTGTTCTGTCCTCTTCTTTAAGGTTACGGGGCTGTTCTTTGTTTGTTTTGTTGATACCTCTATAACCTTCATTTTTGCTATTATGTTATATAAATGCAGATACATCACAAGCGATAATGTCGTGGAGTTGAAGGGGAAGGTTGCATGTGAAATAAGTAGTGCAGAAGAATTGACATTAACTGAGCTAATGTTCAGTGGTGTTTTCAAGGAAGCAAAGGTGGAGGAGTTGGTTTCTCTCCTCTCTTGCTTTGTGTGGCGAGAGAGACTCCCCGACGCTGCTAAACCCAGAGAAGAACTCGACTTGCTCTTCATACAATTACAAGATACAGCCAGGCGTGTTGCTGAACTTCAGCTTGACTGCAAGGTATTAACCAACACATTATTTCTGTTCATCCAAAAATCCTGACCACTTGAAGAACCCTTGGTCCATAACTGTCTTTTATTACAATGTCACAGGTTGAAATCGATGTGGAGAGTTTTGTGCAATCATTTAGACCAGATATAATGGAGGCAGTGTATGCTTGGGCAAAAGGGTCAAAATTCTATGAAGTCATGGAGATTGCTCGTGTTTTTGAAGGGAGCCTGATCAGAGCGATAAGGAGAATGGAGGAAGTTCTACAACAGCTCATAGTAGCTGCAAAATCGATAGGAGAAACACAGCTTGAAGCTAAACTAGAAGAAGCGGTTTCGAATATCAAGAGAGACATTGTATTTGCAGCATCGCTCTACTTATGATGTCATTGCTCACTTCATTCGGGCGACAAGATTGAAAGAAGACGTTTTGTTTGTACTTTCACTAAATTTTGATTTCTCAAAGTTTTATAATGTTTTCTAAGAACTATGAACTTGACGAGACTTAATTTCATAAGTTTATTTTTGACCAAGACCATTGTTTGATGTAGAACAAGACGTTAAATCTTAATTTCCACATTTCCCTTACAAAAGCTACATAACTCCTCAAAACACTTGCATCTAAGTGAATTCATAAGATCTGAAGACATAAAACTTCATTGCTATACACAGACATCTCAAAATATCAAATTGTCTTACTTCTGTTTTCATTTTTCCTATGTCGCAAGTGCATAAAAGCATAGCAGCGATAAAATCATCTTGATCCAGCCATAGATGATGACCTGCCCTCTGTGTTCCCATTTTCCTTTGCATCAGTTTTGGTCTGCATCCTCGCATTGACTGTGAGTTTGTTTTTGGGTGAAAGCTTCTTCACTTCATCAGGTGTGTAGATGAATAGCTTTTTCACCATTCCACAGAACTCACTGCATCATAAAACAGAAAAGATAGATGACACATTACAAGAAGGTGATAATTTGAACTTGTAAACAATGCTGCGTTTCTTTCACTGCACAGGTCTCTTGAGCTTAAAACAAAAATTGGATTTTAGACCCCAAATGCACTTACTTCCATGGATCGTCACCAACCATCATCATGTCATCCTCATCATCGGTGTAAACAACTTGCCACTTTTTGGTAGATTTTAAGAGTTCGCCCTCGATGTCAAACATCTCTTCCAGCTTCTTGAACAGATCTTCGTAACATTCTGACCTTGTCAAATCAACAGCTCTACCTACTGCACTCCCTTGCATGTGCACCTAAATCAATTGCCAACAACGTTCTCCTTTTAGTCCAAAGCAAGACATAGTCACGTTCAATATTCGGACATTTCAAGGTGTGACCCAAAAAAAAATTATTCTGATAAGAGCAAACGATCCATGAGGCTAATAATAACCTTTGTGCAGCTACGTATCTGTCTACTTTGTGATTCTTGAGGATACCTCAGAGAGGATTTCTCAGGATCACCACTCCCCGAAGGAATATCAGATTGGTTAATATTGAATGGCTCAGATTGCTGGCTGGAGTCAAATTCATTAGATGGGACAGGTTGATCTACAGAAACAGCACCAGACACAGAGGCAGCAGAGAAACACTCGTCCACATTAACATTTTCAACTAGCTCAAACCCAAAAAGCCTGCAGACATTTCCATTAGTTTGCTTCTTTTCAGTAGATTCGTTGTTAAGCGCTGAAGAAAAGGATTCAGCCGCACTATCTACGTGGCTGGGCCAAAAAGCTGATCCAATGGATGCTCCACCAAATGGTTTGTTTCCACCAAGACCCAACTTAGCAGCCTTGGCATGAGGAGGGAATAATGGCACCAAGGAAGAAGTGTCTGCCGGGGATTTCCACCCACCATCTGGAGTAACTGAAGAGAGCATCAATAAAAAGAGCTGGAGCTACTACAAGGAAGAACGATTCAAAAGAGAAAAGAAAACGAAATACCAGGAGCAGATGGACCGGTAATTGGTGAAGGCAAACCGGGAGGTCTCAGTCGTTTGTTCCTCTGTGGAGGCTGAGGTTGTGAAGAAGGGGTACTATTTGCAACTAGGGGCTCAAGTTCCCAGGGTGAAACTCTTTCAGGACGAAACACCGATGAGGGATCATCCCATTGAACCTGAAGCATTATCAGATTGCCAACAAGCATATTAAGATGCATCACTTTATTCGTTAAGCTATCGATATAAAACCCACAATGAGCTCCACTGCAAAGTATAACAGTAGAATATTCCAACCTTTAGCGATCTCCATTCAGAATCATGCCAGACCGCAGACCTGTTCTCCTGAACGCCAACAATTGTGCCACTAAACCTGGTATAGTTAAAACACAAATAAAAAAATCCGTAAGTTATTTCGCATTCAGCTTTATCAGCAAAAAGAAAACAAGGTAGTTAGGTGTGATACCTTTTCTCTGGAGCTTCTTCACCCTCGAATCTCATCTTGAAACGCATGCCTACAGCCAGCTTCTGGTTCTTAGCTTCGAGATACCTATTGACACTCACAATGAACTCTGACCTACTTGTCCTGATAATAAAAGATAAGTCAGCCTGGATTTCCAGCCAAATGATTATCATCAAGCATATGCAAAAACGGGTAGATACGTCTAACACAGCAAAGTTAAGTTTCTAAATTAAGCTGACAGTCCAATCCAGCACCTGATGTGTTTTGGACCATTTGATGGCATTTAAGTGTTTTTAGGATTTTGTTCCAGGTCAATGACTCAATTAAACCAAAGTAAAAACGCAAGACCTTGGCTTGTAGAAGACAGAAAAGATTGTTCCTGTTGTAATGGCGTGGGCTGCAGTCGCAAGGACCCCAATATGCATGCTATGACTTGAAATTACAGATGACGGGACATTAGTCTGTTGTCTCATGTGCCGCCTAACACCAACTCGGAGCTCTTCATTCTCACCCCTGAAAGACAATACTATGTCAAATGCTCAGGCGGTTAATAGCAAAACTAATATTAAGACAAAATGAAAGAACGAGGAACTTGCCTTAAGAATATGAACGCATCTCCAGCCACTAATTTCTTCGAGCTAACAAAAACACTCCATCCAGTTGTTAGCAAATGTCGCCTTGGTTGGCCTGTATTCCAAACATCATGATATTTTAATAAGTGTGAAACAAAAACATTAATGCAAAATTATGTAAAGCTTCAAAGGTTCCCCAATAGCAGTAGCACTGAGGTAAAGGAACCGTAATTTAAAGACTATCTCATAATAAGATAGCAAGTGTATTAACCTCGGAAAATATGCCTAAAATGCCATTCACTATTGTGCAGATCAGTTGCAACCAATTCTTGCCATGGTGGTTGTTGGGACATATCCTAGAGAAGAGAAGAAAGCAAATATTTTAAAAAAAAGAAAGCAGTTGGAGTTGTTTCCAAAAAGTAACAAGAACATTCGAAGCAAGTCTGACCAAGGGTGGAAGACAATCATCCGCATGTCTTCGTAGCACAGAGAATCCACCATGTGTGCTTGTGTCCGAAGCAGTTAGTGTCTTGCAAAATGAATGTACTATGCACTTTTCAGGTTCTTGAACAGGGGCATCTGGGATGATGGGTTCACTTTGCTGTTGAACAAACACAAAAGTTCCACCAAAATCAAGAACAGGACAAACAATACAAAACCGTATTTTATAAACACCAAACATCAAAATTTTGCTTATAACAAACTTACATCTTGTTCTGGCAATAAGGTTATTTGCGCATAAACTTCGTCAGTATCAGGTTCTGCCTGAGCTTGCAAAGTGAAGCACAACGAAGCTTAAAATTATTAATACAACACATTCATGAAGAAGAAGTAAGGAAATTCTCTCATATAAGGGAATTCAGCGTACCCTGCGCTGGATATTGATCACTTTACAAAGAATCTTAGATGGAAGATTGAAGGAAGGCATCTGTTGCTCCAAACCTTGGTGCATTGAGGCCTCGAGCTGCATAGGCAGTGATCAATTAAATACATAAATGTGATAATATCTACATTTTATCTCTTCTATACAACAGGACATTTTTGTAATTTATTTTAAGCTAGAAAGCATCGACAAGGCAATTTGAAGTGTCAATATGACATAAAGAGTATGAACAGTCCAATTATCATAATAGGCTTTAGCAAATGACCATAATAAGGTACATTGTGCATCACAATGGGAAGTGATTCAAACCAATAACCAGAATACCTGCTCCATGTGACCTTCAGGGAAATAATAAACTCGTTCCCCTTCAAGAGGTAGGGTTACAAGAGGTCCGGCACAAGCATGCCATAACTCCCTACGTAAAGCATCACTTAAAACCCCTATAAAGAAACAAAGAAGGATTATCAGATGCAACATGAGTATCTCAAAAAACAAAACAGGTATTAAATTAATATTAATAAGTGAATTTCACTCAATTCATAGTTGCTCCAAGGTTTTAAAACCCATATCCACCTCTTTATCAGCCATTTAATATTATGCAGAAGCCACAAACAACACTAGAAAGCCGAGTCCTAGTAGAAAAATACCGACACAGTTGACATAATGGTATAAACACAAAAATATTCAACAAACCTCCACGCTTTCCAGCTGAATGATTGCTAGCTGCCATTTGGAATATACTTAACTTCGATAAAATTTACCTGAGGAAACAAAAAAGAAGAGAAATTATCAGACTGAAATATCTTTCTGAAAGAAGAAAATAAGATGGACCTATCCTCATCTAATTTAGACAAACAACACTCTGATAGATAACATTATGCAGCAACCATTTAAAAACCATTTCTTAAATTTACTGACAAAATGTGGGCCATTTATGTAACTGCTTTGTTCTACATTATGTCTAAAGCACACCACAAGACTCAGATTCTCAAATTTTAATACCCAATATGAAGAGAAATCCAATAGTCAGCTAAAACAAAGGGGTAAAAGAAAGAACAAATAAGGCAAAAGCAAAACAAGAACCTACTCACATACATACCAGAAATGAACAAATTTCAGTTTTTAACTTCACATTTCACAAAACAAAACTGTAACTAAAACCATATCTATAATGGCAAAGATTTCAACTCAAAAACCTTAAGTTATCAGATAGAATCAAGTCTGCGAGAAGAGAAAACCTAATGAAAAAAGCAAAAGGGGTAAGCTTGAAAACAAGATCAGGAATCGAAAAAGAGTTGAAATTGGGATGTGAAACGAAATGTAGAAACTTGATCTAGATTATCCCCAAAATCAAATCCAGGTAAAATCGAGAAAAGCACAAATCTGACACCGGATCTTCAAAAGTCTCCTCATTTACAAAGCAACAACAAGCAAGCAAGCAAACCCAGAAATAAAAATCGAACCTTTACTTAAGAAACCTCTGGATCCAAACAAACCAAAGCAAGCTAGGGTTCAAACAAAACCCAGAAAGAGACAGATAAAGATGAGATTTTTTTTTATGGGGGACAGTGAAAATCTAAAGGATACAGAAACTGCAATTGGGGTCAAAATAATGCAAGAGAGAAAAAAAAAAAAAAAAAAAAAGAGTAGATTGATTGATTGATTGATTTGTACAATAGATGTGAAATAAAGCTTGTATGTAAAGGTGTATACACACACCGTCAGTGTTTGGTTGAAGCCGACACGAATCTTTTGGCTATGGCTCCCTCTTTTTTCTCTTCCTCTTTCTCTTTTATAATTTTTTTTCTTTCTTCTCTTTTTGGGTTTTTTTCCACCACCACAAAGCATGTGTATATGACATGCTCTCTAGTCTCTAGTCTTCTTACTTTGGAAAATAGTATTTTTCTGTGAAGGAAATTTCAACTAAACGAGCCATGATTAGCATTCGATGGCCCAGGAAAATACAATACATGGATAGACTTTCCGTAAACAAGATTTCATATTTATGTAAGTAAGTCAGATAATTCAATAATTATGCGTCTAGCGAAAATCGATATCTAACATAATCTAACAGAATTTTAATTATTAATTTAGCTATTAGCAGTGTTTTAAAAAGCGGTTTAAGCGGGTTAAAGAAAACTACTAATAGTTTTTTAGTTTCATATATTTTTTTTATATAAAAACTTGTTTTTGCCGATTTTATATCCATTAGTATTAAATGGATATGTTTGTGTTAAAGAATTATATTATCTATTTTAGAAAATTATATGAACGATCAAATCAAGAGTTGGATGTTGGCTATGAGTTACGCCTAAATTTTATATTTTATTATATAAATTTTGAGCTTTTTCACCAAAATTAATTATGTGTTAAAATTTATCACAGAGAGTGGTTTTACTATATTTGATTTAACTTTGTATTTCTTATAGCGTTTGTTAAAATGCAAACGCTATTAGTTATGAGAAATAAGAAAATGAACATGAGCGCAAAAAAGATTTATAGTATCAATTTTAATTGTATACACCGCAAATTAATAGCTATGTGTATGTAATCCACGAAAATATAAAAGTCCGCCTTCTAAAATATTATGGATAATTTTTTTTTTTTTTTCTTTTAAGGCATGCAAATCTCGCTTCTTCCTCTGTAAACATCCACCTCGAACCTTCTTCTCTTCCAACACTCAAAATCTTCAAAAAATTTGCCTCTCGCTGACCTCGAAAACACTAACTATATTTTTCTTGTTTTGAAACAGCTAATTCTCGAATCTCTCCTTGAACACCTTTTGTAGGCAGTAGGCATAGTGTTTACTGTTAAGGAAACCTTCTATGTTTTACTTTTACCACATGATTCGGATCACTCCAAAGCTCTCTCAATATCATTCACTCTTGATTGTGCAGATCTCGTATCTTAATGGCAAGTTCTTCTATTGGCTATTTCTACATTAGCTAGTCATTGGTGAGGTGGTGCCTTCAGGGGCCTAAAGGCAGCTAACTGAAACATTCGCTTAGCTAACTGAAACATTCGCTTAGGGTCTAGTTTTTATGCGATCCCAATTTAAGTTTATATATATATATATATATGTTTCAGTTGTAGTTTTTATATTTTAATATTCTTTGTTTTGAATTGTTTCTAGATAATTTAAATTTTATTGTTAATTTTTTGTTATATTTAAAACTATGTTTTATATTTAAATACATTTATCAGATACATTATTTTATATTTTGTCTAACGCCCATGAATTTTCAAACCCGGCCCTGGGTGTCTTGATCACTAATTCCAGATCCAGTTTTTCTAAGTCACACATGCATCTCATTGTTCTAACAACTTCTCACATCAGCTGAAACTTGCTTTTATATCATAAGTCAAATGATTTTTAACTTTTTACATTGAAACTTGAGTAAATCAAATATTTTCTAACCTAAAAATACAGTGAAACAATAGAAGTATAAAAAGTCATGAAAATAAGAAATTTTAAATATGTATAGTGAAACCTCTATAAATCAATACCTCTCTAAATTAATGGTTTTTTCAATGCCAAATTCATATTTTGACCCAAATATCACTTTTATAACTTAATAATTTTGATAAATTTTTATAAAATACATTGGTCTCAATGTTATTAATTTATAGAAGTTCAATGAATTGTTTATAAATATATATATATATATTTGGATTTCATCATATATGCAAATCTCTTCATGTGGAAAATTATTATGGTTTGTCTCCAAATATTGTTATTTTGTTTTACTTCCTTCCTTTTACTTTTTGGTTAGCTGTTTCATAACTAATATATATATATATATTTAATTTCATTTAAACCACATTTTAAATTATATTAGTTTTTGGTTGTGTAATATTATATATCTATAATGTGAAATGGTTTTATTCAAAGATGAAACTGATTCTACGGCATCAATATATATTCGATAGATCCAGCAAAGAACAAAATATGGTTTTGAACTATCGTTATTTTGTTCAGATCATGTTAAATAATGTAGTACATTATACACAAAATTAATATTAGAGTCAAACATATGATTCTATGCATTTTTATTCATGGGTAAATTTTAGCAAGTGATTGATGTGTTGTAAATTTGTTTAACACAATAGTATAAACTATTTTAAAGAGTCAAATGTCGTATATATATATATGTATAAATTTAATATTTATGCAATTATACAAATTTATTGTTATCAGAAAAAGTTACACACTATATATTCATAAAATAAATAAAAAAAACATACAGGCATGCGTTGGCAAATGGAAAATAATGCAAGCTCACCGGAAAATCCTTACAAGCTTCACTACTTGTCCCCTGTGGTGGGCACTCAACTGAGATTCACGCGCTATAAAAGAAGCATCCCACTTGGATTAATTAAGGTTTTTTTAATAAACTAGTAAGAATGTAGAGATTTAGCCTACAACTTCTACAAGTTATAATAAATATATGGTTAATAATTGAGTTATTTTGTCTTTAACAGTACCATCACGAGCTTGAATTGTTTTCTTATCGGTAAGCAAGGACATGTCTCCTTTGTCTCTAACCAATTTTTTATTCTCACTGGAGTATTTCTAGTATATTTTCCATCCTATTTTTATAAGATGTTTTATCTAGAAGTGTGAAACTAAATTGGTTTAAATAATTTTTATTTTAAAAACACATTTGAATACTTATTTAAAATAATCCAACCAACAAAAATAATATTCCACAGTATTAATATTTCTAGAAATTAAATATTATTATTTTCTTGCCTACAAACTTGTAAAACATTTAATAAAATGAAGAAAAAATCTAAAACATTTAATAAAATGGAACAATGGGAGTATAAAACAAGACTAGATTGTGTATGACAATGCGCTCCACAACACAAGCATGAGGAGAGTTCCATAATCTCCTATAGAACCCCGTAACCTCCTGCAAAAATGAAACTAAGTTCTTGTTCAATGATGATGTCCTGTCAAATTTTTACTATGGAGGCAAGGGACATTCCCACATAGTAATGCCATATATCCATGATCTTGCCCTCCTGCTTTTGAGAGCAGTGTAAAGATGACCAAATGTCAATTGGTTATTGATAGTTAAAACAAATCAAAAATTCAACAACCATGAAATAAGAAGCAAGTGAACCATGAAATAAGAAGCAATTAGAATGGTTTGTGGCCAGTGGTAATGGGTTTACAGCTATAAGTTCTGCTACCAAGGTTCAAGTCTTGTTCACTCGGTATTCACATATGGACAGCATCGTTCAAGAAGCCGATACGTGGAGTGTCATTTGATCGTACACGTGGCTAGTCTGAGCGAACCGGCACATGTCAGAAAGTGTTAAGATACTTTAGTTAAAAAAAACAAACCAAGTGAAAGAAAGAAACCTAATATCAGAATTGAAGGTAGCAGGACAGTATGTTTTGTAGCACTTTATTCTTCCTTTTGAAATCGTGAATCATCCAATTATTAACGCTAAAACAATTTTCAAATTCTTATTTTTGTTTCTTTTTTCTTGTCATCTAATTATTATTTTTCTTTCACATCAATCGATTCCTAGGTAGTACATACTTTGATAATGTCATTAAAAATAGCACTTTAACCTTGAAAGTGACAGATGGTAATATTTTAGATCTTAAAAGTATTACACAACCAGTTTGAATCTTTACAATATTTTTACTAACATTTTAAATTTTAAACTATTTCCCGCATTATTCCACCGTCAAATTCACTACAAAATAGTTACCGAAAATGACAAAATTCTGACAGTACTTCGACCTGTCAGTAATCTGACGGATTTTCTATAAAATAGCTCCATCATAATTTTAGAAATTAAAATTTTTATATTAATGTACATATTTTCTAACAAATTTCAGACGATTACTTGAAAATTCTTCGACGGAACTATTATGTCAAAAATCAAGTTTTCCAGTAATTATTTTGTCAAAAAATTAACAAGTTACATATTTTTCATACGAGAGAATTTAGAAGAAGAGCACACATTTTTATTCTTCCGCAAAATCATTCCACAAAACAATAAATATATACAAATTAGGACGCAAAGTCATTCCACAAAATATAATAACCTGGAATTTCTTTTGAAGTAGTTAAAAAGATGACACTATTTTCTTCTCTCGATTTAAAAAGGTGACTTTGAAACTTGGGACACGCAAGCGTATGCCCTAAAAGACAAAAGGAGTAATGAACAAGAGTAGAAAACACTGTATAATCTGTTTAATATATAACTTAAATGCCAGAAATAGGAAAACAAGAGGTGTAGGATGTTGGATCATAATTCATGTTTTAAATTCTTAGGCGCTAGTCACACAGTCGAGGTATAAATAACGCCTAAACGATTAATCGTAAAGTAAAAGAAAGTTAATCGGATATTAATTTTACGTTATTTTAATATTTTAAAAATATATTTATCTATTATATTAAACTTTTAAATAATATTGTTTTCAAAATTATAATAAATACATAAAAACAAAGAATGAAGAATTATTTTTATGATTTTTATTTAAAAATTTAACATAATTTATTATAAAACATAATAAACTCTAAATATAAATGTCTGCATAACAAAAACTAAATTTTCTTTTATACTTGCAATCTAAAATA
Source organism: Nasturtium officinale (assembly GCA_963854855.1). Lineage (NCBI taxonomy): Eukaryota > Viridiplantae > Streptophyta > Magnoliopsida > Brassicales > Brassicaceae > Nasturtium > Nasturtium officinale. The sequence continues at coordinate 1,770,956 of OY978514.1, forward strand.
ATTGGATTATATATAAATATGCGGAAAATAATTGGATTAGACGGAGATTAATCAGATTAAGCGGAAAGTAATCGGTTGACTGATTTCTTCGAGAGATTAGTCATTAATAGAGATGACAAAGATGTGCCTAGAGATTATGCGGGGTGTAATCGAAGCTAGACATGAATTTTTAGAACATGGATCATAATAAAATCGCAATTGCTTTTATAAGTATCAATAAACATTTGACATGAGCTATACATAATAAAATCCACAAAAAATCAATTATGTATATGAAAAAGTTCTAAATGGAAAAAAACTAGTATAAATATAGTCACACATATCTATAAGTGTAAATGGCTTGGAGAGAAGAAAATAGTCCACACATGCGTGCCGTCGTCGTCTGGCACGGCATGGCGGCTTGAGCTTGGGCTTAATGGAGGGCCGTCGGGCTTCATGAGTGAAGTGATCAGATCTCGTCTCTATGTTCATTTCGTTGATTTTCTTAACATTGTTTTTACATTTCTATATCGTTTGTGTCAATCCACTTTCAGGCTTCCTACATAGGATTCAACTCTATTCTTAAGTCTCTCCACTCTCTCTTTCAATGGAAACTCATGTGAGAAGTCACCAACTTGTGAAGTCTTGAACCTTTGTTCCCGACACAACCTTCTTCGCTTCCTTCGTTATTTCCACAGCTTCCTTGATGAAGTCAGCAACCACCAAAAAGTCTTTCTCTGACAGTCCTCCTATAGTCGTTGCAGGCGATCCTAACCTTATTTTCCCCCTGGAACCAATGCACTTTTATCCTCTGTTTCACATTTCACCAACAACATACATATCAAGCATTTAAGAGTTGTGTTCTACAACTTCCGCTTATATATTTCATCTTGTTTCTTGATACTGTGTCGTAAAAGGGATTTTCTCGGGAACTGACTAACATCTTTTTTTTTCAAACCGAGAATAAGGGCAGGAACTCACCAGGGACAGAGTTGTTGTTGAGAGTGATAGATACCATGTCTAAGATTTTCTCAACCCGAGCACCATACCCTTACCACACCAAAAATGTCAGATTGAGATGTGATCCTACGGTTTGAGAAAAAGTCAATTGATTCAGGCCATAAATTGTAAACTTACCAATGGTCTAAGATCGACGTGGACCAGGTGGTTATAGTTGCCACCAGAAACCAGCTTAAACCCAGGTTCAACCAACCAATTAGCTAGACACAACCTAAACAAGCAGGATTGTTATAACTTAAATTTACAAACTTTATTCGGTGCAGAAGAACTTAATGATCAAGTGAAACTTTGAGTAATCTTTTCTAGTAAGCCTTGAATTCTGGTGATTGTGCATGTTTCAAGCCGATTGGCTAATCCTCCAATTGTGGGGTCACCCTACAAATATATAAAGCACAGAGAAGTTTTAATGATGTACAAGAAAGAATTATCAAAGAGAGCTAGAAGCAATGGTTAATATCTCAAGCTGCAAACCAGGGAGTACACATCATTGTTTATGGCAGATTCAAGATCCACCCCATTAATTGGATCCTTCTTGGAGAAGATCATGGCACCTCTTGTAACAATATCACAATACTCAAAAGGGTCAGATACCTCAGAAGCAGCCACGAGCTCGTTGATATGAGCCATTTACATCACCAGAAAAGCACCAACTGAGTCTGCGATCTTCAGAAATTCATACACATTCTACTGAAAGCCAAAACTAGATAGAAACACGAAAGGTATTTTCAAGAACCAGGTTGTATTTCTTCTACCTTCCTCATGCTAGAATAGTCAAAATCTTGGCTGTATAACTAGCTCCTGAGATAGTAAGCTTTGGTCTGAAGAGAGTAGCAGTTTTGTCAAGCATATCGTTGTCACAGAATATATTGCACAACCTATGGATTAATCAAGCCTATAAGGCATGGACTCAAAGTATACAGAAGTTGCAGATACACCATGAGGTCATGACCCAATGTGACAGATGACCACCATGAGGGAAATCCAAACCTTAAATATATCATTATATTCAATATGTCAAACAAGCACAGAAGAATAGCTGAGGTGAAGAGTGCAAAAGAAGTTAACCAAGATACGATCATGAGGGCTAAGTATGGAAATGTAGACAACAAAGTTAGCTGGTCATGAACCAGATAAAGGCTGAACATTAACACCCTATATCATAGAATTTAAACGTAAGGCTGATAAAGCCCTGTTCTGCCAAAGTATCTCCAATTCATCAATGTACTCATTGCCACCATAATATCTGAACAAGAGAAAAAAACTATGAATGAATCAACCTTATATGTTTCCTTTCACCAGGTAATCAATGGATCGATCCTCGGCTTCATCAATCAATTCTAAGTTCAGAAACTTGCTGGATCGATCGATACACACTACCATCATTAGGTTCTTAATCACTAGTCCTCTATTAGGAATATTATCGGGCCATCGTTCAGATTGTTTTAAAGCTTTTCAAAATGATGCATTCATAAGTCCTCTCATGAGGCCCAATGCAGGCCTATTAAAAACTTCTGAAATTTAACAACCTACCATATTTTTTCACCATGAAACTCAAGAAGCTTGTGATGCTTGGTAGATATTATTACGATTTGCTGTAGAGTCGGTTATAAAATTAACCAAAATGACTACAAAAGAGAAGAGAATAAAAGTACATAAAACATAGTGGAAAAATACTTTAATCGTCAACACTAACACGATACATAACAATCAAGAATCATGATCACAAAATTATTAAAGCAAGTTACGAGAATAATTTTATAGAGAGGTTCAAAGTATCATAATTTCAATATATTATCATTATTAGGTATAAGTATTCAACCCATATATCAAATACTAAAATACTATTGCATGATGCTAAATGAAGAACATCAAGAACTAGTTAGAACTTACGTCTTAGAGACAACCAACAAAATGAAGTTTATCAAAACTATTTCATTTTTGTGATAAACATCAAACGCCTGAATCTTGATACAACACTTTGTTTTTTATAACACAAACTCGTTTAGATAACCGAGTAACTATTGTATACTTTGATTAGCAAAAATAAAAATACATTATTGTTTAGTTTGCACTCAATGAAACCCTCTACCTATAAAAGAGTATCTGTAACGGTAACATATTATAAAATAACAACTTTGTTCCTCTTTTTCTTTTATTTTCTCGGTTCATTGTAACTAATATGGTATTAAAGTCCAGCTAACAAGATGCACGACCTTTTACTTTATCTTTACCCGTTTCGTAGTAGTATTTTCGACATGATGAATTATTCTTACTCCATCTTGAGCATACATGTTAGAATGTCTAACATCAAAAGTTAAGTTTTACTAGTTAATTAATAAATGATATAAAATCTCAACTTTATACGAATTGGTTTTAAAATAAAATCCCTAATTTCTAAACGTTTTATATGGTAGCTCTCGTATCTATTTATAAAATCTATTTGTTCATATATATGAGCAATATATCAAGTTGATTTGTGCATAACACGATTTTTTTTCCTTTTTTCCTTTTTGCATTTTACATTATGTTTTATTAGAAACCTTCAAAAATATAATTCCTCTTAATATATAGTTCATCAGGTTCCAAGAAGACTCAACGTCACTATATTTTTAGAGACATAATTCAAAAATGAGGAATCCACTGTTCAAAACGCTTGAGCAGAAAATAAATCTTTACAATTAGTAAGAATGGCACTTCACAAGCTCAACAGCGGCAGGAAAATTATAGAAAAGCCTCGCAAATTATGAGACCCACTTCTTGTAATAACTCTATAGTTGAAGGAACTGTATTGGGTGGGAGATTGTACTACTGCCATTTAAATGGGAGACAAGTTGATGATAATTTTAACCATTAATGAGTAAAGTAAAGTTGAATATAAAGAAACTATTAATACATAGTGGATAAAGGGAGGTGGAGCCAATCTTTAACACCCAACATGTTTCAGACATGTTTCTTACCATAAGATTGTGTCCAAATTAAGAACATCATTGAAGGAAAATAACAAATCCATCACTTTTCATCGTGTTCCTCTTTCTTTTTTTTACATAGATAACTTTTTGTAAAAGAAAATGTTGGTGTTGTCCTGTTTGTGTAGTGTACTGTGACAATGATTCCGTAAATTTTCATATAGAACATTCGAGTTTTTTTTTTTTTTTTTGATTTACCTCATATTAACTAGTTTATATCAGTTTAGACTTTAGAGTTTAGACCATTTTTGAATTTGTTGGGAAATTTTAACAAACTCTAACCTTTTTAAGGCATCTAAAACCATAAATTTGTAATTAAAAATAGAACAACCCTCAAGATTAATAACATCTAAGAACATATATATGATTGTTAACACAGCAAAAAGTACATAATTTCTATTTAAAACACACAGGGCAAAGAAAAAGATAACCCATGTTATATATATATATATATACATATATATATATAGTGGCGATATAAATGATTAATGGATGGACAGTTACTCCCCAAAAATTTTCAAAATTAGTGTAAATTTGTATTGAATATTAATTATATTCATTTCATTTGATTAATTATTTTATGTTTTTAATATGTTTTTATTCTCGATAAAATTAAGTTGCGAATCCATATAACATCTGAGTTAAACTAACCTGTAAAAATCTTTTTGAACTTAGAATTTGAGTGGGCATAAACGCATGACCGAAATAAAATTCATTAACGTAAGCAGAACCAAATTTCATAATTATCCAAATGGTAAATAAATTATTTCGCATAACAAATTAGACAAACCCCAAATTTTTCTGACCCAACGAATAAACCTTAATAAAAGACAATAAAATTGACGATTTTAATTGAATATATTTGCAATGAAATATTATATAATATTATATTTAATCCGAAAAGGAAAAAACAAAATTCAAACCGAATCTTAAAAATAATAAATTCGGATGTATATATATACAGTTCGAACACGTTTTCCAAAGCCTGAAACCCATAAATTGAATTAAATGATCCCAAAACCCGAACGCCTAAGATTATGTTGTTGTTTACGAAACAAATTTTCACATGTATATAAAATCGGAATGAATCCTAAATATTAAAATAAAATCAACTTACTCCATCCCAACTCGATGTTGAAATCGGGATTAATAAAAAAAATCTTTCCAACGTGAAGATGAATACGCAAATTTACAAAAAAAATTGTTAACTTAAATTTGAAAAAAGAAGTTTATTATTTAGATTGTTCTTATGAGTATGAATATGATCCCTAAGGAAAATTAAAGACATACTTACCCACTACTTTTCAGTGTGTTATCTAACTCGTATCAAAATTTATTTAGCTCCCTTCCTTAGTACTTTAGACTATGACTCTCATACGTGTGATGATATATTGCACAATTAGCTCATGAAGAACATCATTCGTGACCTTATGTTCCATGACTTCTCACTTTCTGTAATACTACAATTCCTTCTACCTGAAGTTTTTTACTGTTATAATAAGTTTCTTGATGTAAAAAAATTGTCTATTTTGTGACCTTGAGAAACCAATATTTAATCCCTCGTCACTCTCGAGGCTCCACCACCGATTTTGACATCGTGACCCGCACAATCAAATTATCCTCCTATACGGAGATAAGGTTTCTTGTCAAATTTTTCACATGTATGACCTTTTGTGTATTTTTTTAACAATAGATTGACAGTCTTGCTGATTGATTCATATTCATTACCATAGAGCCAAATCCATCTATGTTTAGGTGAAAGTTTCTTCTTCATGAGAAAATACTTTTATTGGTCGAGAATTTCTCATATTTGAGAGATTTTTCTTTTTTAGAGAAACTTCCATCAACCCTTAAATAGTTTTATCCTTTGCAATATTGTGAATGACTCTCTTCAGAAATAGTATTAACCAACAATATTCGTATCTACATAATAAAGAAATTCCACCATGCATGAACTATCTTTTCAGTCTTCTTTCTAAACGGTTGAAAAGGCGGGCAAGGGAAAATAGAGAAGTTAGTTATAACCTAAAATATATGAAATAACCTTACTAAACAAATGTTCAAATCGACTCCTCCACACGTCTTCGCATAGAAGAATAGTATAAGTTATAACACTTTAAGTATGCTTTATTGACAATATGAATTTTTGTTTTTTGTTTTGTTTTCAATGGATTTTTAAACAATTACTATATTTATAATAAATAAATAACAAATAATAAAAAAATTGTCAACATAATAAATTTTATTCTATCGAATAAATTTCACATTTCATGAGTAATGTATATTCTATCACAACTATTAATATATTATTTTACCGTTTTCTTTTTCATAAATGTATTTGTATAACATATATTTATACGCTCTGTTAAATTTTGTTCATAAATGTATTTTTGTCACGAAAAGAGAAGTGATGTAAGAGATAAAAGAAAGAAAAGGGGGGAGACCGAGAGGGACATGTCATGTCCAGTTGTCCACTCCTTTTTTATGTTTTAGTGATAAGAGTAACAGTGTAAACATAAAAGACTTTTTAAATTACATATTTTAAATTTGATGTTATTCGCAAATTATAAGCAATTTTGGCGCTTTATAAGTTTGTTTTTATGTCTAAATTTTTGTTTGGGGTTTTCTTTAATATATTGTAACATTTTTATGAAACATATCATCGTGAAAACACAATTGATGTCAAAAAAAAAGTACTAGAACTGAGACTATGAAATCAAAGGACTAATTCAACAACTTATTCATATTAATTATATGCTGGAGAGATGTTAACATGTAATATATAATAAGTATTGTACATTTTATGCATCAAGCTAAATGCTCTCATCATCTCCCACCACATTAGTAATGTTGCTTCTTCTAGAAGACTTAATGTTCCAATGAGACCAAAAGAGATAGCTAAAAAAGTTCAAGAGACTAAGAACCGCTAAAAGCCAGTAAAATAGATCGAGCCTGTCCTTGTTCAGATCGTTCTCCCCAAGCCAACCTTTGGAGTCAACAGACGTCGAAGTGATCTTGTTCACGACCGAAACAAGCACCGAGCTGAAGTAAAACCCGAAGGAGTAGGAACAATAAGTCAAGGCCATCAAGAATGATTCCATGCCCTTTGCAGATTGCTTGTAAAAGAACTCGATTAATCCAACGGCTGTAAACATCTCGGAAACCCCGAAGATCAAGAACTGCGGCGTGATCCAGAAAATACTCAAGATTCTACCGTCAAGAACAGAAGAGTCTCTACGTTTCTTCTCGAGCAAGGCAGCTGAAACCATGGAGAAAATGGAAAGGAAGAGTCCGATTCCTATTCGAGTCAATGGAGCAATGCCTGAGGTATGTCCCGTGAGCTTACGTGCAAAAGGCACGAAGAAAGAGTCGTAGAGAGGGACGAGAAAGATTAGTATTATGTAAGGGATGGCTTGGAGTGAAGCCGGAGGGATGTGGAAGGACTTTGAGAGACGAGTGTTCATGGAACTTCCTTGTTGAACCGAAAACGTTTGAAGCTGAGCCAAGATAGTGTTGAAGACGATGGTGCTTGCGAAGATTGGGACAAGTGAAATTAGGGTTTTAACTTGCTCTACTTGTGTTACCGTGCAGAGCCTCCATGGACTCTCCTTTGTGTTTGGGTCTTGGATTTTGATGCATGCCTTGTCCAAGAACCTGCACATACGTTCAAATGCATGCAATCCTTAGATTTTGTTATATTCTTTATTGATTTCATGCACATTTGTGATTACCTGCATGTGATGATTTTTAAAAATAATACTCAAATATTTATTTTCAATAAATTATATAGTATTCATGCACATTTGTGTGTGTGTAAAATGTTCCTCCACGTTTGCGATTAAAAAATGAATTTAAAGCAAAAACTTAAATTCCATTTTAACAAGAAAATATTAAGTGTATGGTTTTATCTTTTAAATATAAAAGAAACACGTGTAAACCTGGACATATATGTAAACTAAAAATCAAAGTTTTGAATCTCTCTGCTGAAATTTTGGTCCTAGTCTTATAAGAATAGATAAAATTATCTATAATTGATAAAATCAAAACGACCAAAAAGTGAAAATATGTATGATAGAAAAAGTGAATATATAATGAATTCAATGTATGACCTGAGACGAGGAGTGTGTGGTAAAGTGGAAGAAGGTACGACGTCGTCTGAGACATGGTGGTCTCCATTAAGCATTTTTCGGTCAGAGGGTGACACAAGCTTTCTCTTTAATATGGCAGCCACAAAAACCTGAAATGCAGAGACCACTACAAATTATTAGAATATATATATTACAATTTTATATATGTGTACATGTTAATGACTAACTACTAGTGACTAAATAAGTGGATATCAGATTTTGTTTTCAAAATGCACAATTCTAATGTTTTATTTAAACATCAGCTTTTCTCTTCTCATATGAGTCAGCATGGACCAAACTGTTATAGAGTATTGTCTTGTTACACACGTGACCACAATTCCTCACTTTAAATATCGCATCTATTTACATTAATTTTATTTATCAAGAGGAAGCCAAGTGGGTCGAAATTTCCTTGGCGTATATAGACTTTTACACATAATAATTATCGTTATATGCCTCTAACAAAAAGTTTTAAAGTTTTGAAGAAACCATACTCGCGATTTTAATAAGACGACAAAAAGGAAGAAAATAAAACCCAAAAAGGGACAGGAAAAGAAAAACCATATTGATGACAGAAAAAAACATACTTGCAATTAGTCAACGATTGGGGTCAACATTGGCGTAAAATATTCGTAGTGTTATTTTTAACGTCTATATTTTAAGTCTCTGTGATAGTAAAGATCATAATGAACTTATTTAAGTATTTGATTTTAATCATTGTTCGGTAGAGACAGAAGTAAACTCTATTGTTAATATATGTGTGACTGGTCTTAAAGATATCCATATATATAAAATATGCTCACGGGTTCAACATAGATGGACATATATATACGCATGCAGCCAAATTTGAAAACACGTCTCATCAGAATTTCGTTTTTTTCTTTCTCAAACGTATATATTGTTTTTTTATATAAAAATTATTCTCAAACGTATCTTTGATCTTCGTTTGTTAAATATATGTGTTAACCCAAGTATTTTGGTTAGTGAAAGTACACGAAAATGATTTTGTCATTTAATTTAATTAGTAAGCATACTAAAGTTCTCTTTTTTTGTCAATAGTTGGCAAAATTAGCTAAGGATGCTATCTCTAAATGGAGTCATTGTGAATAATTTTTCTATGTAAATATTTATCAAAAATTGGTTTCTTTCTTGACCGCTTTTTTCTCATTCATATATATATAACTATAGCTACCGTTGGAACTATCACAAATCTCATTGTTTTTTAAAGATCGTATATTTCTCTGTTAGGAAAAAGCTTTTAAAACTTTTAAAGTTTATGTTCTTATTCGTGGTTCTAATTGTCTATAATGAATCAGTATCTCTTTTTATTAAAGTTTAAATTTTAGTGGAATATACTTGATGAAAAAAATTCAACATAACCATTATCCTATTCGTATAAAGACGAATTTTTTTTGGCTTAGTATTATACACGAATTATTATTATTATTATTATTATTATTATTATTAATAATAATAAACTTACTTGCGCAATGGGAGTGAAGATGCTTCGACGTGGACGTTTGTTACGGAAAAACATAGTACCGGAGACTAAGCTAATAAGTCCCATAGTCATGGCTGCAGCAGAGACTCCGAATCCAACGTCCATACCCGAATGGGTTTGGACCCAAACGAGAAGAGTAAGAGCAATAAGCTCGCCCATGGAGAAGGCGAAATAGGCGGCATTAAAGTACGATGAGAGTCTTTTAGATTGTTTAGGATGCGATTGTGAGAACTGGTCCGCACCGTGAGCTATCATGTTTGGTTTCACACAGCCACTTCCTAAAGCCACCAAGTAGAGAGCCATGAAGAAGATCATTGCCTTGAACCCTTTCGCTTCTTCACATGAGCTTTGGTCTATCAATGGGTTACATTTTGGTGGCTTTAGTTGGGGCAAATGTGCTTGTACTGATAGAAGTATAAAACCCTGAGAATACACATGGCAAGACATAGTTAAACGAAATCAAATCAAATTCATTTTTATATTTCGGAATGAGAAATTTTGATTTAAAACATTTAGTTGATGATATTGATTTTGACTGTTTATAATTAATTTGACCGTGACAGAATACATATCACACACAAAAGGCATGTTGCATGAAAATACACACGTCAGTCAATTACGTGTATGCATATATATTAAAAAAAAACAGATTTTGTACTAGGAGTCCCTTATAGGAAATGGTGTTGAAATGGAAGCCAAGAAACGGTTGACCGAAAAAAAAAGGGAAACCAAGAAACTAGAAGAATTGTATAAACATATGTCAATAAAGTGGAAAGAGATATTGCAAACATACAGAAAGCTCGATGAAGCCGAATATGAGGATGGTCCAGAAGCTGCCTAAAAAGGCATCCGAGATGTAGCCGCCGAGGAGGGCGAAGATGAAGATGGTGCCGACAAAGTTGGTGACAATATTGGCCGCTTTAGATAAGGGAAAATGCATTTCGTTTATTACATATGTAATAAGGTTGTTCCCTACTGCTGCTATCCCCATTATCTCAAAGGCTTGTAGTCCTTAATAAAATAGAATAAAACAACACAAATCAATAATTAAGAAATATAGACAGTGGGACCAAAGGTTGGATAAGATCGAGTTCTTATATATGGACCAAGACACAAAAACCAGATGATACATCAATGGCTACAAACAAATCTTTATCACCAAATTAGTTTTTTGTAAGATTTGATGTAAATATAAATACAGAGCAAGAGTGAGAGTACCAAGTACAAAGAGAGCAGCTCTCATTCCACCATGCTTGTTAGGGTTGGAAGGTCTTCCTCTCCAGTCAACACTTTCTTCTTCGGCCAATTCCAAATTATTCATTTCATTACTAACCTCCTCTAGTTCCCATTTGTTGCTTTGCTTGTTTATCTCTCCCATTTCTCACAAGACCACAAAAGAACCAAAGTTTGTCTCTCTATATCTCTGCTTTAGATGTGCCAGAGAGAAAGAGAAAGAGAGAAGAAAGAAGAAATATTGGCTATTGATTGGTTGGTCTTTAGTCTCTTGAGGACAAATAGACTTGGGTGATTGGCCCTCCAATTTATAATAGAGTAGAGATGAAGAGAGAGAGCCAAAGTCGTTGACCTTTTGGCCTTACGTATAACACTAAGTGTAGATTCTCGGCAGCAACGAAAACGCCGTGTGTCTAATCTCTCTATTGCTACTTTTACTAAGTTAAGCCCCCACACGCACTTTCTACAAAAGATGTGGATCTCCCTACCACCACATATATTTCATTTTTTAATTTGATGCCTAATTATGATTGATCGGTTGAATTTCGGAATGTTATAAAGTATTTTATGTATATGTATGTGTGTTGTGAAAATGATGGGCATAAAGGATTGTTAAATACAATAGATATTTAGGCCTTGAATGGCAACTAAATTTTACCATAATTTTTGGTTTTTCTTTCTTAAAATCTGATTTATTACTCATTCAAGATTTTTTTAAAAAATGAAATTTCTTAAAAATAGGAAAACTAGTTTTGGTTGTTTTGAACAATTTTCACTGAAAATCTGAAAACTACTCTTTGTGGTTTCTCACTTCTTAAAAAAGATTTTTTTTTATTTGTAAAGTTTTTAAAAATTATTTTGGCAAAATCTAAAAATTCAAAATTCAAAATTCAAAAACCAAAATCCAATAATTACTTAAAAACCTACAAACATTCATGGCCTTAGATTTTATGCATCTTAATGTTTACTTCTTGGTCATTATACTTTCACATACCTTTTTAGATGTATCTATTGTAAGACCGCAAAAAAAAATCCAAATATAAAAATTGTAAATAAGAAATAAAATTACAGAAAGAAACGAGATGAAAATGACTTTTGTAAAACTGAATATTGGAGGCGAGATATATTTTTATCTTAATTTTTTAATCGTCAGTAATATGACGGTTTTGCATGATTTAAAATCCAAAGATACATCCACTAAAACCATATTTATTACACCCGAATAACTAAATATACTAACAAAAGAACTACTATCGAGACTTATGCTTGGAAGAGTAAAAGAAAAGGAAAGAATTACTAGTTTTTAACACAAAACATTTACATGAATTCAGCTCAAATAAATTAATTATTAGATATGTGGTCAATTATCGGTTGTGGACATTTTGGTGGAATAAATGCCTATGAATATCATTTGGTTATTTTAAATTTATTTTTTAATTTTTCAAACTACACGCTTTAAATCCTTATTTCCTATTTAATTTTAATCTAGTTTTTATAAATAAATACATTAAATTATAATACTCACCACAAAGAATTTGTTGTTGGAAAAGTTACAAAAATGGTTGGTTACATTTGTCATAAAATGGTTCCACCATAAAAGAGTCAAAAGTTCATGTCATTTATATGAATTTTCTGGATACAGCTCACTATGGTGCATGTTTAAAGTATTTGGTTGTAATTTAGTGAAATTATATATTAAGGCCCTTAGTGTATTTGTTGACAAGGATTGTGTTTATTTTATTTTGAGTTGCTTTTGTGTTGTGCTATCATGCTCTGTTTCTTTTTACGGTCGCATCATACTTTATTTAGGTCTAAATACATGACACACATTATTAAGGACTTTCTTGTACGATAAAATCCTAAATATTTCGGAACAAAATAAAAATATATTCTAGCACACAGATTATACTTATCCCGTTTGTCGTTGACGGAAAAGATAAGAAAATTTTAACTCGTGTTCCAAATTATACTAACTGGTATAAATCGTCATTTTTTTTCTAGCCACACATTAGTTAAAATGTCACTCAATCAATTTTTAATTTTTAAAAAAATATGTTTCTTAAAGTAGAAAATTTATTGATAAAAATGAGTTTTATTTAAAATTACATTTAAAAAAAAAGAGAATGAAATATGTGATAATAATTTTGTTTTAGTATTTAGTTTTTTCCCCTTACTTGAAACCATCGACAAAGGAGGTCTACATACTTGTTCGAGTAATGTTGTCTATTGTATAGATGAGTGGAACTGGTGGGTGAAAACCTTGTTCGAGTAATGTTTTCATTTTTCTTTCACTTTCCTTTCTTCCTCTTTTGTTCATATATACTCTGAAACCTTGTCGTCGACTCCATTTACTTTGCAATATTTTAACATTTTCGGTGTGCCACTTTAGATTTCCCGCACGTTCCACATTCTACACGACTCTGTTTACAAATATTATCCTCTTTCATGCTCATTCTGTTAGATAATATATGTGCGTATGTATTTGATACAGATACATGCATAAGCAGTAGGACTGTGTAGTGTGTATAAGTATGGACAAATATTTGCTTTTAGAAATAGACTATATAAAAGCCGTTTTTGTGTACATGTATTTTCCAAAAAGCTTAGTATATGACCTAAAATAGTGACGTGCTCACAGACGATTTGTGTAGTGTAAGCCTATTGCACCTTAGTTTCTAGGGTGCTTGACGGTAGTGGTTGGTGATTGAAAGGTAAGATTTCTTTCTCTTTAATACTATTAAAAAAACAGAAATATTGGAGACAAATGATGAAAGAAAAAAAGCTGAAGATGGTATTTCAACAAATTCTGATCTAAAATATTATAAAATTATGATCGAAATACTTCTGAACAAAATATTTGAAAAGATATTGTATATTATAAATCAAAACATTAAAAAATTCAATAATAACTAAAAATAAAATAATTTTTGGGTTCACATTTTTCACTCATTCCTTTTAATTTAACCAATATGAATTTGCTATTTAATATTATCAAATAAAATAAATAATTAATATTTTAAAAGAAAATAATTGAATAAAATCAACAAAACTCAAAAATAATAACGAAAATAAAATAAAAATAATTAATTATGATAAAATAAGATAAAAATTCAAAAAAATAAAAAATAAAATAAAATAAAATTACAAAAAATAACTATAAAATATACCTTAAAAGATACAATTAAACGAACCCAAGTAAAATAATAAAACGAGTAGGTAAAATATAAAATATATATCCTAAGGATACAACTCATCGAACTCAAAAGAAACAACAAAATGAATTATCAAAATATAAAATAATATACCCTAAATATACAACTCATCGAATCCGAAGAAAATAACAACACGGTTTGTTGAAATATAAAAATTATTTTCTAAATGATACAATTCAACGAACCCAATAAAAATAAATAAAACAATTTGTGATATCTTAATACTATTATATTAAATTTTCTTAAATTTTTTTGTTATTTATTTATTTATTTTATGAAATATAATATTAAAAATAAAAAAATAATAAAATTAAGAAAATATACATTAAAAATAATTAATGACTCCACCAGTAGTTTAATTATTTTATTTAAATAATATTAATTATTTTATTTTATTTGATAATATTATATGACAAATTCTGATTGATTAATTAAAAAATAGTGAATGAGATATATTCACTCCTATGGTGAACCCAAGAATTTTTCAAAATAAAAATAAAATATGTAGATATGGACAACGTGTGATTAATAAATTTAAATTCGCAACACATGTGTTTAAGAAAAATAAAATTTAATCGTAAAGCGTCGATGAAATGATGTCATGTATAAGGATTTAATTTGATAAAACTTCATAAATGTTCCAACTATTTCAGAATAATTGCAGGGAGCTTCAAATTAGATATTAAAATTGAAGGAAATCAATTATAAAATATTCAGAAGAGAAAATAACGAATATTTTGATGACTTACCAATATAATTATATTCCTAGAAGGATAAAGACGCATCAATCCAATTTCTATGGGGAAGACGATTCGATGACATGTATAATTAATGAGAAAGCTCCTACACATGAGAGGGCGTAAAGAAATCTAGAAGGCAAACTTTGGTACCTTCAAATCGAGAATTCACGACCAACGATTAGAACATCAAGAAGATCTGTTTTTTTTTTTTTTACCATTAACACAAGAATCTTAGAAGATCCTTTATCAGCGATCGCTAAGAACTTTGAATATATTGTAATTCAAAACATTGTTATTTGAAGTTCACATTAATAAGAAATACATTCCCTCTAGCTATTCCGTATAATTTTTAGACACTTCAAATTTGCCCAAACAGGCAAACAACATGTGTAATAGTAATTTATCTGAATATTCTTCCTTTAACGAAACAACTCTGTAAATTCTTCATATTACTGTCATGTAATATGTGTATATATATATTGACTTCAAATTCTCTCATAATTGAAACGTTGTGATTAACACCCAAAAAAAATATAGAATATAGTACTATTTGGCAAATGCATATCTCTTCAGTTATTCTGAAATACTGACAATGAGTAGATAAAGAAATATAAATAAACCATAAGAAAAGGATAAGGGTTAGTAAACTTCACAACGCATGTACATTTTTCCATTTCTCGGTAATTCAATATAAAAAGGGATATTATCTAGGAGACTAGGAAGCATAATGTATCCAAGTCGTTTCTGTCGATTAGAATTATTCTTAAGTTTAATTAAATTTAATCTAACTCAAAAAGCTATATCATATGAACGAATTGTCAGGTTAGGTATTGGAGTGTGTTGCACTTATTTGAAGAGAATGATTAGTTTTAAGGAAATTAATTAAGTGATTTTAGTGTTCTTTTGTTTAAATGCAAATGGTGCTCTGATCTCTATGTGTGTAGAAACAAAGACAGGGAAGCAAGTCTAAAAGGTTGTCGGTATGAATTTAATTAAAACCCACAAGACATCATATCAATCTATCATGTTGTTCTTTTAAAACATTACACTTTGGTTCAATTTTCATTAACAAGCTTTTGCTTAGTTTTAAACGAATACTTAAAAATAAAAGTTAAATGCAGAGTAAAAATCTTTGTCTGATTATGCTATTCAAGTTTAAGACGTGCGCTAATTAATTTGGTTCTGATTCTGGATTTGGAAACTGGTTTGGCACTAGATTTAATTTGTTTCTAGAATTGAAATAAAGGAAACAAGAGTTTATGCAACTTTCCTGCAAATGTTGCTTCTAAATGAATGAAAGGAAAAAAATTGAAAGAAAAAAGGGAGTTAATTTTTTATTCAATTCATTCCCTGTAAAATAGTAGATATATAAATTGAACAATTTTCATTTATAATTGTTTATTTTCATTTTTTTTTTAATTTCATGAGCTGACTTATTTTCCAAAAAAAAATTGAAATGGTGAAAATTTAGATAAAATTATTTATTTAACCAATTTCATTCCTGTAATTCGACAGACATTTGTACATGCTATTGTCTAAATTTGCAGATTAGTTATTCTTATGTATATATAATAACTTTTTTATAGGGATCTAAATATAAAACTTTTAATTTTATTGAGATCAATATGTTAATTGTGCTGAAGTTAATGTAGTTTTAATAGTAAAAATACACCAAGAATACATAATATGGGTATTTTGACACCCTTAATTGTTTACTAGCTCCGCCCCTATATAGTTAGTATATACACAGAGATAATGTTTTTTTGTTGAAGAGTACTCGTGATAAAAAAAAGAAGAAGTGAAAATATAGATCAATTTTGAGAATAAAATGTATTTCAAAATTCTTTATCTACAACTACAACATCAAAATAACATCAATATATTGACGCATAAATTAGAATATCCTTGATCAAAAAAAAAAAAAAAAAATTGACGCGTAAATCTTGATGTACCAGTAAGCGTTTTCGCCTCTTAGTACAAATTCACAACCATTTTTTTTTTTTTGCGGCAAATACTATCAAGTGTTTGAGATAATACCAATAACCAATCATTCCCTATATGTTCGATTCTTATATTCATCAAACTTAAAAAGTAGAGACAGTTCAAACCATCCGTTTACCTTTGCCAAAATAAGATATTGAAGCGTATCAGGTATCATGATCATCAACATAATTGTGCACCGTACGTGTTTAATTCTTAAACTTCAACTCTACCTTGGAACCAAATATAGTAATGTCTATGGTGGAAAATTGTCCATCGACAGCCAACATAATTTATGTTGCCTACTAACGGCATATGGCTAGAAACCCAGTGCAAAACGACGTAGAAGAAAAATGAAACATGTGTTCTCATGGGAAAAACGGGTGCTACTTAACCATTTTGCTACAAATAAATACCACATTAATTAAGTGTCAAAAATACAAATACCTCTTATATTTTAGGAGGTGAAGTTGCACATGCGTGTAATCTATAACATAGATATCCGCCCTTGTTTGAAGCTCTCATATTGCTTTTTAAAAATTCTTGTTCGAAAATACTAAAAAACCGGATACATATAATGTAACGAAGGAGTTTGTTTGAAAAAATATTACATTCATACAAAACAAAATTCTAGCATGCATCATACTGATTTATTGAATATCGGCTGGATGCAATGAGATAAATAAATTCGCGATGACTTTATAATAAACACTGTAGAGAGAAATAGGACGGTGGTTAGCTACCGACTTTAGATAAATACTTTTAGGTATGTCTAATGTGAGGATTGTTAATAGATCTCGGTAGAGTACCATATATGCAGAAGTTTTGCTAAAAAGCTATCTGGTTTATGAGCGTTGTCTGGGTGAATGGCAAATAATGCAGCCTTTATTTCTCTAGGAGAAGGGATCATATCAATGAGAGCTACGTTTGTCTCTTCAGATATGCAATGCTGTAATGCCAGCTAAACAGTATCTGACCCATCAAAATTCTTAGAAGTAAACATTTCTGTAAAATACTGTTCAATAATTCCCACCATAAAATGTTTCATTTTTGGCTTTGAATTACTATAGTGTTTTGATGAGAAGACGTGTCAAACTATAAGTTTAAATGCCGATTTAAGAGAGAGGAGGTTTACACCTCCATATGGTGCATTATTAACAACTGGTTTTAGATAAAAGAAGATTATGGACCCCAAATCTAATAATTTTATGGTGAATTCGTCAATCTAAAAGACCTTATAAGTTAACTTTTTTAAGAAGAAAAAATAATGCAGTTTTGGGATTTGTTCAACACGTGGCAATCACAGTATGGTTAGTCGGCGGAAAATCGGAAAATGGTGGAAGAAAATATTGTATGTTCCAAGTGCAATGCATCGGAAATTACTATATAAAAAAATTTGGTGATTTATATAATACGGTATTATAGAAAGAACATGAACAGAGGTTGTGTGGGTTTGAAAATTTGAATCACAAGTACAATAAAAAGAAAGCTTTTGGCAGCCGCATATTAAAGTTGCTACTTATTTTTCTTTAATCCGTAGTGGATCAATTTTACATTCCCCTCTGGTCCATATTTGGATCTATTTACTATTATCCTATCAAACAACTTTTTTCTTATGGCGTGTATGTTTAGTCACGTCCAAAATTATATAGGTGATCTATGTGTAATTGGGTTAGATCTTGTCTTGAGTATCTATGTTTTCCGTTTAAAAAAATATTCATGTAGGTGATCTAACGTTAAGCGTGCTCTGTACTAATCGTTATGTATTTTATTACAGGTGATCTAACGGGAGAACTTTTCCCTGTCTTTTTTTATCCAACTTTTTCTGGTATTTTTTCTATCTGTATTAATGTTAGACATGACAAACCGGATCAATCCGTGACCTGCTAATCCGCTGTTCCGCTCTGCTGTGGGTTACTAATATTTTTAAATCAAAAATTTTTATTCACATGATCCTCAAACTTTAAAAAATTTAACTGCATCCGCCCTACATTAATAAGTCGATTATATGTAGGTTATCCACTTAACCCACTAAAAAATTAAAAAATAAACTTAAATTATTTTTAAAATATATATTATATCTAAAAATTATAAAATAAAAATAAAATATAAATATAAAAAACTAAAAAGATAAGTAATTTAAAAAAAAAAAAACTTAAAACAACATATTTTTCTTCAAAATTCATAATAAACCAAAATTTATAAAAAAAAAAATTTTAACTAGCGGATAACCCGCTTAACTCTGCAAAAAAATATCATAACACGCATCCGCCTACTAATTATTCAACCCATATCTGCATAACCCGCTAATTTTGAAACTTGTTTTTTGTCGACCCGCACCCATCATGCAGCGAGTCAAACGGAGCGGAACAGGCGAGTTATGGCCAGATTGACAGGCCTAATAAATGCCTAATGCAAATATAAACATAAATTCAAAAAAATAAAAAAAATTGAAACATAAACTTTTCATTGTGTTAAATTTAGAGTTAACGGATGTTAACCAACCATTATGGTGCCGAGTCAGCTGATGCGGATTTGATGATGTGAACAAAACGATAACATTTTGCTGATTGGATTAAATTTTAAGAAATTTGTAGCATCTGCGACTCAACCCCACAACATCAGACACTTTTATGCAACCACATTACCATTTGATCCCACATATCTTTCACAATATTTACTCAAATATTAACATTGATAAACCTAACAAAATTGTATAAAATTGGACAAAAAAATAAATCTAGGATCCAACAGTGAAACAACGTCGTTTTGACCATATCATCAAACTGGGCGTATCGATACCGGCTGACTAACAAATATTAAAGACGACTCCGAATTTAACACAAAATGACAAATTTAAATTTGAAATTTGAAATTATTTTAAGTTTTGAGTTTGTATTGGCGCTAAATATTTGTACATGTAGAAAAAACACCAGAAAAGTTCGGATAAAAATGTTATTTTTCCAGAGATATACTGAGAGAAATATTTATCTATCTATTTAGTTGAAAAGAAAACAAAAAACTGAACTTTTATACGTGAGACCAATTGTTTTACCCTAAATTTTAAATATAATAAGAGAGATTTAAGGCCAAAATTAACACAATTATTTATTCAAATAAGTGTAGCTGTTGAATAATGTATTAATTTTTTAATAAATCGAAAATGTGGTTTTATAATGACTAGACAAGCCAGAGAAAAAATGAAAAGCAAAATTGTAGAAATCAAACTCAAGGAAGAGCAAGTTGATATTATGTCTTTCAGTATTTTACCACTTCATTTATTAGTTTAGTTTTGGTCTATATATTCTACACAAGTTCATTCAAATGCATATAATCTATTTCAATATTTGCTAAAAAATGGTAGCTAATTTTCTTGGTTGCAGCTAATATTTACTCGTGTTTCACATTCTGAAATATGTGAATTTTGTGATGGAGTTGTTCGTAATACCACAAAAGACTAACATTGAATTGTAATATGTGTGTTTACAAAGGGCTGCAATGACATATTAGCATATATTCACTCAGTAGTACATTTTTATCAGTTAGATACTTTAACATAGTCTCTACTTAATACATTATAATACTATTAATATAGCTTTTTTAATTAAATGTTAAATAAAAAGTTGGTTTAACCAAGGAACGGATGTAGAGAATAAATTTATAAGGAACATAACTAAAAAATTTTACAAAAATAAAATTGAAATTGTAAATAACAAGAAATACCTTTTTGAAAATATCAAAAATCTCTATGAAATTTTCAAATTTTATCAGGGGAAACTACCCACTCTTTCCTTATATAGATCCGCTCCTGGTTCAACCATTGATAGAGAGACAAGAATGGAGATGTGTTTTCATGAGTTTCTCAAAGAGAAATGTATCTATTCAATTTTTATTTTATTTTAATGGGAAGTCTCTTAACACAGAAACGCATGAACAATAACAATAGAATAGTGACTAGTGAATATGGTGAGTAAGGAGATATTAGGGAAAGAAAGAGGATAGAGAGAGTGATGCTCTAAGGAAGAATTTCAGTAGAAATCTACAAAATATGTGATAATGTCATCAGTTTGCAATTTCAGTTGATCTTGGTGATCTCCCAACGGTTCAGATTTCTTAGGGGCCTATTCGTCTTAATTATTCATGAAGTATTGCATGTTTCGATCAAGATGTAGGATCGGCACGTTTCTAAACCAATTTTGGACAAATAAACCTGAGAATAAAACATTATTGTTTATTGTGTTTTGATGTAGAAACAGGTGTGGATAGAACAGTGGGGACGTTACCACTCAAACTACTAAACATTGAACATTGACATATTGGATATTTTCTGAAAATGGAGGATGATACAAATCCATGTTTGGCTATAAAGCCGATATTCTCTCCCCCTCGAATGGCTAAAAATCGTTCTTAATTTTGGACATAAATTCTTCAAAAGCAATTATAATGATGCGACCTCGTTGCTAACTTAATCTTTTTTTTTATGAGTGCTCTCTTAGGGGGAAAAACATCTGAATATTTCCACTTATCCCGGAATACGAAATGACACATTTAAATGAGAAGTCGTGTATACCATTGTAGATGGAAATGATGGATTTGTGGAAGTATATTCCTCATAACTTTTATAGCTATATAATATTTGAAAATTCAGGTTCTTATACAATTGAAATATATACGATTTTTAGCAAAAACAAAAACGAAAAAAACTGTAGTAAAAAAGAAACATATATGAGTTTGTGCGAGTGTTTGCATTATACGAGTTAGAAAAGTAATATTTTCAAGGTGTGACATGTAGGGGGGGGCCAAAACTCAATTTTGTAAGTGGAAAAAAACCTAAAGTTTTATTGGGATGGTAAAAACATTACTATTGATCTCTAGGATTACGTTATTATGCACACTTTCTGGCCCAAAAAGAAGACCAAATATTTTTGTTCCGACACAGAAAAAGATGAAGCACGTGACTAAAACCATTCAATGTGGTTTTATGGTAATTGTTAATCTTCTTGGAGTACAAGTTAAGATTACAAATTAAGATCAGAAAAATCCCAAAATTTTTTGTTGATGGTGACTAACACTTCTAATTTAAAATTTCAAGATTTAGAATTCACATTATAAACCTTTAAAATAAAATTTTTACCATTTAGAATATTCAACTTGCCATTTTGACATTGATTGATTTTTAATGTTACAAAATATTAAATAAACTCATAAGTTTAAAAACTCCAAAATAATTTTCTTAATGCATAAATCATTTTAGCAGATTAAAACATTTTTGTATATAAATTTTAGGGTTTAAAACTTAAAAATTTAGGTAATGTTTTGTGAGTTCAACAGTCAACAAATGCCAAAATGTCACGTTGAATGTTTAAAATTATAAAAAATTTATTTTTGAAATTTATAATGAGAGTTTTAATAATTGAAAATTTAAAATAGAAGTATTAGACAATTTTAAGGGTTTTAGGGAATTTTTCCAATTAAGATCTATTTCACCTTATCCACAAAGGTTACATAACACTAAAAAAGTGGTAACTGATCTGGTGTCAGTTTTCCCGTTGTTGTTGATTTTGTTTTTCCTGTTCGAAAATGGTCGTCTCATTCTGTGAAATTTTTACTTGGCCACTATGAACCGTGTAAGTCAAAAACATTTATGAAAGTTCTATAACATCTAAACTAGTCTTGAATTTTGGTATGATTTTTTATAAATAATTTAACAATAAACTAATCAAAATAAACTTGTGATTCATGGGTGTTGAAAAGTAAATGATATGAAGTCAATTCTCTATTTCCACCATGTTGTTTTGCTAAATGTGATAATACAACCACGTGAGAATGGATGCAATAAAAATAGTCATGAAAAAGAAGAAGAATCTTATGGGTTAATGGCACTAATACCGTTTCCAACGAGTAGGCGTTTATAGCTTTAGTTTTTCAAGTTAAATATTTCTTTGTTTAATTTTTTTTTTCATTGTGTTGTTAAATATGCTGTCAGTAAACTTTTTGAAAAAATGTGGACGTGGGGTTGGTGTATTGGTTGTATTAATGCCGATAGTATGAATACTGTTGAAAGCCAAAGTAGTAGTGAACACTTTGACTTCCATATAGTTCGAAATCGTTGTCCCAACAATTCAATCACTTTCATTTAGTCTTGTTAATGTCCATCAATAGGCCTAATCCATCAGTTGCTCCTCCTTTTATTCTTAACGGCCAACAATTGTTCCTCACTTTACGATTTATGTCACTTTATTCTTTCTCGCAAAAAGAAATTTAATTTAATTTAATCCCATTTTCAGTGAGTCAAAATAAACTATATATTTCTATAGGATCTACTTATAGGAGTCTGGCAGTCTAGTTTTGGTTGTTTTTTCTCTATTTTATTAGTATAAATTAGCTGAATGAATGTAAACATTTATTTCTTTGGCTAAGAAAAAGATTACTAGATAAGAGCCTCTGCCATGCATGCACATGCAAACATTTTCCTATTAAATTTTCTTACAGTTTTATTTATTGTAGAATATATTCTTTTGATTGATATATTATGAATTTTTAATAAGTTTGAAGATTATTAGTTGCTGTGTTTGGTTTTATTTTACAAATTTATAGAGTAGTAAATTTGGATTGTTGGAAAATTAACAATACATTCATTTAATTATTATATATTCAAAAATATGTTTTTGATGTAATGTAGTTAAATGTTAATTGATGTAAATGTCATGTAATTAAATATAAATTAATAGAATTGTTTGACATGAATAAGACTAGTCTAGTAAGATAGCTAGTAATGATTTGGGTGTTTGGTTAATGGAATAACTTTTAAAAAATTGCTGAATTAATTAAATAAAAAATGCTAAAATTTATAGGATTGTCACGTCAGCATAAATATTCATCTTTTAATATATAGAATATTTATACATTTTCACGTTTTCCCAAAATGTTTCTCTCATTTCGTATAATTATGTTGTTTAAACACACTATTGGATAATAAATAAATGACCAGATTACATGATATGTTCTAAACAAAAATTTACTATTATACGTTTTTAATGCTTCATGTGTTTGATACCAGTTTAATGCATCTAAAACTAAAACCTATTAGTGTGAAAAAATTATATGAACATCTAAAATTATTATATTTAAAATCCAAAGTAAATTCTCTGAAAATTGTAAACTAGATAATATACTTCACTATCATTTTTATTCTTTTAAATGTTTATCTAATAAGAAAACGTTATACAAATGTTCAAGCTTTCTGAACTAGCAAATTGGCAGTTGGACGCGCCTCATCCTATGAAATAATTTAATGCTTAGTCAGATATGAGTTGGTCGTCACTTTGTCTGGTCTACGGTCCACCGGTGACGTCTAGCAAATTGTGAAACCTACCTATAACGTTTTTACAAATATCAATATAATAACCCTTCAAAGTATTAATTTGTATTCGATGGTTTGTCCAAAAACTTTTCAGTTTATAAAAATTTCTTCAATTTTCCATGCTCAGAAACTTGGCGATTTTGAATTGAACAGAATAGATCTTTAGTATTTAAAATCATTATAATTATATTTGCCAAAATATAGTTTAAAGCTTCAAAAAAAAAGTTTAACAATCTTCAAACAAAAAGTTTAACCCTTTTTCTTTCGGGAAACCACTCTGTGTGTTATAATTTTTTTTTTGTTTTTTATAAGAAGAGGATCTGAGTTTGACTTTGAGGATCGAATTAGGAATGATAACAAAGATCTAATGTCTAAAAAAGAATGATAGCAAAGAGAAAATGACAGAGAAAATTAATAATTCAATATCTGCCATCGAATTATGAGACCCACTTAATTAATTTCAAGTTTTTTCTATATTTTTCTGCCAATAAAAACAGAAAGGAAAAAGAATTATAAGAATATGATGTGTCTATTTGCAGCCAAACTGGAAAAACACACGATGTTATAATTCAAATAGGGGTTTTTTTTTGTATATCCTTAGTCCTTCTGAAACGAACTATGAAAATAACCTAATTTTGTTGTGTGTTAACGCTTAAAAGACTTTTGAAAAAAATACCATCAAATTGGTCCCTTCTTAAATTATATCATTTCCTAATTTTCTTTTGTACTTAAAAGGGTATGTATATACGAAAAATATGTAATATTAGAAATTTTTATTCAAAAGTGATAATAAAAAATAAACGTTAAAAAGTGAACTTTAAAAATTAGACTATATAATATGTATTTTAATTAGAGATTTTTTTTGGTTAAATATCCAACAACAACGAGTCGATATCTATATTTATATATATGATCCAACATAATAGATGCGTTTGCTTGTTAATATGCTGATGCAAACGACAAATGAAAATACGTGAGAATTCTCGATTTAACCCATCCAGCCTGAATATGATGAGGTATTAAATCGGTTAGATTCTCTCTAAAAACTTTACCTCTATGCTTGAAGAAGATCCCATTTTCCACTCTTTCCTCTGAGGCTTATTTTTCTGTTTTAATTCAGAGAAAACACTTGGTTAGTAATCTCACATCTAAATAATGAAAAACCCTAAATACCATGTAATGATGTAGCTAATCTATTGAGTACTAATTGATTTTGAGATGTAACTAATAAATCAATTAAATTAAACCATATTAAAGCTCGATAATTGACACAAGTTGGCTGATCTATCTAAGTAAGATATGTTGTCGATTCTAAAATGAGACTTTGTTCAATGTGGACATGATTAGTTATTATCTTCTGTTTATTAAATATATTATCATGAAGGAACACATTAAATTTTTCGCTTCGTTTTCTTTTCTTTTTTTTTTGACGGAAAAAATATGAACTCAGTCTTTTAGGATGCTGTTTTAGAAATAGAAGTTAATACGAAGAATGAGAGATTAAATTGGAGAATAATAAATCTTGTACTAAAGTTTTATTGGACCAAAAATTGTGGACGGATGCATTCAAAATACATGGTAAACAAGACATATAAAAAAAAAAACAATAAGACTACTACGAAGGTCCTCAAACTCTAATGCATATGAATGCCAATTTCCTGGAGAATCAGTTAAAGCAATCATATTCTTGCAATCTATCTTAAGAGTAACGGAACGGAGTTTTGCTTAACGTCGTAACAGTAAGTTCAGTTCAACGTGTCGGGGTGAAAGACTCATTTTTCCACTTCTTACATTAACGAGAAACTTTTTATTTTTTGGTAAACAGAGACAATCTAAATTATTATTGTTAAGTAGTTTGAGTTGAAAGCATACAAAACTTTGATACAACATCGTCTTTCTCTTTAGTAGTCATCAGACCGTACTTCACATAATGGGGTTAATTAGTGTGTTGCTTTATAAAGTAAAGAGACTGTTGTTACAAACGAACTGAACTGAGCAAACTACACCTAGTTTATTAATAAAACTAAACCAAAACATATACAGGATCAAAAGTAGAAAATCCGGACTAACTTTATCGATCCATCAATCAAAAAAACTTTCGGAAAGGTTGATTATGATTCTCACAAGTGGAAAATTTCACAGCAGGAACAGGAAAGGTGGACATATTATAGTGGACGCTAGATTCTTGGGATATCGAGTTGAAAAAAATAATGAACCATGCATATACAGAAATTATTTATAATTCTATATAGAAAAAATAATTTCCGTAATACCTATATTCTACCACATTAAATATCATTCTAATTTTTTAATCTAATTCTACTAACCAACTAAAATTCTTATGGAAATATGAACGTATAGAATATGGCGCTATTCTGAAACATCCTTCAAACAAATAAAATAGTAACAACAATTCAGATTATATTTATAAATAATATATCTTTTATAAAGCACGATATAGAATTTAAGATATAAAATATATAACTTTCTTTTTTCAGTGCACAATTCATTTCCAATGTTTATTCCACTGGAAGATATAGAATATGAAAATATGTCAACAAATAGTATTAATAATTGTTCTATTGTATTTTCTTAATTAATTTCCATTTGTTTATATGTATATATAAGATATAATTTTGGTTTCGAATGGAGGCCATGCTGATTAGGATTTGAACAATTATGGAACTGTCTATATGTAATCATAATAATATATTTACACCTAAAGAAAAGTCATAACAATATATAGATTTTGTTACTATTTGAATCAGAAGTCTTTACTTCAAATCAAGGCTTTTTAATGTGTGAGATGTCAAGAGTGATGTCTAAGGATATTTATCTTATCTTTACACAAACAAATGGTCGTCTTTCTAATTGTTTTACATAATGTGCTCCTTTCTTACTTGTGTTTGATTTTTTTTTTTTTCCTATTTCACAAGTTAGTTCTTATTATATACGTACATTATTCTTCATTTTCACAATAATATATAGAATTTTGTTACTATGCGAATGTAGGAACCATGAGTAAAGTTAGAAATGCAATTTTGTTAATTACTATAATTATTGTTGACAGGAAAGAAAAAAGTAATGGAATTTTGTTGCTTTTATATTCCTGCCGTAGAAACCATGAGTAAAGTTGGATGATCTTGAGAATATTAAACTTTTGGGTAGTTGAGAATCTTTTTCTTTTCCTTTTCCTTGATATATTGTACATATACGTCTACATAGGATAGTTACAATATGAATGTGTGATGTACGTATTGCATACGTAAGCATACACGTAAACAGTGAGACTATAGAGATACATGAATGATTATGCATGTACGTATAGTGTTTATAACATGCACTTAGAAAAAAAAACATGCGCATAAAAATCGATATGCATATCTCATTAGTTGTACTTTTGTTTTTGTATATACGTTTTCGAATCACATGAGAAAGCGAATGCTCAATCTACAGAAAACACCACACCCCCTTTTTCCCAACTTCTACAGTTAAAAGTTGGATACGTCATAGCTAATGACTGCAACCCAAAAAAAAATATATATTGGTTTGTGAGACTGGGATGAACATCGTTGACAGTACTGAATGGGGCTCTACTGAAGTATGGACTTGGGCCCAGCTTGGACGATTAACACATATACCATAGAACTAAGAGGTGTGGAAGATTGAATAGTGAAACATATTATTTGTGCCTTTGTTTGTGATGTCTGTGCAGTTGTATTTTGTTACCCGATGTAGTTATGTAATGTCAGTAAGCAACTTTGTACATGGAATTCTACTTTAATTGTATTTTGCAGGTGAGGACTGTTTTATGAGAGGTGATGGGCTTACCAAATTGAAAGCCCATACAACTGGAAATAAATTGAGTTTGAGAATCTACTACTTTTGGAGATTTTGAGAAAGTTCAGATTTATAACGTTGAGATTTATTTTCGTAAGCACATGTCCTAATGGATGTATCTGTTATATAACAGATAAAAGGAAAAATAATATAAAAAACGATTTCACTTAAGCATGATACATGTTCTATATGCTAGTACCTAACTGTATTTTTGATTTCTAAGGAGACATGCTTAATCGTGGTGGATGATCTTGATCCATGACCATGCCTAATTTCTTCGGTACATTTAAGCAGCAACGTTGAAAACATTTTGTAATGAAGTCATGTTTATTTCATTGTACTTAAGTTCAAAATTCAGATTCTTCCTTGCATGAGCTCCTCGTGCCTGGTACACCTTTTTCATTATAAAAATGTCAATTTAATTAAGAAAGTATGTAATTAAATAATTGTAAATTTCAAGGAAAAACACTTTCACTTGTATTTAAGTCTCTCGTCTCTTCAGCTCTATTTTTACTTTGCATGAAAAAGAATCACGGAAGATGCAGTTAGTTAAGTTTATAATTACTCAATATTTATAGTTTGTATTCTGGCAAAAAAAAATGTGTGGCATCAATAATTTTCTGTTATTCACCTACTTGGAACTAGTTTCATTTATTAATTCTTGGTTTTTCCAAGCAAAATAGATGTTTTAAAAAAAATTACCACTTTCAGTTTGCACAAATACAACTAGTTATACTAAATTCTTCTACCACTTTATAATGGACTGTTTTTGCTTAGTAGCAGTAAAGTAACTACTGAGGCATTGAACTCTTTGTATTCTCGTGCCTAAAGAAACAATTGTAGTCACACAATTCATACACATATAAAAAGTGGGAGAAAAAACAATAAATTGTATGGGTGACATTTCATGGAATATTTCTCCTGATTGTGGAGAAACAGATCAACTTTGCATATCGATCTAGGAATAAAGAAATATGTGGCTAGCATTCTTAGACCTTTACGATTGACAAACCAATTTCAAGTTTTAAAATGGAAAAGAAAAATGTCGCCTAAACTTATGCAATATTTTTAATTAAATTTAAATAAAGTAAAAGAGGAATAATTTTAAAGGCAAAAACAAAATTGTTTTAAAAAATGATTTTCTTAGATATGCTTGAGTGTGATTAGTTTTTTTTTTTCTTTTGTCAACCAAACTTTTCAAAACAATTTTTTACCGGTTAAGAATTTACAAAGGACTAGTTTAATTTATAAAGTACCATTTCTTAAGATTTCGTTTAGTACCAAGCTGAGTCTTTGAGAATTTTCAGAACCACCATATTTTCCATTCTAGCTCCTAAAATAAACACTCACATTTCACAAATAAATCAAAATACAATGACATGGTGTTTTCTTCTTCTTTTTTTTTGAAGAGAATAACATGGTGTTTTCATGAAGGATTCCTACAAATTTATGAAATATTCCTAAATGTTTTAAATTTTATGGAGGTTGTGGGAAATTTATAAAGAATGGTATTTCTTAGATTACTCATGGATAAATATAAACAGTTTTAAAGCTTTTACAAGTTAACTATTTTTTAAATAATTGTATAATTTGAAAATAATTAAAATTTTGTGTGTCCCAATATAAAATAGTGATATGTGGTGTATTTTCATTTTTGATTTTTTATAATAAGAATCCACTCCCTACAGTTTTTTTGTTTTTTGTTTTTAACCACTCTTAAAAGTTGTTATATTTTCCTTCAGTTCTATTAGAACTTGATATAAAAACGGTTTCGAATAGGATACTAAACCCCCGCCAATATGTTCTGAAAATTAAGATACACGACCATCACTGAATTTACATTTTGATTAACCATTCCTAGTTCCTTA
Source organism: Nasturtium officinale (assembly GCA_963854855.1). NCBI lineage: Eukaryota > Viridiplantae > Streptophyta > Magnoliopsida > Brassicales > Brassicaceae > Nasturtium > Nasturtium officinale. The sequence goes on from OY978514.1 coordinate 1,800,785, forward strand.
GAATTATAATAGTTTTGAGTATAAGATGATGATGTGAAAGTTTGTGGGGCAAAAGTTAAAGATGAGTACTTGCTTGTCTTGTTCAGTTGTTCCCCCAATATCGAATAAATGACTAATTTCATATCATTTTCGATTATTATTCCTATTTTGTGTTTTTTGATCAAGTACAAAAATGGAATAAGAAGAAGCTTGATGGAGAGTTTGGTGACAGCTCCTTAACAAAAACCAATATTCTTTCGTACCAAACAATATTAAAATTTCTGTAAGTATATTATGTAAATGTAAGTTAAGGATTTAAGCCTTTCTAAAGGCATAAGTAACCCGTAAATATGAAGATAACAAGAATAATAAAAGATGACATTGCCAGCTAAAAGAACAAATAGCTCATTATTCATTAACTGTACGTAAAGTTTATTCTAGTTTGGTGGTATGTAATTTCTTTTGGGGTTTCAACAATTGAAGGTTTTGATTGGTTGTATTGAATGGAACAGAAAATATTGTTTTAATTCATTGTTCATACATTGTTAGTGCCGATTATAAAATTAATGGCCAATTTTTTAATTGAACCATTTTGAAAATTTTATTGTCAAACATAACTTTTATAGTAATAAATTAGAGCATAAAGATTCTTTGTTTAAAAATAAATTTCTGAAAAGGTCAATTTTCAAGAATTTTCTCTTAAAACCCCATTATAGACTGAGTGCAAAAATATTGAAGTTAAATTTCTGTTTGCGACCATTAATTGTGCGTCCAATATATAAAAACCACCAAACATATTACTTCATCTCAGTTGCTGCAAACATATAAAACTTTACTTTATATAGTGGAAGAGAATATTGAACAAGCAACTGCATGGAACTTAAAAATACAAAGCAAAACAAAACCGGGATAATATTTCATATTCTTGAATAAACAAAACCAACGGCTAAAAGACGGAATTGTAAACTGAACCATATTCTATTGCAATTAACTTCTCCGACTAAAATCTATTTAATGCACCTCCATTTCTTTATTATCTTCATATTAGCTACAAGAAACAGAGAGGAAATTAATCATTTCTCTATACATACTCTTTTGGTAAACGTTTCTCTATACATACGAATTCAGAGATAATGGGTGCCAATGTTTCATCGATGCATGCTGTTTATTCATCAATGGAAACCAAGAACAGCTTGGTTGTGGTAATCGAGTCAAGAAGACAGTGGAGATCTCTCTTTGATTCCATGAAAGGATCAAATAAATTGGTAAACATAATCGAAAAAGCATTTAATGTATTTCGATATTTTAGACAAACTAATATTCTCATCCAAGTTGTTTGTAGTGAATATTACACAATTGTTCGTATGAAATACCTAATAAATTGTACATGTTATTGAGTTGATGTTGTACATTTTCGCGGTTTTTGAAGCTAGTGATTGATTTTACGGCTGCATGGTGTGGACCTTGTAAAGCAATGGAACCTAGAGTTATGGAGATGGCTTCAAAGTACTCAGAAGTTGTGTTTGCTAGGGTTGATGTGGATAGACTAATGGTAATTATTCTCTATCTTTTTCTTGAAAAATAATCATTTTACGGTTTTATTGTGACCGGCCAAAACCATGAATTATAAGTCTCGAGACTAAGCTATTTGGTATGTATTTTGCAGGATGTGGCTGGGACATATAGAGCTAATACGCTTCCAGCTTTTGTTTTTGTAAAGAGAGGAGAAGAGATTGATAGGGTCGTTGGAGCCAAACCTGATGAGCTCGTGTATAAGATTGAAAAACATAGGGTTTAAGAGTGTTTTTTTTTGTTTCATTAAAAAAAAAAAGAGATTATACTTTTGAGTGTGTGGTTTGGTTGCTTGAAGTTGGGATTTCAGTTTGCTGTTTTCTCAAAGATTATGAATAAAAAATATTAAAAAAATGTTTCTACATTCTTAAGATAACAATTAGTACTATATTTCAACATTTAAACAGTTAACAAAATCTTCTTACCATCAAAATAATGTTCTCTTAAGTTCTAATAACATTTATGTGAGATATAATCACACCAATGTAAGAAAACTATACGATCAAAAGAGTCCCATTTCGAAGTACATATATGAGATATGATATAGTACATGTAAACACAAATGATTACAAAACATTTTTCGATGGCTTGTTAAAAGGTCCAAAGTGAATCCAAATTAGATAAACATCAAGGGAGCTTAACCAACCAAAAACATGAAACTCTGTTTACTATCTTACCATCAAAAGATGAGATAAAAAAACAAAAAATAAAACGACAAATTCTGTATATGTACACTGAATTGACTTTTGAATTCAAGAACTTACTTGAAAAAAACTAGTTGTCAATTCAGTTTCCACCAAGAACTCTCTTAAGATCTGTCTTCTGTTCCGATGTTAACCTCGAGGGAAAACAGATCTCAAAGTTGATTCTAAGATCTCCTCTCTTGGAAACTTCTTTAGAAATAGGCATTCCTTCATTAGGAATCACAATCTCCTGACCCGGTTTAACGATATCCAAAACCGGTATAGTCAAATTCCTCCCATCTAGTGTTGTTAGACTAAGGGTGATTCCTGTTAAAGCCTCCAAAAGTGAAATTTTCTTGTCTACAATCAAATCATTGCCATCTCTTTTGTAAATCGAATGCGGTTTCTCATCGATAACAAAGATAAGATCTGCAGGAATAACGCCATGTTCTTGATTTCCTTTCTCTGGGAATGTTATCTTTGTTCCTTTCTTCCATCCTGGTGTTATATCTATCTTTAATATCTCTTCCACTGGCTTTGGCTTTCTGAAAATCAAGAACATAATTGTAGATTAACATAATCAAGAAACCAAACCACGCTTATGCACAATCAATTTATCAACAAGAAACTATGTAACATCATCAAAAATAACAGCATCATATATGAAAACGCAAATTGAACAATGACGAGAAAAAAAAAAAGAGAGACAAAAATTGTCAAAAACCAGTTTTGTCCTCAAGATCAGTCACAAAACATAGCAACACGAAACTTATACAGAAGATCATTCAGTGAATTACACACCTAACAGCAAAATAATTGGCTTTCTGAAAATCATGACATAATTAGAGATTAACAAAATCAATAAACCAAACTAAGCTATGCATTATCAAAGGTAGTAAGCTAAGTACGAATAAGACCGTAAAAAATCAACAGGATTTATTACAATGTTTTACTTTAATTCCCAACATTATCCTTAAAGTCAATCACAAAACAGAGCAACAAGAAATCGCAAAATAATTGGGTCAACGTTTCAGTATGATTCCTAATTTTGTTTGCCAAATTAAATAACTATGAAATAAATGAAGAAACTGATTTGAATTAACTATGAATTGCTATTATGGTGAAAACTAACCCAAATTCACAAGGAACAACCCAAAATCACTAATCCAATAATACTCTTTTTTTTTTTTTTTTTTTTTTTTTTAATTCATGTTTCGGATAACATAAAATTTGTCATTTTGATACAAATCACTTCAAATTATTAATTGAATACATCAAAACTAAAACAATTTATTTCAATGTTTCACCTTAATTCCCAATTTCATCCTCAAGATCAATCACAAAACAGAGCAACAAATTATCATAAAATAATTGGGTCAAGAATTCAACACAAATCCTAATTTTCCTAATTTTGTTTACCAAATCAAATAACTATAAATTAAGTAAGAAAAAAAAAACTGATTTGAAAATAGCGAAAATGGAGAATACTAACCCAAAACCATCAGGAACAACGCGGGAAATTCTCATCTTCCTTCTTCCACCTTTATACAACTCCTCAAGAGTACAAGCCAAGTTACTTTCAATCGCCGGAGCTTTCCTATTCGCCGGAGTTTTCCTGTTATTCTGACTTCCCGCCTCCGCATTTCTAAATCTACTTCCTCCATTATCACTATAGCCCCTCCCTCCGCCACCAAAAAATTCTCCAGAAGCACCAAAAAACTCAGCGAAAATATCTTCAGGATCACGTGGATAATATCTAAATCCAGCGTTACTGTTGTTGTAATTCCTTTGCGGAGCCGCCGCAGCCTTTTCAGGTACATCGGAAGATTGAAGTCCGTCTTCACCGTATTGATCATAGATCTGACGTTTGTTAGGATCAGTTAAAACATCATAAGCTACAGAGATCTGTTTAAACTTAGCTTCAGCTTCTTTTTTGCTTGTAGGGTTTTTATCAGGATGCCATTTCATTGCTAGTCTTCTGTATGATTTCTTTAGATCATCTTCGCTTGCGCTTCGATTGACTTCGAGTACATTGTAGTAATCAATCCCCATTGATTTTCAAATCGAAAAGCTCAAAGTCGTTGAGAAAGTTTAAGAGAAAGTGTTGAGAACTTGAGAATGAGGAGAAGAAGAAGAAGAAGAGAGGAGTGGAGTACGTGTAAGGTAGGACATGACAAGCAGAATGTAGCCAATGGTTTATATATATATATATATATATTATTAATGGAAACTTCAACTTTTATGTATTTTTATATATTAATAATGCACCCGCTTAACTTTTATGTATTTTTCATCATCTAATGACATATCTTATTTTTGTATTTATTGGAAAGTCTATAAATAGAGAATTTTTTTTTATTAAAAGGAATTATTACTTCATATATTATATTACACAACTAAATGCCAAAACTTTTTATTATTATTGTTAGGGCATCTCTATCCCAAATTTCTTAGGAGAACTTTTACCATAAAAAATAGTAAAAATAATAAAAATTACGAGAGAACATTAGGAAATGTTCTTAGTTAAGAATTTTAAAAACTTTTCCAACAAATTTAAGAACTTCTAATGTTATCTGTTGAATTTATATTGGTTAGCTATTTTTCTTTATTTGTAAACATTAAATTTTAATTTTAAAAATCCTTCCACCATTTGGAGTTGGTCTTATATTTTAAATGGAAAAAGTCGTTTGATTTCTTAATTATTCTGATTTAGCCATTGAAATCCTTTACTTTGATTATTAGTCAAAAGAAATTTGTCTAATTGAAGTTTAAATGGCTAATTTATTGGTTTTGTTGATTTTAAACTGAAAATGGGTTGCTATGCTGTCTTAGTCCCAATTAATGATATGGTGTGTTTATTCATGTCTTCGTATTTACAAAAGTTTTTGAATTTTAGCTAATAAATATATAATGTCTGTATTATATCCAGGACGATATTATTTTTAGAATATAATTTTATTGATGTAATATGTTAAAGACTAATAATTTGTATTCAGTTTTGAGTACCAATTTCTATATTAATTAAATGACTATGATATTTGAGATTTCTACTACTGTTATATTAAATAAATGATAAATATATGTTTTCAGTTTTTTTAGATATTTAAAATGATTTTGGATCTGTAAGTGTTTTTTCTTGAAATAAATCTATAATACAAAGATTATAACTTTTTTTAATTTAATAACACTTTTGTCCATAATGAATTAAAAATAATTGTTACATTTTCAGTCGTATATGCTGTAATATTTTATATTTTGAAGTTTATTTTTTAAATATAATTTTATAGTAATAGTACTAATATTTTATGGTGCTTATTTATGTAAATCATATCCTATAGAAGTGTTTGGATTCTTTTTCGATTCAGTACACCTAAGGTCCATTAGTTTAGTTGTATCAACTATCAGTCGGTCACAGATCAAATACCTTGTAATTTTAAAAAACCTTGGATCTAAATCCATCCTATCCAAAATTAAATATCACATGCGGATCCAAGCAAAATAGCTAAAAATATTAATATAATTTATTCAAAACTAAATAATAAAACAAAATTCAATAAAAGTAGCTATAAATTTTGCAGATTGATTCATATAAACATATTTATATATATTTTTTAAATACATTAATACTGAAAATAAATGTTATTTTTGATAATATTTTGATCAGTTTTTCTGTTTATTATATAGTATATAAATATTAATACAGTGTTATGTGGAAATTTTGGTATAATCAAGACGAGTTGAGATATGTCTTCTAGAGAACAATTTTTTTTTTAGAATAATCCAATTATTTTAATATTTTTTAATATATATAAGATTTCTAATCGAATTTGGATATCCTAATTTTAGATTAGAATACCCGAATCATAACAAAAGAAGTCCATGTACATTCTTTTTTTTTTTTTTAAGTGAAACGGATCAGATCTCTATTTCTGGGTACTTTGCGCTATCCAAAATCATGTAATTTTTTTTACAAAACAATATTGTAATTTTGAGGCCATGTTTGTATGGAAATGTGACGTATAATTATAAATCAAATAAACTTTATTAGTTTTGCAAAATTAAAATCTATTTAGAAAAAAATATTTGTTGAAATTGAAAAATAAGGGGACAAATATGGGATTCGCTATGTCTTCTCCACCTAATCAATTTGGATCTTATGCATTTTCTAAATGATATTTATAGGGGGTGTCAAAAGATTAATGCGCCCTGTTTAGTCCGCGCTATTGTGGGTTGCGTTAATTTGTGGTTTTTAATGGGTTGATCTGTTATAACTCATGAATTTTAAACTAATAACTTTAACTCGCCCTGAAGTATAACCGCGGGTTAAACGTGTTGGTCTCCAGAATTTAAAATCAAATTAATAACTAAAAAATTAAGTTTTACAATATAAATTTATAGATAATAAAATAAATGCATCTTGTATCTACCATAAATTATAAAGAAAATAGTAACAAAAGTCATAAAATGCATAACTAAATCAATAAATTTTCAAAGATTCAAATATGAAATTAATTTAATTATTGTCAACATCTCCAACTTATTAAGACAAAAGAAAACAAAATGTATTTTTCAAAATTTCTAAATAAAACCAATATAAAGAGGATTTTCCTACTATTTTTTTTATTTTGTTTTGGGGTGTTACTCCATTAATCCGCGAATCAACCCGTAACCAATGCGAGTTTGTCCATCAAAAACTATAGACCATGACAAGTCAATCTGTAATAACCACTTTTTTAGACAATCAAAACATAAACGATAATTCAGCTCATAGCGGTGCAGGTTTAGGATAACCCGCAGGTTTCCAAACCTAATTGACATGCCAAGATATTTATATCATATCCAAGGCACATAAATCTTTTTTTTTCATTACAAACTTAGAGTAAATTGTTTTGTATTTTTAAATTATATTCCATTCGGAGATGAGTTGTATCATACAAATCTTTTGTAGATTTATTTTATACAAATTATAAAAAAATTCAGAAATCCTTCTCTACATCATTTTTTCAGTCACATAGTACATGTTTTTTTAATTATTTAACAGTTCATTACAATTACAATTTTGTTTGTAGTCTCTTACTATTTACTTTGTTTAAAAATTCACATAATCATACATTTGCTTTTCTAGTACAATATCTTTTCAAATTAATATTTTAATTATGAACTCTTTTGTTTGTTAAAATCATGAATCCTACATATATTATTCTAGTTCAGATTTTAGGTGATAAAAAACTTTGTATATAAATAAAGTAAAAATCTAAGAATAGTAATAATTTAACTTCTTGTTTTATCTCACTTTTATATATTCTTAGGTTAAGAAGTTTCTAACAAGAATTATATTAGTTTTTAGTTTTTACCTATATATGTAGATACACTAATGATGAGAAATAAAATCACTAGATCAGTAAAGAAATTATATATTCTAGCAGTATTTGAGTTTTATTAAATAATAATTGTACGAATTTTGTCATTATGTCATTGCGAAACTTTAAGTTAGTATAATTTATATTATTTAAAGTCATATTTTTTTACGGTAATAACATTTAACAATCTGTCCACAACTTTTGGGTACTCATATTCTTATTTCCTGGGTTAGAAAATAATATCGGAATGACATGAAAATGTTGTCAAAGATTGTTAACTATTAGAAACTGAGAATGTATGGTTATATGTTTTTATTCACTCACTCACCTACCATTACGAGATGTATGATTTTTTTGGATGATTAAATGTTTTATTTAACTCTACTTTAAATATCCCTTCCACAAGAAAAGAAAAATATTAATTCAATAATTTTAAAAACTGAGTTTGAATGGTGTAAGTTAGTTGAAAAACTCATAGGAAATGTAAGATTCTTACAAGTTTATTAAGAATGTTGTTTATACTTATCTATATGATAATGATATTGGATACATATATTGTTGTATTTTGGATGGTTTTGGATCAGATTTTGGATGGTTTTGGGTTCAAGTGGATTTTAAAATTTTACAAAACTGACAGACATGATTGCATCATCATAAATCTTTAACCTGGATATTTTCATGTCATCTTACCATATATCCACACACTATTATATGAATGGTTATTCTATCATCTTGTCATATATTCATCATGTCATCATAAATTTTTGAAAAAATAACTTTCAACATTTTTTTAGATAGACTAGAATATGAGTTGTAAAATGTAAATAATGCATATTGTTGATAAGAAAACAATTATTAAAAATAATTATTTATTCAATATTTTCAAAAATAGTTATAATTGAAATCATACAATATTTTAGCTATAATTTTTTTTTTTGCTTTCACTTAGTTATTTTTGTTCAAAACTTTGCTATCAATATATATATATATATATAATTGTATATTGTTGACTCTCACAAGAACTTAATATGATTTATCTCTTTACGGTTATGATTGTTATTATTTTTATAAAAATGTTTACTAATGTTTTGGATTTTTTTTAAATTACATACGATTAAGAGAGAATTTATGTATAGTGGAATATCTATAAATTAATATTTTTAATATGAAATTAATATTTAAATCTAATTATTATCTATATAAATTAATAATTTAATAAATTAATAAAATATGATGATGGTAACGAATTTACAGTGGTTTTACTTTAGGATTTCACTTTCAACAACAAACTCATCATTCAAATGTCTATCAGTCTTCTTCTCCACCCATTATCTCCTCATAATGTCCCACCGGCAAATACTCCCACAGCCTCCGTCACCGGTAACCATCACCGACGTATTCTCTCGTTATCTGAAACATGTTCTGATATGTCTCAGCTCAAGCAACTCCACGCCTTCACTCTCCGTACTACACTCCCTGAAGAACCCGCCACTCTCTTTATCTACGGCAGAATCCTCCAGCTTTCTTCTTCATTCTCCAATGTCAATTACGCATTCGGAATCTTCGATTCAATCGAAAATCATACCTCTTTCATGTGGAACACTCTCATCAGAGCATGTGCTCATGATATATCAAGAAAAGAAGAAGCTTTTCTCCTTTAACGAAAAATGTTAGAAAGAGGAAGATCTTCACCGGATAAGCATACGTTCCCGTTTGTTTTAAAAGCTTGCACTTATATTTTTGGTTTATCGGAAGGGAAACAGGTTCATTGTCAGATTGTGAAACATGGGTTTAGTGAAGATGTGTATGTGAACAATGGTTTGTTTCATTTATATGTATCTTATAGATGTTTGGATTTAGCACAGAAAGTGTTTGATGAAATGACTGTGCGAAGTCTTGTTTCGTGGAATTAGATGATTGATGCTTTGGTTCGTGTTGGGGAGTATGATTCTGCCTTACATTGGTTTAGACTAATGCAGAGTTCGTTTGATCCAGATGGTTATACAATGCAGAGTGTTTTGAGTGCGTGTGCTGGTCTTGGTTCTTTGTCATTAGGTACTTGGGCGCACGCGTTTTGTTGCGAAAATGCTATGTTGATGTTGCTATGGATGTTCTGATCAAGAGCTCGTTGGTGGAAATGTATTGCAAATGCGGGTCGTTGAGATTGGCTGAGCAAGTATTCCAAGGGATGCAAAAACGCGACTTGGCTTCGTGGAATGCTATGATTCTTGGGTTTGCTACACACGGAAGAGCTGAGGAAGCTATGGGTTTCTTCTACCGAATGGTGAAAGAAGGCGAGAATGTTAAACCGAACTCAGTCACGTTAGTTGCCCTCCTCATTACTTGCAACCACCGAGGCATGGTAGATAAAGGACGTCAGTATTTTGACTTGATGGTCAAAGATTATGGCATCGAACCTGCACTGGAGCATTACGGCTGCATCATCGATCTTGTAGCTCATGCAGGCTACATTAGTGAAGCTATTGACATGGTGATGAGCATGCCAATGAAACCAGATGCAGTAATCTGGAGAAGCCTTCTTCATGCTTGTTGTAAAAAGGGTGCTAGTGTAGAGCTAAGTGAAGAAATCGCTAGATATATCACTGAAACAAGGGAAGATAACCAAAGCTCTAACGGTAGCGGTAGTGGCGCATATGTTTTGTTGTCCAGAGCTTATGCATCAGCTAGCCGGTTGGACGATGTTGGAATCATCAGAAAGCTTATGTATGAACATGGAGTTAGAAAAGAACCTGGATGCAGTTCCATTGAGAAAAATGGGATCTCCCACGAGTTTTTCGCAGGAGACACGTCCCACCCTCAGACGAAACAGATATACCAACAGTTGAAAGTAATTGACAACAAGCTAAAATCGATTGGCTATGTACCGGATTGCTCTCAAGCACCTTTAGTTGATGCAAGCAATGATGGTAGCAAAGAGTATTCCCTCAGGCTACACAGTGAAAGACTTGTGATTGCTTTTGGTCTAATAAGCTTACCACCTCAAACTCCAATCCGTATATTCAAGAACCTACGCGTATGCAGCGATTGCCACGAGGTTACAAAACTAATCTCAAAAGTCTTTGACACTGTGATCATTGTTAGAGATCGTGTCCGTTTCCATCACTTCAAAGATGGATCCTGCTCTTGTTCAGACTTTTGGTAGCAACAACTAGTCACAGCAAGCGTTAGAGTTGAACAATGGCGCTCGGGATATATAAACAAGAAAAAAGAAAAGAAACGGTATAGGCAGCAAGAATCATTTTATCGCTGCAACCAATTTTTGTATAAATAAGAAATTTGGTAATCAAGCAGTATCTCTAATTCAATCCCATTCTTAAGCTCAACTAACAACAAATCATTTTCAGCCATAGCCTTCACTTCACAGCTTAGCTTCAAACTATAATATATATATATATATATAGAGAAATAGATAGACATCTCACTTGATATACTCTTCTGCAACTGTTACATCAAACAAAACAGAGAACAACTTCAAAATGTCAGAGACAAAGCAACGACTTTGGTTAGAAATTAGGACAAAAGAAACTCACTTTTTGATGATTTTAGCACTATGACAACAGTCATGTCGGCATTGTTAGGTGGAAGTTGAAGACGCAATGGGAAAAGCTTCCCATTCAAAGGACTACGAGTACAAACAATAAAATCTTCCACATTACTCTCTTCTTTCAATCTCTTAGTCAGCTCTTCAACACCATTACCTTTAAAAGTAAACGAGTTTACTTCAACAGAATCATCTTCAACTTCACCATCATCATCAGCCACATGATAGTATATCACTCTCCCTTCTGATTTCGGTGGTGATCCAACCGCCTCCGGATCCGTTGACTATTACATAACACAAAATCATCAAGTCAACAAATCGTCAATATTTGTTCTTCTAGCGGAGTTTCTAATGAGCCTAAAGCATGACATCATACCTCTTGTCTGAAGAAACGGTTCTCAGATCTAGAAGGAGATCCAGGAGTGAAATCAAGAGAATCAGAATGATGAAGCGGCGACGGAGGCAGCAGCTGCAGCTGGTGGTTCTGGTGATCGGAGTTTGCAGCAGTGAGGATCTCAACAACATCAACATGCCAAAGGATCCATTCTTGAGTAGCCGATCTATGAGGAATATCATGAGTAACAGAGTTTCTCCATGGAGGTAAACCACCATTACCACGAAGGTAATGACCATAACGAGTCTTGAGCTTAACCAAAGCAGAATCTCTAATCGGTTCCCAAACAAGAGACGAGTCAAGACGACTTGGATTAGTCTGTAAAACTTTTTTTCCGGTAGCTCCAAGAAGAAACGGTTTGTTAGACGCCGTTAAGTATTGACCGTAAGCGCTTTTGAGACGGATGAGATGTGAAGAGCCTGGGACTGGTTCAACGATCCACTTAGCTGCTCCTGCTGAGCCGTTACGGTCTTGAGTAACGGATTCTCCGTTTTCATCGGCGACTAAGTATTTGTCGTGGTGGCTCCTTAAACGAACGGCTTTGGCTTTCTGAAAAAACTCCATTGGAAGAGAAAGAGAGAAGAGTCGTCGTTGAGAATGGTGTGAATGTATACATTTATATATATATGGTAATGAAGACTGAGCTGGACTTGAGCTGGTTCTTGGGACCTTGTCTTTACAAATAATGGGTATTTTTTTTTATTTTTTCTTTATTTACTCACTTTTCATATTGTATCTTTCTTTCTGAACTTTGTGAAGATTATTTACTTAAAGGAATTGTGTTTTTTTTTTTCCAATTTTTGTTACAGCAGTTACAAATTTTAAATATTTCTATCTAGTAATTTTTAGTTTCCTTTAGCATTTCATTGATAAATATCTTCTGCCATTTAGATCTCTCTGACCGGATAAAGTTGATTCCATTATTTTATTTAAAGAAAGTTGATTATTTACTCGGTATTGTTTGTGAAATTCAATCTTTTTGGCGGAGTAGATGCAGTGGATAGGTGCCAAGTTGACAATATAGTGGCCCTATAATATTAAAAAGAAAATTAACATTGCTCAATATCAATAAGTTTTATAATTAAACATTTAGGTCTGGTGTGAGTTATCATTTGCATCTGTGTTATTTTGTAGTTACATGTTTTGATCTTTAGTAGTTAACTGTAGATTCTGTCTTTGGACGACTAATCTACCATTTTTTTCATTGAATGCATTGTCGATAAACATATAATAGAATTATAGAAAAATATAGAAATAGCCATTATTAGTTGCACTGCATCATCATATTAATCCTAGCATACACTTAAGAAGTATCACACAACACGTCTTCAAAACGTTAACTTAGTTTGTTTTTTTCTTACATTTACATACTTGCATTGCAATACATTTCTTCTATCACCTCAAGACGTCCTTGAAGTAGATTGGGCTGCTGCTTCAAGCTCTCCAAGAAACTGAGCGACTTTATCGATTTCAGGCACTACATTCTTCACTGTGTCATCAGACAAGAACTCGTCAGCCCATTTACAAAGAGAAGGAGTTTTTGATTCGTCTAAAAGCTTTTCTCCTTTAAGCTTCTCTCTAGCTTTCAAAAGAACCAAAAAGCTTCCGAGGCAAATGTCCATGAACCCTATCACATCACCGCCAAAAAACGATTTCCCTTTGCTTATAGCAACAAAAGCTTCCTCGAGTTGCAATAACCCTTCCTCCACTTCTTCTATACCTTTCACTTTTGCATCTTCTGATTTGGTGATCGCCGCCGCTCTCAAAGCCGGAAACCACTGCATTCTTGAAACAGGGGTTTAGGAATACTGAATACTATATATAGGTAATTTACAATTTACCAAAACAAAAATCATTTTCTTTGTATCCATAAGTTATAGTGACACACACACATATATATATATATATATATATATCAATAAGATTGAACTCGTTAAAGATATTTATCAATATTATTAATGGTGATATAATCATCAATCCACAATCCTATACCGAAGGATTCCCTAAAAACCCCGGATTTGGATTTAAATATTTTTTGTCATATATTTTAAGAACAATCACATAGGACGATATAATGATTCCTGAAGACCAATCTAGCCATGCATGAAAGATAGAACCATTGAACACACATAAAAATAAATTGAATTGTTTTTACCCTAAGAAAATTCCAAGAAAGATAAAAGAACCAAACCTTGTTATCAACGAAGGCAGACCAGAAGCGAGCGAGAGCGCGATCGTGAGGATCTGAAGGGAGAATGGAGGGTCCAGACGAGTTCCACGTCTCATCGATGTACTCAACGATGTTGAGAGACTCGATAATTGGTTTATTGTTGTGGAGGAGAACCGGGACTTTCTTGTGAACCGGATTCGATTTGAGAAGAAGTTCACTCTTGCAGCCAAACAGATCTTCTTCAACGTAATCATAGTCAACAGATTTGAGACGAAGAGCTATCTTTGGTCTTATGGCGTATGGACTGTACCATACTCCCAGTAGTTTCACTTCCTCTCTGTCTGCCATTTCTTTTCTGTTTTTGGGTATAAACTATAAACTATATTGTTTATTTGGTCTATCTAATTATTCAGCGAAGACAATATATAAGTGGTGAAGCCAGTTTCTTGTTCCACCACGGCTCTTTTCTACTTTTCTTCTTTTGTCTGCTTCGAAACGGTCAGCACTATATTGCAAGGATCAAAATGATGCTATTGAGTTGAATAATCTTTGTAACGCCATAATTAGGCCATGAATGTTTACATGTTTTCTAGTGGTTTTTGGATTATAGTTTTTGATTTTTAGATTTTAGTTTTTGGTTTATGGGTTTTAGGTTTATATTAAATTCCTAAAAAAAAATAAAATTCAATTCACGGTAAAAAGGTGAAAAACTAAGAAATGTAGAGTTCTGGAAAATTTAAAGCCAAAAACCACTTTAAATTCAAACTTAATATTTGTACAAGCTCCATTGGCCCAGTGGTTGACCAAAAGGCTTTTAAAACTTATACATCATGAGGTCTGGGATTCGAGCCCCAATATTGCGATTTATTAATAAATTTACAGATTAATGGAGACAAGTTTACAGGAGATCTTCAACGATGTACAATTAGCGCTGTACAATTAGCGATGTTCGCCGTGATTCTACGCAGACCAGGAAGTTGTGTCCGTCAAGAGCATGGAGAATAAAATATTGTATGCAGTGGATATAATAAGGATCGGAAGGAATTGTCCGTGAAAGATTTATCTTTGTAATAGTTTTCATAATTTGTAATAAAATTAATAAATTTAGACGACAAAAAAAAATATATTGAAATATGGAAAACAGTTTGTGAAACAAGGCATTTATAAAATATGCCAAATGGGTAGCTAGAGAAAGATTCTCACGAGAAAACTCGAAGATACTGGCCATGTTCGTTTACCTGTCGCTAGCGACCAGCGACAACGACCAGCGACCAGCGACAGCGACCAGCGACAGCGACCAGCGACAGCGACCAGCGACAGCGACAGCGACCAGCGACTGTTCGTTTCGTTGTCGCTGTGTCCAGTGACCAGCGACTAGATTTTTCAGTCGCTGAAAAATCGACCGATTGCTTTTGAATCGCAGTGATCAATTGCTGGTCGCTAACGACTACTAAACGAACAATAATACATGTCGCTGGTCGCTAGTCGCTGTCGCCAGCGACATGTAAACGAACATGGCCATTGTACTACATAATATTAAGATTTTCGAGGTGCCTCAATTTGCGTAGGGATGAAATTAGAGTTTCCAAAGAACAATCCTTGTCGTTGAATATGATTCAGAGACCCCTTAGCCTTGTCATACTGTGAAGATCGGTCACACTACAATGTTTTGTTGAGAAGTTCCCCAGTCTCTCCAAGTTGATTAGATTACCTAAGTCCAAGTTTGTCTCATCTTGTATATATTTCGGTGAAGAAAGGTATCTCAGTTCTCGCAACTCCTTCAAGAAATCAGACATGTAAACTGGAGCTGCCGGTGTTACACCTAGATTCAAATAGAGCAAGGCCTTCACAGATTCCGGATAGAAGAAGGTAGATGAGTTACCTAGGCATGGTATAAACTCAAGTATCTTAAGTGTATTAGTCCTCCAATGTTAGAGAGTAACTCTTTCTCAAGCATGTCATCAGAAAGATCAACACCTTCATCAATATTAGCCTTCTAAAGCATAGTGTTGGTCCCAATCTTATGAAACCTCACAGGCTCCATAAACAAGAGAGATCTAAGTTTTGGATTCTTCATCTCCCACTTCGTGTCATCAAGCGAATGTACTGCAAGTATTCGAGACTTACAAGGAGACTGAGAGTTTGCAGTTGAGGTACCAATACTTGCGTCGACAATCTGTACGAAATTCTCTTCTTCAGCTTTGAGCAGGCAAACTTCTCTCATCATGACATGCAAGTGACATGTTTCAAATCTTGAAGTACCAAAGTCTCTTACTGAAATAACCATGTTTCTTTTCACTAATTCTTCCATGTATTCATATGCAACCTCTCCAATAATGGTCGCTCTATCATAACACCTCGGCCTTGGTAGTCCTTCTGCATCCCAGTAATTAACAATTTCTAAACTTATATTGTAAAATCTTCTGGTATAGAGGTAACAATACTTCAAATAACTAGGCAGCTCTTCAAAGCTCAGATACAGAATATGATAAACCGAACTGATAATTCTGTCAGCTAGTCCCAACAACAATGTGTGATCTAATATTCTCATATTTCCACTCATGAAATGTGTATTGTACAGCTAACAATCCGCCTAACACCTTAACAGCCAATAGTATACCTCCACAATGTTTGATCAACATCATCGAGATGGTGATCAGTCACATGAGTCCGTAAGGATAGACATGTTGGAGATATATTATAAAAGGAAAAGCTGATTGTAGTCATCCTAATTAGAAAGTCATTGGTTATGATCAACATTGAAAACAAAAAATTGATTGAACTGACTTAAAAGCTTACCCGTAGAGTTTTCTCTGGGAAAAGCTATCCAACATTCTTGAGGAGTTAGATAACCTGGTTTAAAGGTAAGAAATTACACACATTCGATTAAAACCTAGATACAAAGAATTTTCTCCCTAGACCGCACAGCAAGAAAAAGATAGATTTGATCATCTTACAAGTTAAGCGTTATGGTTTCTTCTTAATAAAGGTTGATTATTCCACTATGTAATCCATTTTACGTTTTAATGATCAATTTTTAACACTTTAAAGATATTTCAGACTAATTTCAAATATCCATCACAATATTTTGGTTGATAAACTAATATTTCAGTTTTTTTCTTTATAAGAAAATTTATCTATAACCCAATTAATCAGCAATCAGCAAAAAAAAAGGATTAGGTGTCAGTTATTCACATTGCATGGTCTGACTTTTCAATGCATGGTCCATTTAATTTCTAAAATTTAGCTAAATAGGCATAGATGAATAAATAACAACTTTTTGTCACTCAAATATTCCCCTAAGAACGTCATCAACAATTCATCACACAAAACACTGATCAAAAATTTAAAATTATCGACAAAAGAGAACCCATTAACAATTAAAAAAAAAAAGGAAACAGACCTTCTCATCAACGTAGGCAGATCAGAAGCGAGCGAGAGCACGATCATGAGGATAAGAAGGGAGAATAGATGGTCCAGACGAGTTCCACGTCT
This sequence comes from Nasturtium officinale, assembly GCA_963854855.1. Classification (NCBI taxonomy): domain Eukaryota; kingdom Viridiplantae; phylum Streptophyta; class Magnoliopsida; order Brassicales; family Brassicaceae; genus Nasturtium; species Nasturtium officinale. The sequence continues at coordinate 1,818,000 of OY978514.1, forward strand.
CATCAATGTATTCAACGATGTTAAGAGACTCGAAAACCGATTTAGTATTGTGGATAAGAACCGGGACTTTCATGTAAACCGGGTTCGATTTGAGAAGAAGCTCACTCTTGGATCCGAACAAATCTTCTGCAACGTTCTTAACACGACAGGACTGTACCATGTTCCCAACAGCCAGTTTTGTGTTCCTTCACGGCTCTTTTCTTCTTTTTTTGTCTGCTTCTTCGTGAGATGTTAGTTTTCGAAAACAAAAAACAAAATGGATATGAATGTTCTAGAATTTGACGGTTTCACTAGTTGATATATACGTTTTTTAAAAGAAAAACATTCATTTAAAAAACAATTCACGTTTTAAACCGTGTATGGTTATGCAGTGTAAGAATCTGTGTTTCAGAAAGTATCACTTAGGAGGATATTAGTTAAGAGGCTGTTTCGTGTTCCTCCACGGCTCTTCTTTGGTCTACTTGGTGAACTTTCTATTTAATTCATGTTTTGTTTCATCTTGTTAAAGGTTTTACAGAACAAAATTTGATTTTGAAACCATCATGATTTAAAGTTATAAGAAACTAAAAATTACAAGACCATAGCCGCTGCTAAACTTATTTAATCCAATAACGAAATCATTTTTTTCCTAACAAAAACTGATAATAGAAAGCTTGATTAAAAAGTAATAGAAATTTCATTTTTCACATTATTTATTGCAAAAGACAGACCCAAAAAATGTTATTAAAAACACTAGTCTACATATTACTGCTTTCGTCTAACAAACTAATCCCTAACTCGTCAATTTTACGAACCAAAAAAAAAATACAACTAGTTGACATCTTTCTACTCCTCATCTTCATCTCCAAGCTTGTAAGAACTGAAATGCTCAACCTTGAACGTCCACTCGCCATTCACAGGATCATAAGACACAAACTCAGCTCCTTGTTCCTCAGCTTTCCTCTTCAACATTTCCTTGTACTTGTCCAATCTCGGACCTTACCTCACCTGTTTCCCACTCTTCTTGTCCATACATTTTATATTTAGCAAAGTTACTACCGCTGGCTTATTCAATCCTTGACCCACCGGTGGTTTTTCACTCTCGTCCATGTATACATTCACTTCCCGGTTATGGAACTGAATCAACATTTCCAGGTCGAGTCTACTTAAAACCGTCTCTCCTAGAAACTTTATACTCCCGTAACCGTGTCTTCCAACAACAAAGTCCTTTACTCGCTTGCAATAACCTGGATCAACCATTTCCTTTGCAGCCAGTTCTTGGATTCGAGGCTCTGTGAAGTATTCCGAGTGATGCAACTTTGGCACCATGGACTTGATCTCTGCTTCACTTGGTGAGCTGTATGAACTCTTTTTTTCGCCTCCGTGATTTTCATGTGTCCCGTTCGGTTTCTGATTGGGTTTGACCGGAGAAGCCTCAGCAGCTTTTACTGGAGGAGCCTCACGAGTTTCACCGTTATTCTTATCTGCAGATATTATACGTAAAGTCAGAGAATTGTCCTCACAAACGTTAATCAATATTTCGTTATATATGCATATTTTAAATACTCACTCTCATGTTTGGCTCCATTAGTAACCCCATTCAAACTCTTACCTGTAATTCACATGTAAAAAAGGAATCAGCTATGATCAAACTCAGCCATTGGATTATTATGCAAGTGGTTTGTTTTAATAGTTCAAGTATCCTAGGAAAGTTCAGCTACAAAGGTAGCATCAAATTATATGTTATAAGTGAAAACTTCTCACTTCTCATCTAAGAGAAACTATTGGAGCCAATGTATAGAAAAAATAAATGTAAAAAGCAAGCCTACCGTTCTCCTGCAGTAGGGATGGGCCATCCTTTGGATGAGCTGATTTTTCCCTTTCAACTGGGCGAACAAACAGAGCTTTAGGGTTTTCCCTTGGAATGAAAAATGAATCAGCCTTTGGTGTATTGGAATTCTCCTCTTCATAGAAGAAGAATGGAACCTGAAAATAAATTGACGAAACAAACAGGTAGAAAGAACATTAGTAACAAAAGTAAAGACTGAGGTTAAATTCAAAGACAACCAAAATTCAGAAAACAGAAAACATGCCTTTGGACTTTCGTCACCAGGATGGTACTTTCTTGTAGGTAGCCTAACTCGCCTTTGTAAAAGATGTCGAGAAGTCAAGAGTGGTGATAGTCTAACAGGAGCAGGCTTATCAACAACCTGAGAAGAAAGGAAAATATACGGGTCAATCACCTGAACTCTCATTTGTTTGTCTTAACAACACATCTATGTGACAAACTTCAAGATGCCATGAAGAGGAATTCAATGCCTAGCAACAAATTTTATATTAGAGATGAACTTTTAAACAACTCTATGGGGACTATTTGCTTTAGAATTGGAAAAAGTTAAGAAGAAAGAGGTGGTGTATGGGGCACTGAAAAAGGCAGAATAAACTTACAGGCATGCTGGAGATTCCGTACTGAATAGAAGGTGAATTTCCACCTTGAGCAATTGAAATCTGAGGCAAAGCAGGAAGCGTTCCAAATGGGTTTGTAACAGGGATTGGCATAACAACGGAGCTAGGTGGCGCAGACCTGTCAAAACAAGAAAAGAATAATGCTCCAGAGTTACAACTTCCAAAATAAAATAAAAACAGTGGTAAATAAAATATTTAAAAAGGAGATAATAGTCTCGGAAATAATGATATCTCAGAGAAACCATACACTTGGCCAAAGTTGCCGCCTTGACTTAAAGCTGCCAATTCAAAAACAAAGCCTTAATTGGTTGTATTAGCTTAAAAACATACGCATACAAGAGTTAGATTCCAGAAATCAAGATGACAGTGATTAGATTGGTTGACGTACCTATTTGGGTTTGACCAAAGTTGTTGAGACCAAAAGCACCTAATGGTTGAGCTAGCTGAACTGATTGGTAGGAACCGGTAGGCTGAAAAAAGAAAATAATATTAGAAATCCCTACATAACTCAAAACGCAGTGAACGTGACATCAACTCTGAAGAGAATAGGCATCTAAATTAGTTGAAAAGAAAGTCACCTTTGTTTGACCAAGGGGGGTGATGGTTGTTGTTAAGGATGAAGAAGTTGAAACCATGTTCGCAAAGGCGTACTGTAAGTGTTAAGTTGGGCAAATCCAGGATTGGTATTTTGTCCAAATGCAGATCCAGTCTGACTATTATTAAAGTTTCCACCAATGTTAAATGCTGGAGTTGACCCCTGTCTCTGTGCAGGAGTAGAACCAACGAATGATGAACCAAATGGCTTCGGTGTAATTGTTGCAAAAAGTAGGGAAGTGGTTTGACCAAAGGAATTCAATGGGGTAATAGGGGAGGAAAAGTTTGGAGCAAAAGTGTTTGTGGCTAAGCTTGAAAATGGGTTTGCTTGATTTGTAGATGTCTGACCTACTGCTGGTGACACAGAGAATAAACTTGGCTGAGAATTTTTTACACCAAATCCAGCACCTCCAGGAGATTGACCAGCAGGAAGTTGTCCACCTGAACAACAACAGAATTAATATATTGGCAAATAATGTACACACATTTAACCTTAAGACGACGCATAACATGAATTGTTTTTTGGCATAGGACCTTTATCTCCTCGCTGGTAGTCCTCCCACCTAAGCTCCTCCTGGCTCTTCTCTTTGTGTACAGGCATGGCTGATATAGATTGCAGCTTCCCAGTAGACTGGCCACCATTGGCTGGCTCTGTCTCAGTTGTATGTGCACAAGGAATGACCCTACTACCTCCTTGTTGACCCCCGATAGTTGATTGACCCCCAAACATTGGGTTCGTACCTTGGGCTCCAAAGGCAGATTGTATAGAACCAAAGGAACTGCTACCAAATGTTGAGGTAGACTGTCCAAAACCTGGGGAGGAGCCAAAATTAAACGATGGGGAACTTGATGCACCAAAGGCCGTAGTGCTTGATGCCCCAAAGGCAGGAGTTCTTGGTGCTCCAAAAGCACCTCCAGAACCAAAAGCATTATTACCAAATGCAGTGCCAGTTCTACCAAAGGCTGGAGTGGGTGATGCACCAAATGCAGGTGAGCTCGAGGCACCGAATGAAGGAGTACTTGAGGCACCAAAAGCAGGAGTGTTTGTGGAGCCAAAGGCAGACGTGCTCGAAGCGCCAAACCCAGGTGTGCTAGTGGCACCAAAACCAGGCATACTTGTGGCGCCAAACACGGGCGTGCTTGTGGCACCAAAGGCAGGAGTACTAGAGGCACCAAAGGCATGAGTACTAGAGGCACCAAAGGCAGGCGTGTTTGAGGTACCAAAAGGTGTAGATGAACCAAAAGTGTTGTTTCCAAATGCTGGCTGTGATTGCTGTGTGGTGCTTCCGAAAGGACTTGCCTGAGGCGTTGATAAGCCAAAAGACTTCTGTCCAAACGTAGAACTGACTGTAAAGGAAAGGTGCACAAAAAAAGATATATTAAAAGACTAATTAGAACCTAAAGAAAAAAAACAAAAAATACGAAATCAGGAGCTAGTACTGTCACGATGAAAACCAAAAAGACAACTGAAAACTTTATAGTTTAGACAGTCCCATATTACTAGTTTTCGAAGCAGTAACAAATCTTTTGAACATCATAAAACTTGGATATTGCTACCCGGAGAAATCAGAAACCAGTAGAAAAAGTGTACTTTTACTACTCAGTCCTACTGAGAGAAAGTAAATTCCTATTCCATCAGGCATATAAATGTATCAATCACATAATATGAACACATGTAGTATATTCCAAGTCCACTAAACAACTAAATCAAAGTAATGATGGACAAAAAAAACACGCAATGAAATACATAAAAGGTAGTTACCACCAAAAGGTGAAGCTGAACTTCCAAATACAGGAGCAGAAGATGCACCAAACACACCAGTTGAAGTGCCCCCAAACATGGAACTCCCTGTCTGTGCACCAAAAGGAGTACAAGTACCAAACGGTTTTGGAGCAAAGGGATTATTATTACTCGTGGTATTGGCCTGACCAAACACAGATTGAGTTTGAGTCCCAAAAGGATTACTACTAGATAACTGTCCAAAAGCTGTAAAAATATTAAACGGGTCAAGTTATCATTTCACTAAAAAAGACATAGTAAAGAGAGAATATATAAGGTATGATCACTTACGATTAGAGGAACCTAACATCTTTCTCTATGTACTCACGATTATGTGCTCAGCAAAAGGACTTGTTTCTTCTAGCCTGAAACAACAAAGCAAAGAAAAAAAATCAGTAATAATTAAAAGCACAACAAAAATCAAATTTTGAACAAAATAAAGTCCTACATATTCATAAAACATGTAATTATGTACATTAAAGAGAAGAAAACAGCAAAATAAAATCCGTTCATGCGTTGATAAAACGATTTGATACCAAAACAGAAGAGAAAGACATTCATGAGAAGCCAAAAGAACGAATCACTCATAATCGAATCAACAATGAACAAAGCAACATTACAAATTCTAATTCATAACCAGGAATAATCAAATTCGAAATCGAAAATCAGAAACCATTTAACTACAAACAAATTGTACATATGAATCCGATAAAAAAAGTAACGCCTTCCTAATATCATAATATACACAGAAAAATAAAAAGACGCGGGAAAGAAGTTGCGTAACTCGTACGTCAGATGTCGGAAAATTAGGGTTCAGTGTAATGAAACCGCTAAAACTTTTATTAGGAAAAAAGATTTGAGGAATCTAACCGAAGAATGATATGGAAACGACGGAGACAATAGCCGGAGAAAATAGAAACCACCGGAGTTAACTGTAGCCTAAAAAGTTAGGATTCGAATGTCTAAGGTGAACTGAAAAGTGAGGAGTTGTATTATATAGCAGAGCCCGCCTGCGTTATTTTCAAGTCAGTATCGCGTCTCATCGACGCCTGGCTTTTTAACCGGATTTATTAATTTCCCGGTTTAACCGACTCACCATATTTTTCTTTTATTTTTTTTTACTGATTTTAGCCTTCGTTTTTCTTTTTGGCGTCAAACTTTTGTTAGTACATAAATAGAGAAAGAATTTGATTTTTTTCATACGATTATTTTCCTCTACAATTTTAAGTTATTAAATTGAAGATATGAGAAATTTGTAATACAGAAATAAGTTACATTAGATATTCGAGACTAACTATAGTTGACTAATTTTTTTTTAATTTATATATTTTAATAAAAAATATAATTAATGAATTTATTAATTTATTAATTTACAATTAGTTCAATTTTAAATTTGAATGGTCTAGTCTAATAGGCATAAGTTAGTGGTTGACAAATTAAATACATATATTTTATTATTTTATTAGAACACTTCTTTAAATATCACAAACCTTTTTATCCAAATTTTATGAAATGTCTGATCAGGAAACACACCAAATTAGTTAATACGATACTTTCTTTTTTTAGTCAGAAATTTATACAACTTAATTTCGATAAATCTTACCGTATCTTCAGTTTTTTTTCACCCATCAAGCACTAACCACAACAGAGTTATTGCCTCAAAACTCTTATTCAATACAGAAGAAACAAAAAGTTAATTTAGTTCAAAAAGATGACAATAATTTGAATATTTTCTTCTCATTACTTAATCTCATTATGAAAACACTAGTCAAAGCTTATACTAAATTTGTCAAACTTCAAAGTATAGGCAATCGTCAAAGGTAAGATCATGTCTATATATTCAACCTTTCATTATTGAATTCTTCTTCAAATGGAAAATTAGATTTTGTGTTCTTAGAGAACAAAAGAAAAAATTAACAATTTTGATTTGTTTTTATCATAGAAATTCTTGACTAAGAGCTAACTGATGATAATTCATGTAATCAATCCCATTTAACCGGACGCAGCAGAGAATCTGCTCCGGTAATTCCTCCGGTTTATTCCCCTGAAAAATGAGATTTTACAGTTAACAATAAACCACATTGATTAGACACAAAAAAAAAAATTCATCAAAGAAGTAAAAAATTGTAACACATTACCTGAATTGTGAGTCCAACATCAAGAACACAATGCTTGAGTCTATCTAAGAATGCTTCAAATCCTTTACGCGATATATAACTGAATCTATGCATATCAATATCAATCTCAAAGTAATTTTCACCCTACAAGATCAAACAAGTTATGTTAGTTAAGCATTATGTTGCAGGTTATGCTAAGATTTTTCTATATGTTATGATGCTTGTGAGAGACATACCGAGTAAAACTCGTGCTGTGGGCGCGAAAGCACTGGCTTTTCGTTATAAGCATTCATGAGTTTTTTCTCTGCACCATTCAACTGGAGATCATCTACATTAGCAACACGCCCCAATATCTTTAACCGTTCTCTAAAGGGTACATTTGTATCTGTAGCAAAGCCTCTAACTTTTTCAACCTCATCATCTATTAATCTCTGCAAAAATCTCATAGACAAAGTGATTGAAAACGCGTATTTCAACACGAGAGCAAAGAAACAGAACCACAAAGGTGGATGGTTGATTTACCTGAATGCTTTCTTGAAAATGAGGTGGAAGCTCCTTTAAATAATTATCCGAAAGTTTAAAGTATAAAACAAAATTCATTCCTTCTCCATCAGTTTCACCTTGAAAGATTGCAGCTGGATACAATGGAATCTGAGATTCCAGTAGCAACACCAAAATTAAACCAAGACACAGGAAATAATGCAAAAGAAGAAGACCGATTTAACCACGGAATATAGACTATATATACCTGAACATTTACAACGAGGATAGATGGGAGCTTTGTAGAGGTGGTAGTAATAACAGGAAGCTCCACGAATTGCGCTATATGGTTTACTTTACGCTGCGATAAGAATACATCAACACCAAATGGATTATATGCAGCACAGTTAGGTGCAAACTCCTTCTTCTTTTCTCTACCAGAAACAAAACATCTGTTTGAGTAAGTAGCAATAGCTATCATTGAGTATTTGAAACAACAAGCTCTCTCTGTATGTTACCTGAAATAAGTTTTGCCTCGAACCCGGAAACTACTAGGCTCAATGATTGACCAACAATCGAACATCTTTTTTTCTAGCGGACAAAAAGGAACCTGAGAACCCGCCATTGGTCTCTGCAACTGCATTTTTGTAGAAACTGAAACATTGCAGAGAATAAAGTGAATTCTTGGTTTGAAATCTCTTTAGATCAAATGCATTGGAACCAAAAATTGATACTTACTTAAAGGACCTGTAGCGTGTCCATCTCTCCACTTGAAAGATAGTTTAAGCGCAGCTTTTTTCCTCGTACTTGGAGGGCTAAAGCTTAAAGACCTTCTCTTTTCAATAGAAGGAACAGTCGAATGAAGACAAGGTAAACAATTGCTAGGAAGAATCCCACAGTTCTCCAATAACCCTTCATCTTTTCTGGAGCTATCATCAGCATTTGAAGATATTTCGTCGATAAAAACAGGCTGCTTAGTGTCAACCAAAGCACTTTCTGATTTTGATTGTGAAATGACTTCATCTACAGTTGAGGCACGAGAGTTTGAAGTTTTGGGGCCGTCGCTTAGAGAATTCCGAGCTGAACCACCAAGGTTAGAGTCTCTAACAGACGACATACTCGATACTGAGATACGCTCACCTCCATTTACTGACAACATATCTGAAACAACAATGAAAAGAAAGTGAATATATAATTATATTGATCTTAAGACGAATTCAAAAGAGTGTTTGACGAAAGCATCTCTCTTTTACCTTCTTGCACACTATAAAAATCATCATCACAATCGGTTTCAAAGGCGAGATTGGAATCAAACCAAGCTTCATCAACACTTGCTGTTTCATTAAAAACAATTGACACCAAGTCAGGTGATAATTATAACACTCTAATAGAGACTGAAGAATTCAGCTAAAGGTGACACAAGTCTAATGAAAATGTTATATCTCAGTCTGATTGATCACTCACATTTCAATGCTCATCAAAGACTCGCTTTTTTTAGTAACTAAACATATAAATCAAATCCCTTCTTGGATTCAGATCACAGAAATACAAAAGCTAATCTAACAACACTCTAATCCCCAAAATCTCCAAATCAAAAGACAACACTTCAAAGCCAATAAATCATAAGCACGCAGAAAAAGACCATAATCAAACAAATCAATAGAAATGCAAAGAGATGGAGTTTGATTAAGAAATAAAATACCTCTAAAAGTGGGATTAGAGAAAGAACGATCATGATTATCAAAAGATCCGTCAGATAAGCGAGAAGACACAACAACAACTTTCTTTTTCTGAATCTTTCTTCTTGTCCGAGTCTTTCTCCTTTTGCTTGACCTTATTCTCCCTCCTACACAGCTCTTAGGCGTTGACACGCAACTTCCCATACCTCTCTCTCTTCTAATCACAAAATCAACATATAAGATCTTCAATTACTCTAAACTCTTAAACCCAGAACTTGTAAATCAGAAAGCTGTTTCCTTTTTTCCAAAACCCAGAACTTGTGGACAGAGAGAAGGAGAGCGAGAGAGAGAGAAAGGTGTTTACTTTTTTCTCTCTTTCTTCTTCTTCTGATCAAAAATCAGATAGAATCTGGCAGACACGATTGTTAAATGGATTTAGAGGAAAAATGGGGTGAATGAGACATTGACAACTAATTGTACATTATTAAAAATATTATCATGTAAATTTATTAATTAATTTTGGGATTCGAACCCAAACCTTTAAACACCTTGTTCAACTGTAAAAATATGTTTGTAGGAGCTTTTACAAAAAATATATGTTTGGTTTTTAAAACTATTTATTGGGAAATGGGATTAGTGAAGTTAATGTAATAACTAGATTTCTAACCGCGTTACACCGCGGGTTAATATTTTTAACTAATAAAAGTAATATATTATATATTATCGTATTTCTGTAATATACCGAATTATTTGTTATTGTTTTATAATGTTTATATAAATTTTTTGAAATTGAATATTTACCATAACTCAATATAATAAAATATAAGCAATTAAGTAAAATATTATGATTATAAGTTTGACACGTTTGATTATTATGAATTTGTATACACTGTAAAATGTTATAGAGATTTGTTAATAAAATATTTTATTTAAATGCTTAATGAAATATGAAAACATGGTTACCGAGTTTACAAATATATACTCAGGTGTTCTTCTAGATTTCACAGTATATTGCCTCCAAAAATGAATAACTTTCACTTGAACTATCTAAAATATCTTGTATGACCTTAAATCTCTAAAAAAAAATGAATCAGTTATTTGAAATGAGTTGTTTTGTATTTTTTCGTATAGAATATAAGTATTTTTTGGTATACGATTACGAAATTTGAAATATAAAATAATATGATATATATAGAATTTTAATATTCGAAAGTTAATGTTATGTGAATATAAGAATATCTGACTGATAACATAATATTGTTAAGAAAAAAATAATTATCAAGAATAAAAAAATAAAATATTCAATAGAAATTTAGTTTTAAAAAATAAATTGGAATCAGAAGAAAAATATAGAAATTTGTAGTTTAAATTTTTATAATTTCAAATCAATTTGTTTAATTACCAAGAATTTCATTAATAGTAGCCAAAGAGTTTATATTTTAACTGTAAAAAAATTATTTTTAAGATTTTCACAGATATTTTCTCATAATTAATAATAATTAATAACAAAGTATTTAATTTGTTAAATCATTTTTTAATAATTTTAAAATTTTAAAAGGGATTTCAAATTTGATATAATAGTATCGGGATAAGTATAAATATAATTTTAGAATTAAAATAAAGATATATAAATATTTAGTTTAGATATTTTTATGGTAACAAAATGATATTTTCGATTTATAGAGATATTTTCTCACAGTTAATAGCAAAATAATTTAATTTTGTAATTTGAATTTTAATAATTCCATTGTTTTAATTAATATATAAACTGATTGATTAGAAAATAATATTAACAAATAATTAATATAATTAAATAATTTAATTAAAAATAGGTAGAAAAAGAGAGATAAAAATCTTAATTAGATATTTTTTAATTAACTATATAAGATAATTATTAAATATAAATAATTATGTTTGGTTACTTTGATAACATTTTTTTATTAATAGATGCTTGTAAATACTGTTTGGAAACAAAGATTAAAATACTTATTTTTTTAATACGATAAGAGATATGAAAATATATTTTTTTAGAAAATCATTTAAAATAATAAAATGGATATATTTTGAAGATAACATCAAATCTAATTTTACACAGAAAATGAATAAACTAACTGATTTTGGTTTTTGAAAACAATATAAGAAAATCTTAAAATTCTTTTTTTTAAATGATTCTGTTTTATTAAAATAATCTTAAAGGCTGAATAATAAGTTTTAGAGAAATTATAAATATATATATATATATATTTGTTGTAATGAAAAACGTATTTTAAATATATATATACATATATATTAATAAAAATTTAATTTTCTGATTAGTTTCTAAATATTATTTTATGAATAAATTTTAATATAAAACACAAACCTGACAGATTTTTAAAAAAATCCCATAATTAATTAATCATTTAGAAAAATAGTTATTTAAAAAATAATTAGAAAGTGTTTGGTTATTTAGATAAGATTATCTCATTAAAAGATGCTTGTAAATATTATTTGGAAACAAAGATTAAAGTATTTCTTTTTTAACAGAGATTTGGAAAATTATCAAATGACAAGTTAAATTTCAGTAGTTATGTGATACGTTGGAGCTAATTAATGGTATCTTCCAAAAGCAATTATGGTTCAATGATTTAGATTTAGATCTACGATTGAAGTAAAGTAACACATTGGATTTTTTTTTTCTTGTTTAACGTTGAGGATATATAATATAGATGTATAGATTAGGATATGAATAATTTTATTTCTTTGATAAAAATAATTTTGTTTTGTTTTGCAGTAACACGGTTTTAATGTCAAGTGGTTGAAAGATTTATAGTTAGTAGAATCCAAATAGAATACGTTTAAGTATATTCGAATAGAGAATTCAGTTCTGAGAAGTATTATATCAATTTTTATCTTGAAAATATATATTGGTCAAATGAATAAAACCTTTTTCCCAAAAATGATTAGAAGTTGGAACTAAAGTGATGATAAAAAGTTGAAAAGAGCTTAAGTTTTAAAACATAACAGAAATAATATAAGCCTACATATAAATATATCTTGTTTTTTTTAGTTTTAACAACATTTCTAAACCAATATTAGGTGGAACTTGAACCAAGACTATAGCGTAGAGAATTAATGGAGGCAAGCCACTAAACAAGAATTGTCTTAGTCAACCATACAAAAAATATTAATCAGAAAGTTCTAAGAAAAAAATCTATCGATCATCAACGATACAGAATTTGTGAAGACTGAAAAGATATAATGATCAGAAACAAGTTATTCCCGCTGTCAAAAAAGGTTATTCTTGGACTCGAGAAGCAAAAAAATTGAAAGCATAAATCAACCATTTCTTAGAATTTTACATGTGATTCATTTTATCGAAAAAGGAACTTTTTATGTGATACATATATTATCTTTGATTTCTTGGTTTCAAAAAGTAAAAGTTTAAAACCATAAACTCTCTTTAACAAAAGCAAACAAATAAAAAACGCATAAAATTTATATATCTATATACTTTAAGTCTTTAACACGAAATTTTGAGGTATCAAAAAGTATAATTTTCATGGTATTTTTATAGTTTTATTTGAATATTTCATTTGCTAGGCAAAGTAAAACCAAATACGTGTCAAACAACTAGTGGTGAGCGCGTGACACTTTTTTGTACACGTCCGATTTGTTGCCTTCTCCTTTTTATTAAACTATATATACCAATCGACAATATCTTGAAAATTAGATGTGCTTGTGACTTGTGAATGGCTGTGAGTAAATCACACAATCGACTTTGTTAATCAATCGGTGGCGTATAGTAGTGTAATGTTCACGTTCGCGTCGCTAATCCAAAGATTCTTATAATATACCAAAAAGATTCTTATAAAAAATGTGCATGCAAAACTGCACATGTAATAAAGAAAGGTAAAAGCAAATCATTTTTATCCAGCTTGCATATAACTATTCTTAGACATATTTGAACAATTATTATGATTATTATTAACGCTAACAAACGTAAATGTTACACACCAAAAAAAACCCGTAAATGTTTGCAAAGATAGTGTTAGTGGATTGTGAGTACCAATCAAATTAAATTATAAGAGGAGGTTAAATCCTAGTTATTTACTTCGGACAACTATCTAAACTCTTGTTAACCAATGAAAAAAAGAAGAAGCTATAGCGTCTCTTCTTCATGGTCCCTAACTCCATGACATCCCACCATTTTCTTCTTTTCAAAACTTTCAGAATATGTAGCCATAATTATCACCAATGATCATAAAATTTTAGAAGACAAGCACAGTCGGTGGTGTAGGACTACTTTTATAAAAGTGAGGGAAAACCTTGTTTTCAATGAATAGTCTTGTTTTTATTGGACTGGCATTTTGTGAAATGGTATAGTTATGTATTGCAATGTAATGATAAGATGATGGTAAACTAATAAGTGGAGGCATTTGCTATCTTTGTAAAAAAATTTAGTGTTATAATGTAAAATTACTTGAATCTGTTTGTAGTTATCTAACAAGTTTTGGGGATTTTGCATTTCATTGCAAAGGGTAACAGGCTATTTAGACAAATGACAATTTAGGTTTGACCTATAAGAATAAAACTGATTTTTTATTTTTTGCTAAAGGCTAAATTTAAAGTTTTAGCCACCGAAGATCTTACCCTTCTCATTTAATTTTTATTCTAGTGATCCATATGACTATTTCGTATGTTAAATATTAGTATAATAAACGTGAGTACCAAATGACCATATAATAGAGTTTTATTGAAAAATAAAGCATGCCCCAACTTATACATGCATAATTTTTGCTGATTTCTTAAATTCTCTTCTGTAAATGACTATAAGTCTATAACTAATTTCTTAGTGGCCAAAATTTGACAAACTACATGGTGGTAACTGGTAAACCGTAAATAAATGAATATAAGTTAATGCAAAAATTTAAAATATTGTGATCATATAAAATAACATACGATGTGTTAAAAATACTTTGTTAACAAGTTTTAAGTGATCACTACTGTTTAGTAATAAATATGTATTGGGTAGGATTGATGATCATCAACAATTTTCAGTTTTCTATGAGTTACATAGCTAAACGACTTTTCTGATTAAATAAGCGTATACATAAACGAAGGAAAAATACATGAGAATGAAGACAATATGAAACTTTGTTTTCTCCTTTTAACAAAAAGTACTTTGTTTCTTCTTTTTTTTTTTTTTATCTTCTTATCTTATTGTAAGTTGTAACAAACTAACATAACACCTCTTCAAAAATATTAAAGTGGTCTTAGAATTAGAAACCATTTGACTTAAAGATCGAAATGGTTACAGGGGAATAATATTTTTCAATTTGTTTTTGAAAATAATGTGAAATGGTTACAAGAGAAATAATATTTCTTGTTGCCAGTGGCATACTATGAAATATTTTAACAACTAAATGTTAAAGTTTTAAAATATATTTCCCTTTTAGTATTAGTAGGATTTTAACTTTTATGTGATTTTCCCCTACAGATTTCAGCCAAATTTAAGGCTGTGACAATCACATCCAACGTTTTCCGATTTATGTGATTAAAATAGTCATTATGAAACTAGATGTAGCTAAATTGTTTTCCCAAAAAATGAAAAAATAAAAAAAGAAATCACAGTTTAGAGATCAGATTTAAAATTTATTGGAGATAAAAGCTGAACTAGTCAACTGCAACTTCTAGTTCCAGGATTTTGGTTTTACACCTTGCAGTAAATTTCAATAATTTCTGCCATTCATTTTTTGGTTATCTGCAAGAAATTTGCTTGTAGTCGATAGAAAACAAGCCCTTTGAAGCTACGAGCAGTGTCTTAATATGGGCCTTATGGATTATTTGTAGCCCAGCCCATATATTTCCATCGCCGTGGACTTGCAAGCCATTGCAACATTTGTCCTTTGATAATCTCTTGAACATTTTTGGTTCCCTGATTCTTCTATCCAATAGACACTTTGTTTAACAATATTTTAGTTTAAAATTACAAATTGGAAAACTATATGAAATGCATATTAAACCATATAATTATGAATAAATTTTTTTCATCTACAAGTTGATGAAATATTGTTGTAACATTAATTGATACTTTGATAGAGATTGATGTTGATCAGTGGTAGCGAACCATCGTTTTCTACCTTAAAAATATTTTCATATTTTCCAATTTAATATATGGTACCAACCGCCCACTCATCATAAATAATGGGGTGACATTTACATTCTCTTACAACAAAAAAAAAGAATATGCTTTGTTCGTTTTGATGGACGATGACTTCAATATTTAACATAATGGAAAATGAAAAGGAAGTGTCAAGCCTTCAGATGTTTTTTCTGCGTTTTTCACAACAGACATATTAAAGTAGGTTGTGAGACAGTGGTTTAATTACAAGTTTACAATACGGTTTATATTCTCTTAAAAAGAGTTTCGGTGAGGTGATGTAGACTTGTCACCTTGAATTTCAACTTTTACTGTGTTATTAGATGGTGTTGACGAGATGGTGAGCTCAATTTCAGATCAAAGGATAAAACACAGATTAAATTGTGTTAAGTTTAAGATTTTAAGTAATTTATTTTAAGCAAAGGGTAATATATTGGTAAATAAATGGAAATGCACATAAACTTTATATGTAGTCTCATTTTTCTAAATGTCACACTAAAAAAAAAATTTATCACTGGAAATGATTGGCAGAAACAATGGCAATTTCTGAAAAATGAACTTCGGAGATGTATTAAAATCGCTTCTCTTTTTTTCTAGCGACATAATAGATAGTAGCATCTGTTATTGATCAACGATAGCCTCCACTGTATTTTGGTGTCGATAGAAATGTCCGCAACGATTATGTGCCAAACAATGCCATTAGCTAAAAAAAATATATTATATCTTGACGTAAGATATATAATAGGCTTTTTGAGATTAGGAGGAAAATAGTCCATTGGAACAATCTAAATTCAACATCTCGAAAATAGCTCAAGAAGACATGCTAATTATACAAACTACATAGGTAGGAAATTTTTATTGTAGAAAGACATGTGATGGATCAATCTTGAATTCTGAAATCATATTAAAAATCTTGAGCTTCTAACTCAAAAGTGAATGAATGAACAATTTATACATATTTATTGATTTATACATATACATATACATAATATATATATATTAAATAACGTCTTTAAAATCTTTTTTTTTAATTCCTTTTCTTAAATATATATATATTGAAAGATCAAAGACGCATTATTTTATTTATTGATTTTTCTCTTGTTTAACATATTTTCTTGTCTTTTTACTTGCTTAGAATCATTATAGGAAAATCAATTTTAATAATAAAATGTAATATTTTTCTAAAACTTACCTTGAGTTTCTGAATGTCTAAGCAACATGGACATGCCGATGAGAATCCTAATTTTGGTTATTTTTAAAAACACTTGTAAACTCATTCATATATTTGTGAATAGAGAGACGACACCTCATTGCTTGATAATTTCTAAAAGAAAATAGAGAGAAATGTTAAAATACGTATAAATATAATTTTCAAACAATTTCCAACGTGCGCCAATTGAATGGATTGAGAACACTACCATTTAGATAAATTAAGCACGTGCAGAAAGTATTGTTATTGTTCATTTCTTGACGTAGACAGTTTGTTCATTTTCACTAAAACTTGCGTATTTTTAACGTGCCTAAATTCTTTACGAGTTGGAAACTTGTTGCACTATATGTTATTTCGAATAGAATATCTCTACATGCTTTTATTGTTGACAGTTCGAAGGTTATATGCTGTGACGTTTAAGAAAACAATATGTATAAAGAAAATAACCTGAAGCACAGAAGAAAATCTGAATAAAAAATGTTTGTATCGTTGTTTCGCTGTCTTTTCTGTATTTTTTTTCTTTCAGTTTTTCACTATTCTTTGGTTTTTTTCTGTAATTTATGTCATTAATTAGAAATACTATAAATATTTATCATTTTACAACAAAAAAAAGTCTGCATACAAAATTTTGACGGAATAGTTTTCTGTATACTCATTGATCAAACGAATAATATTGAGATTATCTCCTTTAAATCCAATCTTACGATATTTATACATCCATTCAGCTTATAATGCCCATATCAAAACATATAGTTCAGCTTTCTCTATTGAATATCTTCCTTGATATTTCTGCATTCCACAATTCAGAACCGTGTCTTCGTTGTTTCTTATTATCCATTACATTCCAGATTTGCTATTACCTTAAATATTTATGTTTGAACAAGTCAAATTTCGACATATTTCTCAACATATGAATCAATGTGCAGTTCGTCTGGCTGGATTATCTTTAATATCAGATTATAATTGGTTTTTGTATTGTTATTGTTCTGCTTTTATGTTACCAATTGTAATTAATGATTCTCAGATTTCTCATTAATAAAGTTTTTAAAAGGAAGAAAAAACAAAAGTTTGACGGAATGAAAATGACAACGTTAGAAAAATTAAATAAACTATAAAGATGAATATAATAACCTGAACATATTTTAAAGAGAAACATAATACAAATAAATAAGTTAAGAATGTAACTGATTTACAATTTCTAGTTAGCTGAAGAAATTAAGACAAAGAGAGATGGCTACATACATGGGCGGACGTACAATTATATTGGGTGCAGGTGCCCCATAAATTTTTTTTAAAAAGTATAAATTTTATTGAATTTTAATTATTTTATAATATTTTATTGCTGGTAAAATTATATTGAAGATTCGCACTAATTATAATTATAAGTATACAGCGACGGCTATAAATCTACTTGTAAAAACAAAAGTATCACGGATTCGATCACCTGTATGACCGCAGCCAGGAAATTTAAAATGACTACATGATTAGTGGTTGATCATATTAAAAATAATTGAAATTTTTTTTTTTGTCTGTGTCGCTTTCAGTGTCAATATGTGGCTTAAATACAATGACATGGTCTAGAAATGTAGCCATTTGAATACAAATTAGTAAATGCATGATTTTGCCGATGGCCAAACAGTAATTTCTTAAATGATCACTAATTAATAAAATCGATAGTTTTTTTTTGTTCTATAGTTAGTTAGTAGATATATCATAGTTATTTTGTAGCGATGATTCATAAGATAAAATATGCAAATAGTGGATATAATTCTTAGGCAAACGGGGTAAATAGTATCATTTCTCAACTCACAAATTATCTTATATTTTTTTGAAGACTATTTTTTTGGGTTAAGATAAGAAAAAATCATTTTCTTGAGGTTATAAAATGAATATATAATTTTACAGCCTCTCCATTCCTTAGAAACTCCAAGGATTTCTTAGAAAATAAAAATTTATATAATTAACATCATAAACATGTGTCACATAAAGATTTTAATGAGAAATTATGAGTTCTTAAATTAGAAATTAAGATCTCCTCTCTAATTCGCTTACTTAGTATTTTTAAAAAAAAATTATTAATATATGTTGAAGAACCCCTTCTTCCAAATTCAGTAGATATGGTCTCATGGTAGATAAGTCGTATAAATGTGAATACAAATGGATTATACTGAGCTTTTGATTAAAGTTCATTAATGTACAATACAATATTTTTCATATTTTTTCTTAAATCATCAGTATGGATGTTCTGTTTGGTATAAAATCATCAACTTGGATGTTGAACATCGATCAAAATACAAAATCCAAGCGGACATTGCGTAAATACACCCACAAAGATTAGGGTTTAAAGGAAATTGTCAGTATTATTGGATATATGTTTTTATGTTTTGGAGTTTATTTAATTCTATATAGATGGACTAGATAATACAATCATGTTTACTAGATAATATAATCAGTTGATTTGGAAAATCTCGAAAACAAATAATTAAAAAAAAGGAATAAGAATATCTTTGTAACAAGAATAACAAAAGTGAGGTACTATTTGATAAAAAAAAAAATGTTGTTCCGTCATATACTTTTTTCCGTCTGAAAAGAGTTGAGTTAGGCAGAACATAGTACGGCGATGATTGCGTGATGCTCACTTACTAACGTAGTTGTCGGGAATCATCTATGACACGTGTCGAGACTTCATAGGACAGATGTATTGGCGGTACTGAGTTACGAAATAGAAGAAGGAGAAACATAGAGCTTTATAGGTGTAAGGGAAGCCTAACGAATATTTAACATAAGATATGGTCACAAGCAAGAGTTCGACACAAACTACTATTCCTTTTTCTCAACCATAAAGCTGAAAATAAATACTATATAGTTGTATTATTACATCTGTGATATATTCAACCAAGCAACAAGTTATGATATAGATATAAAGAAACTAACCAAATTGTAATATCTAATAGTGAATGTATACTAATATTTGTAGTATAATCATGCTTTAAGATATCTACTTAACAGGTATCTATTGTGGTTACCAATGATTTTTTGTAAAAAGATAAAGCTCTTGGTCCTATGATTTAGGACTCAATTGATGATTCTGGACCAGTGTGTTATAGACCCAAGATTCAGATTTTCTTGTTAACAAATACTGGTAACACTTTTAACGATGATCAATATATGTATAATTAAAAATTAATCAGATTAGAATAAGCAATTACAATTGGATTTATGCCATTGATAGGTTTTATTTAACGATCATAAAATACAAATAAAACCAATCATGTTTGAGTTTTGGTCTAAACAAAAACTTATAATGATCTCATAAATATTTATAATAAATAAAAGGTTAGTCAATTGGGAAAAAAAAATCCATCATTAAAATCCACAACCCCATCATTGGCCTGGCCATCACTACTAAACTAAATCAACAAACAAAAATTAAGCATTAATAAACCTAAAACGGATTATCTAAAACCTACGTGGGTCCCCACTTCCCCCGGTCCTTTTCCATTTCCATAAAGTATGTTTCTTTTCCGTATCAAAAATAAGCACTTAACCACCGTCGATGCAGATCTCAAACAATACTTCAGTACACCCGCGTAACAGAGGATAAAAGTCGACAATGGTCAGAATAAGGAAACCTGGCGAAGAAGTGAGTTAATATACACCGTAGCTCCCGAGGTTGGAAAAAGAATTTTTTTTAATTTTAATTTTAATTTTAACTTTAAACACAAAAATTCAAAAATAATTTATTTATTTTAATGATTTGGAAAAATTATTTAATTTTATATAAAACTGAAAATCTACACAGTTACGCAAATCAGAGTCTCCAGAGTTAAAGGAGTTTTGAACACTAAACCAAAAGGCATCTCTCTCTCTTGGTTTTGAATCGGCGGCGACTGAGTCAACTCGGTGGAGGTTGTTTACTATTTTCGTATATGTGTTATTGTTGATGGATCCTAGTGGGATGATGAACGGAGGAGGATCGTTTAATTTGGCAGAGATCTGGCAGTTTCCGTTGAACGGAGTTTCTACCGGCGGCGATTCTTCAACAACTAGAGGATTCGTTGGGACTAACTTGGCTCAACAGTTAGGGGATCCGAATC
The DNA here is from genome assembly GCA_963854855.1 of Nasturtium officinale. Taxonomy (NCBI): domain Eukaryota; kingdom Viridiplantae; phylum Streptophyta; class Magnoliopsida; order Brassicales; family Brassicaceae; genus Nasturtium; species Nasturtium officinale. Next base: position 1,838,544 of record OY978514.1, read on the forward strand.
TAACTAACGGTGATCCGGCGCGTATGAGTCACGCGTTATCGCAGGCTGTTATTGAAGGTATCTCCGGCGCGTGGAAGCGGCGGGAAGATGAGTCGAGTTCGGCGAAAGTTGTCGCCATCAATGACACTGTACGGATTTTTTTGTTTTCGGTTTTCTGTTTGATTTAGTTTTGTTTTCCCGGTTTGATGGCTTTGTGAATGATTTGAATTTAATCTGTTTTTTTCAATTGATTCGGATTTTTCCGGTTTGATGGTTATGTGAATATTTTTTGGATTAATTTTGAAACAGTCTTAATTGGTTTTCATATTATCTGTTTTTAATGTGTTTAGTATTTGCTTTTTGGTCGAAATTATTAACCACAAAAGCTTTAAACCAATTTGTTAGTTATGTGAATGATTTATTCTTTAATTATCACATCTACTCTGTAAAAGTTTTACGCTAAAACAATAGTGAAGATTAATTGGTATAGTGTAATTATCTATAAAGTCTTCATTTGTTTCATTTAGACACTCATATTCTTTTTTTTTTTTTTTTTTTTATATATTTTGGGTTTGATCAGAGTGAAGGTGAGAACAAAAGACAGAAGATAGATGAAGTGTGTGATAAGAAAGGTGAAGTAGGATCACCAGGAACTGAGACAGATCAAAAGAAGCAACAAATGGAACCAATGAAAGATTATATTCATGTTCGAGCAAGAAGAGGTCAAGCTACTGATAGTCACAGTCTAGCTGAAAGAGTAATGATATGATATTATAGAGTTTCTATTTTCGTGGCTGAATGAGTAAAAAAATGAATTTGGAGTATAGACAATTTGCTTTGGTTTTGGCAGGCGAGAAGAGAGAAAATAAGCGAGCGGATGAAAATCTTGCAAGATCTTGTTCCGGGATGTAACAAGGTAACATTCACATTTCCTTTGCAGAGTAAAGATTGATAGCACAACTGAAAGTTTTTTATTAAAATATATTTTGCAGGTTATTGGAAAAGCACTTGTTCTAGATGAAATAATAAACTATATACAATCGTTGCAGCGTCAAGTCGAGGTGTGAAAACCTCTCTTCTCTTGTCTGTTGACTATTGTATTGTTTACTCTACTTAACTTGTGTTTCTCGTAACACAAGTTTGCTTTTTTTTTTTGTTCAGTTCTTATCGATGAAGCTCGAAGCAGTCAACTCAAGAATGAACCCTGGAATCGAAGTTTTCCCACCGAAAGAGGTGATATTTCTTATGACCCATCAACTCAAAGTTCTCCATTTTTACAAAAGACTATGCTTTTATCGAGATATTATCGAGTAGAAGTCTCGCTTTGGTTCAACTAAGCATTGAAATGAACCGGTCGGGATCTGTTTATTGTGAAAATATATCGTTTTCTTGATATGGTTTTAGCTAATCTCAGTTATTTTCGGTGAAACTTAGTTTGGTCAGCAAGCGTTTGAGAATACGGAAATGCAATTTGGGTCGCAGTCGACAAGGGAATACAGTAGAGGAGCATCACCAGAATGGTTGCATATGCAGATAGGATCAGGTGGTTTCGAAAGAACATCCTGATACAAGAAGCTAAACTTGATTATCTTACTATAAATAAGATCGAAATGCCCTTAAATCCCGATCTAGAAGAAAAAAGCATACATACATATAGATCTTGGTCTCATTATATGGATGTGAATATACACACGTCTTAATCTTATTGTTGTTACAAAGAAGAAGAAGAAGAAAAAGATGTATACTAGTTAGTTTCTATATCAAGAAAAAAATGATGGGAAGGATTTCGTTTATAAATGCTTTTTCCTTTTTCTTTTAACATATGCTATTTGGAAGTAGAGAAACTCTTGTAAAAGAAACAATGTTCTTCGTTATTTAATTTATCTCATTCTTACAAACAACGTTGCTTAGGTTATTTATTATCACAATTTTGTATGAGTAATAAATTAAAAATTTATGAAAGTGTTTCAGTAAAATTTAGGAATGTTAATAAATTGTAATGTACAAAATTTAAATACATTAATTCAAATGCAGTCATACTTCTGCTTACTAGAGTAAACTTCCAAACAAAATTCCTTGCTTTGTCTCGTAGTCAAAGTCAACTCACCAAGCTCCAATCTTTTTTGCTTGCATGATATCAGACATGTCACACACACTAATCATAACTTAAAGTTATACGTAGAGGTGTCATTGGTCGCTGGGCTGGTGGGCTAAGCCTCGGAGAACCATGGATGAACCAAAATTTAAATAGACAATATGAGCAGACAATAATTTCGTCAACGGTCGAAAATGGGCAAGACCGTATGGACAATAGGTATGCCCATAGTCTTTTAAATCTATTTTTTTTAGAGAAAACCAAAATTGTTTTTGGCAGAAAAACAAAATTTTATAATTTTGGAGGAAAAACAATATTTGAAAGTTTTGGTGAAAAATAAGATTTTTAGTTTTTGGAGGAAAAAACCGAGATTTAAAGTTTTTGGTGGAAAACTGAGATTTTACAATTTTGCCGGAAAAACAAGATTTTATTTTTTTGATGGAAAATACGTTTCCAAATTTTTTTGCGAGAATTTTTTTTTACATTTTCGGCGGGTATGTTTTTGGCGGAGAAACGATATTTTCTATTTTTATCGGGAAAACAAAAGTTTATGTTTTTGGCGGAAAAACATGATTTTACATGTTTGGCAGAAAAATGATATTATACGTTTTTAGCGGGAAAATGAGATTTTATGTTTTTGGCGAGAAACCAAAATTTTACGTTTCTGGCAGAAAAATGAGATTTTACAGTTTTGGCAGGAAACAAAATTTTACGTTTTTGGCGGAAACCCAAGATTTTACATTTTCGGCGGGAAAACAAGATTTTATGTTTTGATAGAAAACAAGATTTTACTTGTATGGCTAGAAAATTAGATTTTATATTTTAGCGGGAAAACAAGATTTTACGTTTTAGGCGGGAAAACTAGATTTTACGTTTTGGCGGGAAATGAGATTTTATGTTTTTGGCGGAAAAAATGAGATTTTATGTTTTTGGCGGGAAAAATGAGATTTTACATTTTTGGCGGAAAATGAGATTTTATGTTTTGGCTAGAAAATTATATTTCACGTTTTTGGCAAAAAAATTAGATTTTATGTTTTGGCGGGAAAACAAGATTTTATTTTTTTGCAGGAAAATAATTTTTTTTGCGGAAAACAAGATTTTAGGTTTATATCGGAAAATTAAATTATTATTTAGTTTATTTTAATCAATTAAATTGGTTAATTTCATTTGTTTTTAGATTATAATAATAATAAAATAAAATAAAATAATTTTTATTGCTGGTCAAAATATAAATAATTGGTCAAATATGAAATTGGGTTATCCATAAGCGGACTATATGGACATATGTATTATTGATCATCCGGCCATTATGGACCATTATCCATAAAGTACCATCCATTAATGTCTATATAAAATAATGGGTTATATGTACATGCGTAAATGGGCGCTGTACAACCCAATTGACATCTATACTTATAGGAATTGCGTTGTGATACCAAATCCATAGGAATAAGCTTAGGGTCATCAATCTCTATATATCTAAATTAGGCATAACCAAAATGTAACCGTAATCGTATTTTGTACCGTAACCGTATTCGTTTTCAACCGTAACCGCATTATAACCGTATAAAATAGTTAAAAACCGTAACCGTAACCGTAAAATTATATAGTTATAGTAACCGTAAAATTTTTAACCTTAACCATTAATTAATCGTAACCGTATAAAAACTATCGGTTAACCGTTTAGTTAACCGTAACCGTTTTAAAAATAAAATAATTATTTTATTATAATTTTATATATTTTAATTTTAAATAATTGAATAATATTTAATCATTTATAACCGTAACCGTAAACAACCGTAACCATTTTAACCGTAACCATTTCAACCGTAACGTTTTAACCGTATTCAAACGGTTGAGGTTAAAGTTAACGAAAAAAATCTAACCGTAACCAATAGTTAATTAACCTTAACCGTGATAACCGTAACCGTGCTTATGCCTAATCTAAACCTGCCTCGCCTCCAACTGTTACTATATTGACATATTGTCAATCCTACTTCTTAGTCTTTCAAAATGTACGTAGATCTTGTAATCACTACTCCATAGTCAATACATTCTCTATAGAAAACTTTTTGTGCCCTCAAATCCATTACAAGTGTACAAGGCTCTATACCAGCATATCTTGTCAGCCAGATACTTTTTGTGGTCTTAGACCTACTATAGAGGAGTTCTTATTCAGACGACAAACTTTTACATAGAAGTCATCTAGCAAATGTTATCAGATGAAATAATACTTTCCCTTAAATGCATCCACCTCTCTGAATGTAGGGTTTTCGTCCAATCAAATATTTAGAAGAAGTTTTTATTTTAATGTATTGTAGCTACTAAAATAACGAGAAAAGAAGACTCGACTCTTATCCAAAAACTGTAGTGAGAGAATGAGTGGCTATACATTATTTTTTAGCAAAAGCAACTATTAAAATCAATTGATCACTGATTGTTGTATCCAACTTGTCATATTACATTGGTTACGAAAAAAATAAATCAATTTTTAATATAAATTGAATAGTTGCTTATAAGAATTTATAGCCACTCGTTCTCACTTGAGTCTTCGGATAAAAGTAAAGTCTTCTCTTTTGGTTCTTTTAGTTGATAAACTCATCGCCTTCTTCATCTAAATAATTGATTGGACAAAAAAGCAATTTCGAGAAGAGGTGATTCTTGTTACTTTTATTACTTTTATTTCTTTAGTTTTATGTGGAAGCATGTTCTCGGATCTTTTTTGTGCAATCTATATTTATAGTATACTATCTAATGTTAATTATTGTCTCTGTATAATGATCTATGCTATGTATAGAAATATACATCCGAGTAGAAGCTTTTACTTTGTAAATTATGCATTAGAATATCTGAAATATGAACTCATAGACGATTATCTAGTGAGTGTTGGTTACTAATTTCATTTCTTGGTTAAGCAGGAGAACTTATGGGTGATTCACTTTTGTCACTTGGAGTCGAGAAGCTTTGGGACCTCCTTGTCCGAGAATCTGCGCGATTTCGGGGAGTACAAGAGCAATTTGATGAACTAAAAAGTGAAGTAGAGACGTTAAGGTGCTTTTTGGAAGATGCTGATGCCAAGAAACATACAAGTGCAATGGTGAAAAAAGCTGTGAAGGATGTCAAAGAAATAGTTTATGACGCTGAAGATATAATCGAAACCTTTCTTCTTAAGGAAGAACTTAGCAAAACAAATGGTATCAAGAAACGTATCAGAAAGCTTGCTTGTCTTTTTTCTGATCGAAGGGGACTTGCTTTCGACATTGAAGCTCTAAGTAAGAGGATCGCTAAGGTGATCCGTGATATGCAAAATCTTAGCGTACAAAACGTCATTGTGAACAAAAGGGATATAGAGTATCTACATGAAAGACAAAAGGTTATACGGCAAACATTTTCTAGCGATAAAGAAGATCATCTTGTGGGGTTGGAGAAGAGTTTGGACCAATTGGTTGGCCATTTGGTGAAGGAAGATAGCAGTCAAGTGGTTTCTGTAACCGGGATGGGTGGTATTGGTAAAACTACCCTCGTAAGAGAAACTTTTAATCATGAGAGAGTAAAAAGTCATTTTGCAGGACTCGCTTGGGTATGTGTTTCAAGCAGTTTACAAGGGAGTATGTGTGGCAGACAATCTTGCGGAAACTAAGACCAGAGTATAAAGTGTCAGAGATGGCAGAAGAAGAAGTTCAAGAAAAACTAGTTCAAGTGTTGGGACAACAAAACACTTTGATTGTCATTGATGATATATGGAGAGAAGACGATTGGGACATAATTAAACCAATGTGTCCACGTAATAAAGGTGACATTCAATGAGGGAATACATACACTAAATTATACATACATATCTCTTTATAATGGTGACCAAAAAAAGAGAAAGAGTTTGACGTACATTTTTTTTATTTTTGGTAGGTTGGAAGGTACTACTTACTTCTCGTAATGAGGGAGTGGGATTACGTGCAGATCCAACATGTTTCAACTTCAAACTAGATTGTCTAACGCTCGAAGAAAGTTGGAAACTTTTTCGAAAGATAGCGTTGCCTAGAGAAAACTCTAGCGGTAATTAGCTTTTAAGTTAGCTCAATACATTTTATTTTCAGTATCGTTGATCATAATCAAGGACTTTTTTTATGATGTTTGTGTAGAACATAATGATGAGAAAGAAATGGAAGAGATGGGTAAGCATATGATGGAACACTGTGGAGGATTGCCTTTGGCTGTTAAGGTGTTAGAAGGGTTATTAGCTGCTAAATACATATTGCATGAGTGGAAAAAGGTGTATGAGAATATTAGATCTCATATTGTTGGAGGGACTAGCTTCAATAATACCAAGACCGAGGTATTACGATGAAGCGAGCATTAGAGATGTCACAGATGGATATATAGAAGAATTGGTGAAGAGAAACATGGTTATGGCTGAAAGAGACACGAGAACTTCAAGATTTGAAAGGTTTCAGTTGCATGATATGATGAGAGAAGTTTGTCTGCGTAAAGCAAAAGAAGATAATTTCGTACATATTATTGATACTGCAAACTCTCAGTCTCCTTGTGAGTCTCGCAGAATAGCAGTACACCGGCATGATGAATCATTTGATCCAAATGGGATGATTAAGAATCAAAAACTTAGATCTCTCTTGTTTATCTCTTTGGCAAAAGGTTTGAAAAGAAAAGTTTGGATGCCTTCGGATTTATTGTTGAAGAGGTTACAGTTGTTGAGGGTATTAGATCTCTCTTTTGCAAAGTTTGAAGGAGGAAAGTTACCCTATAGCATTGGGAAGCTCATCCACTTGAGATATTTGAGTTTATTATTAGCAGAGGTAACTCATCTACCTTCTTCTTTGCGAAATCTAAAGCAGCTGCTCTATCTAAACATGCGTGTATCTTGGCCATTTCCAATCTACATGCCCAATGATGTCTTGAAGGAGATGCGAGAATTGACATACCTCTGTTTACCGGAGAAAATACATGATAAGGTAAAATTGGAATTGGGTAATCTGATCAACCTGGAGACAGTGAAGAATTTCTCAACAAAGCATAGCAATGTGAGAGACCTTCAGCGAATGACAAGGCTCGAGACTCTCTCAATCGAACTCAATGGCGGTTGTACCATAGAAACTCTATCTTCATCTCTTAAGGAATTAGGACACTTGGAAAATCTCAGTGTAGAAGGTTCCACGATTGATGAAAATGGATTTGTTTTGGATGCCGTTCATATGAAATATCTGAGCTTGGATATACATATGCCAAGGTTGCCTGATGCGCATCATTTCCCTTCTAACCTTACGATCTTACATTTACAATATTGTAAATTGGAGGAGGATCCAATGCCGATACTAGAGAAATTGCTTCAATTGAAATATGTTAGTTTATGGTCTCAATCTTTCAGTGGGAGGAGAATGGTTTGCTCGGGCGGTGGGTTTCCTCAGTTGCAGAAGCTAAAGTTTTATGGACAATGAGAATGGGAAGAGTGGATAGTAGAAGAAGCCTCCATGCCCCTTTTTCATACTCTCACTATTTGTGATTGTCAAAAATTAAAGGAGCTTCCAGATGGAATGAGATTTATCACTTCCTTGAAACAACTGAAGATCTTCCCTGTTTCGTTAGAATTTAAGGAGAAACTGTCGAGAGGAGGAAAAGACTTCTACAAAGTTGAACACATTCCTTTTTTGAAAATCGAATAAAGAAAGAATCTGATTCCGATTAGAGAAGCAGGTAATATATACTTTCCCCACAGAAATTATTAATAGATTTTCTACTTCTTCTTTGGAAATTAATATTTCTATACATATTTTCTTTTCTTTCAACAGACATTTTCTTCTGACCCAAATATCTTCCTCCATTCGCTTCCTTGAAAAGCCTGCATAACTCTCATGCTTCGTTAGAATTTAAAGAGAAATTGTCCAGTGGTGGAGAAGACTTCTACAACGTTCAACACATTACTCTTCTGAAAATCAGGGAATTATACTCCTCCGGTTAAAAAACCAGGTAATATATGCTTATCCGACATTAAGAAAATGACGATGGCTCGAGTTCATTCTTGTTTGATGCAAAGTCAATTTGTTTTCTTAAACAAAAAACTAATGGTTTTCTATGGAAATTAAATTCGATATCGTAATTTTTTTTTTTTGCAACAAGACAACCGTTGTGAAGGGAACATCTTCTCGATTGGACGGTGAGAGCATCTGTCTTTGTCATATCTGTTAAAGTACCTTTGCTGATTTAGAGAGCTGTTTCAAACTCATTCTTGAATTAATAGTTAGTATATTCTCTTTGTGTGTTCTTTTGACTGCTTACTTAGCCTCTGCAACAAATTTGCTCTTGAAACATATAACTTGTCCTCAGGCCTACTCCTGAACGCTAGCACATAACGCATGAGCTTCGGTCCGTAACCTTTATTAATATTTTGGGGGTTTAATATTTCAGTAGTGCACATGGTATAATGGGTATGAGTTTCATCTTTCTATAAGTCTGATTTTGTATACATTCCATCAGTCCAAATCTTGAGTTCAAAACCATCAGTCCCTCGATATTATTTAAACAGTCCAAGTCTGATTTTTGTATTCCATTTTGGGCAAAAATATTAATTTATTTCTCTGCGTAAGTGAAAAAGAAATCTCCTTAGAGGAGGCTAATTCATTTGAGCTGCAAACGTGTAAGAACTCACTAACACTTTAAGGCTACTTGTAAACTGTATCAGAAAAGTGATTCTCTCTCTCTCTCTTGGTGTGTATTGTTTAATCTTGCAGAAGAAGAACTCGATTATGTACTCATACTTCGTAGTGGAATGATGAACTCGACTACTGTAGATTTTGTCATATTTCAAATGTAAAACTAGTTTTCTATTTGCGATTCTACTTTTCTTAGTATTCTTGCTGATTCAATTAGGCTCCAGTTTTCCCGGTTCAAGATAATATTAGCTTCGCTCAAAAAAAGGAAAAATTACACACTTGCATTTTCTTTTTTAAAAAGAAAAAGAATATAATCAAATGAGACCAAACTCATATATATATATATATATGTCTTCTAACAATATATATCTACAAAGACAAAGCAGGTACATCATCATATATAATCATATATCATAATCGTTCCTTTTTCAAAACTAGTGAAGAAACAAGAAAACCTTGGTCCCAGAGAAATGGGGACCAATCCAATAATAAAAAAAAAATGTGTTCAAGGATATTATCCAATAACAATCATGAAATCAAACAGGCTCTAATACCTGTAAGATGATCCAGACTGTGGCGGTGCTGGTGGAAGCCTGTTGGGTGTGGTGCGACGGTTGCTGCCGCCAGATCCAGAAGAATCCTCACCGTTTTGAGCTGGATCGCTGTAACGCCTGCTATGTCCACCAGAACCATGCCTTTTCAATGAGTCAGGTCCACTTGCAGCTGCATTAAACGCATTCATCCAATCCTCTCCTGAAGACCCTCCTCCTGAAGACCCTCCATTGGTTCTCGGGCTGCTTTCTGCAAATACAACCCACAAAACGAATCAATCCCATACATTTTACGGTTACGTACTAGCATAATATCGAAAGAGGAGTATATACCAGTGCCACTATTGTCAGACCAGCTTGAAGCGGCAGCTGCTCGGTTATCGTGAATGCTAAGCTGCCTTGTGAGCTTTGAGAGAAGAGAGGACTGTTTCTGGTAACGGTCTCTTCGTCTTTTGACGTTCTGATCCTCTTGAATTAACGATTCAATCCTCTCATTACCAATTGCACTGCATATCATTACAAACGAGAGACGAAATAAATAAAACACCGACAGACGTATTGATGTTACAATAATAATTACATTGGGAAAGGAAGTGAAAAAACCTGATAGAACTGTATAGCTGATTCAACATGTCTTCCTTTGATTTCTCCACTTGACAAAGAACAACAGCCTATTGAAGCCACAGGTTTAAGTAACGTGGGCAAGTGATTAAAAGCGACATGAACATTGGAAACTAAAGATTCACAAGAAAATTGATAAGTCCACCTTTGGAACATTGGCAGCTAGGCTGTTGAGAACAGCTTCAACGTAACCCCGTACTTCCTGGGACATCCACCGCAATTCCTCTTCCGGGTCAGCCGGTTTTCGAACCATCTTATCCTGAAAAAGGAAAAAGAAAAGCAGACAACCAAAGCAAAACCATAATTTACCACCACATCAGGGAAACTGAACGCCTTACATCTCAAACAAAACTATCTTCAATGTTTACGTATAACAAAATCTTAACCCTCTTCAAGTGCGACTGCACAACCCACAGAGACATCAGTTTTTACTCATTCAACAACATTATTTATACCCTAGTTTGTCTACCAGGCTGTTTTAAGCTATGTAGGAAATTTATAGCAAAGGCTTTTTAGCATCATGATTTTGGTACGGAATAAGCATATAGTTTTCTTGTGTGACTTACAAGTGAACCTTCTGATAGACTTTGTCTAATGGAAGCACCACCTACTTGTCCTCCTCGGGCCTGAATAACCTTCTGGAGCTTATTAATCCATTCATTCTTATCGACCATGCTCTCGGCCTTGAGAACCAACGCATTGTGAGCTGCAACATAAGAGCTTTTGAGGAGTTGCTGACATAAAAGAGCACAAAGAGGATCAAGCAATTAATTTTGACAATCGTTTGACAAACCTTTAAGCACAGTCTTATATGGAACCCTGCAGGTTATCTTAAAAACAAGGCCTAGTCCTTTTGAATCAGGTCCATTTGATTTCTTATCTTTCGAGCTTTTTGATTTTTCTTCTTCATCATCAGAAATTTCTTCGATACTACATTCCTGAGATAAGTAACAGAGTTTCATGAGACAGAATTGAATTTTGTGTACCTCGATATATATGCAAAAGAATAAATGTTATTTATGAAGCGTCTAGGTTTTCTCATTAGCAGTAATGGTAAACGTCTTGCAGTGTTGACTTCAAAACTACAAGTAATCATCACTCTGCTCAAAGGACTAGGTGGAATAACGTTATAAATATGGAGAATCTATTACCACTCTTTTAATTGTAGTTAAAACTTCAACTAAAGAAAAATAATTACTGCAAGAGACTGATACCTCCAAAGTTACAGTGCCGCGGAAGTTTCTTTCTTCTTGTTTTTTTGTATAACCAAGCTGAAGAAAGGTACATGTAAAAGCAAATCAATTCAATAACAATTATAAGATAGTCTTTTAGAAAAAGGGAGTAAAATTGCAAATGACAGTATACTGCTAGCATAACAGCTAGAATTAAAGTGCACACAGCTTTCTCTTTTGCATATATCTGGATCAACTCCCGAAGGATTTTTGTTTAAAAGCTAACCTTTCCAGTTTTTTCATTAAGAACAAACCATCGCCTACTCCACCCATTTGTCTTTGCACTTTTCTTCATTAAGTATCCTGCACGACAGAGTAAACTTTATGTTGAAGACCTTGGAAGTTGGTTTTTATAACAAACACAAACCATGAAAGTTCATCATACACTAGGTCAAGGCTAAAATGGTAGACAAGGAAAAAAGGAGTTGACAAAATTGGGCAGGAACAAAAGCTTGGAAGTTGGTTTTTTATCTACAGTGATATGAAGAAAATCTGGTCCTAAATCTTAGCATCAGAAGAAGCATGATATGTAAAGAAAATGGATCGTGAGCAAAAAGAAATTTGTTAGACAGCCACTGTAGAAATATATAAGAATAAGAACCTGCTGTTATCTCCCCCTCAGGTCCAGCAGTCTTCAGACCAGAGACCTCTGGCGTCTCTTTATCTTTCTCTTTAACTTTATCTTGTGGAATAAATTTGTCTCTTAATGATTTCAAGCTACCACCAGTTGATGGCCCATCTGGCTGAGGACTAGTTGCCTGATTTACATGCAGAAATAAGAATTGTTGAACGATGCACTTTCAGATTAAAAAGTTGAGAGTACTATCCAGTAGGTGAATCCTGAGGTAAAGGCAAACCCTGTTTAAGAGAGATTGCTCTGCATCTTGTCCCTTTTTAGAGGAACGGCCTTTAAGCTCTTCCTCACGACGCTGCCTCTCCATTCTGATAAAGATAGTAAAACGCACGGCAAAAAGAAAATTGATAGTGAGATATGCATCACAAAAGTAGACGATAGAACTTGTGTTAACATGTATATTGTAAATATCAGGACTTGTGTGACATGTGACTGTAATGAGAGATTGCAGAAACATAGATGTTCAATTCACAGGCAAACATAAAACAGCAGGAGACCCAAAAAAGTAGATCCATTTGACAAGTTTATGACTATCATATATTACTCTTGATCTCCTGTCTTAGTATCTGTCTTTTAATGTATGAGAGAATGCCACTCGAAAATACAGCCAAAACATAATAGATTATCTACTTTTAATGACCCACAAAAGTAGATCCATTTGGAGAAGTATGATAACACCACTCGAAAATACAGCCAAAAAGTAAAGAAAGGTAAGCTGATGTTACCTTCTTTGCACGAGGCGGATGAAGTGTTGAGGTGGTACAAACGCACGTTCCATATCAACTAGTGCAACTACCATCTTCTTAGCTTCACTCTTGAATCCATCAAGTGCAGCACTTGCTATAGCTACAACCTAGTTGACGAGTATTTAAGAAAAGAAATATATATTATGAAGATGAAAAATGCTACAGTATAAACAATGAAAAGCATTATTACCTCTCTCTTAAAAGGAGGATATCTCCCAAGACCAGGTGTGGAATTCGCGGAAGCTGAAACTATGTCAACAAGCACTCGATGAACCTAACCAAAAATTGCAGACAGTATTAGCTCAGCAACAAATTAGACGGTAAGGCAGGTAGGAAAATCTTCAGAATAGAAATGAAACGAGACAGTGTTTGAAGTAAGGTTGAGTAGGACTTCAACACATCTAAATCAAGAGAATAGAAATATCATTGTGAAATGTATGACAGCTTACAAGCCATGGCCAATGTTTCATTGTTTAGTAAATTTCTGAATTTCAATCCTACGCAGCTCAAATTAGAGAAAGACAACACCAGATAAGCTATAAACAATAACACAAACACACCTCATCAACGCAAAGTCGTGCTGGGTCTTTAGCCAACTCAAGAACAGTTTTTATTAACGATCTCAACCCTTTCTCCGGAGATATAAGATAAGGTTGATAACCATCTGCCTCTAACACGATCTGAAACAATTAGAAAGTCAATCTGTCAAACTCCAGGCTAAAACTTTTACTTGTTAACAAATTTGCGGCAAGAAAGAAAAAAACGCACCCTTTTGACATTGTTCAATTCAAAATGTCTATCCAATGGAAGCTGCTTGATGCAGTTGGGGAAATTGCCTTCAAAACTTGCAACAACTTTCCAACCACTTCCCTGAACCAAACTTTCGTTAGAGAAAATATTCATTGGATTACAAAAGGGGCTTCAGCACATGAAGGCATAAGCAAAAGACATGCAATTCAAAAAAAAAATCGAGTGAAACATATAGCACATACATCCAATACTAGTTTTGTTTAATCCTTAGATGATATAAGTCAATCTTACTGAATTTCTTTATCATCTACATTAAAACAGCACCAGACTCTTTCCATCACAACTAGAAAAATGTAAAAGGCTAAAGTATTGTTCAGTTCTATCAAGGAAAATACTCACTTCACCACCAGCCAAGTGGAGAAGAAATTTGTCCTCAAACTCGCGGCAAAGTTCCAAAGCTATTGCTCTTGTACCTTCAGAACTGCTAACCAGTTGTTCGCCAAGCCTTGCTAATTCGTCCTGCACTATTTGAGACTTTCCCTGGAGTCTGTACATGTAAGAAAGGAAATTGCATGTTCAGAATATTCATAAGTGCCAAAATCATGTTCCTAAATAATCATGCAGAAAACAAAAAATAAAGATAGCCATTACTTATTAGGAGATAAAAGAAATATATTGAAAGCCTAAAGATTGACTTCAACTTTAAAGAAAAAATACAGGTTGGCTTTCATGGAGCAAACTGTAAGTCTTGCCTAAACTACCAGTACATAATATAAGCAAAACAAACAATCCATTTTTCATTGGCTAATATAACATACTAAAGCAAACATATGTAGAGAGGAAATACCCAGACAAGATATTTGGAAGCCTGAGCTTCATTCTTCTACGAATCTGGCTAGCAAGGGTGTCCACTAGGGCAATTCTGCCAAGTTTGCTTTGTGGAGCACCAGTCAAAATGGATTTAAGACTTTCACTCTCGGCACGCCAAGCAGTTTCTAAAGAATTCTCACTGCCTCCAGACTGCGCTGATGCAATTGAGACAGATTGACCAATAAGTGCAACCCATGGAATATCAGTTGTTTTTGAAGGTCCCTGATTTGATAGAAGAGCCTGAACTGCTGCAAGGGATTTTGTGTTCTCTGCTGCTTGGTCAATTTTGCTGATAATTCCTACTGTCCTAGTACCTACAAACAGGGAGTGATGTTATTTTTTTATGTTCTAGTATACCATCAATCGAAATATAATAAGGTCACCATCGTAGTTGAGAAATATAACGAAGGGTCTCTAGAATGAAAGTGCCTATGTACTCACTGTCTGGATCATACTCCTTTGCGATCTTCAGGGCTCGAGATGATGAAATTTCAGATGCCTGGCTAGCAGGCACAGTAACCAGCAGTATAGCATCATTGTGCTGTGCATGTTCACCAATCTTGCCAAGGGAGGAAAGAAACAGTTTATCAAATGAATAGGAAAATATGATAATGAATCTACGTTGCCCTTTCAGCCAGAACGTCGAATAAAAAAAAAGTGCAAAGTCTTCATGATTGAGAATGTATAAGGGAGATTACAAAGGCATCCAATAGTTCTTAATCTTACCATTGACTCGTCCACAGTTCTCTGGTCCAATCCAGGCAAATCAATCAATTTCAGAGGTGGAGCTGCAATTTAAAGGGCACAAATATATTATGATGATTACGTAAAACAGTATGAAAACAGTTGAAATGTGATTATTCACGTTCCAAAGAGGACTTTAAGTTTAGGTTCATTTAGGTATAAGATCCATTTTCCACAGTTTAGCTTCAGATTCTAACTAACAAAGTTTAAGCTCTAATGTGAAATAGACGTAGTGGTGGAAAGACATTACAGCTGAGCCATTCACAGAAGTAGGTGACATTCAGATACCCAACTTAGCTTTGTTAATATGGATGTTGTTAAATTGACCAATAAATAGGGCTTCACTTTTATGATTGTATGCCTGTAATAAAGGAGTCACCTGTGCTGGTACGAAGTTTTAGGTATATTTCATCACGACCCCTCCCTGAGGCTCCTTTGCTAAGTCTATCCTGTAGAGAATGCCTTAGGGCACCTATAATACACCCATTCGAAAACAAATGGAAAAAATACATAAATATTAATTTAATGCGTTGCATCTTACAAGCAGAAAAAAGCTCCACAAATCATTGTCAAATTGCGTATGCGCACATAGAGAGCCTTACTTGCAGAAACTTGTTGAGATTTATTGTCAATTTGCAAGATTATTGCCTTGCTGCTAAGTGATTCCTCCCTACTCAAGTCAATGATTATAGGAGCCCGTGTAGCACCATTCTCTCCTGTCGGCTATTCATAGTAATTGAGAAGGTGGTTACTTTAAGAAAATGTATCAGCCAGTAGTGACATACACAAATTCCCGCACACTCAATATACAACTTACCAGAACTGGATGCCCAATTAAGCTATTCAGAACTGCAGACTTTCCAGCTCCCTGATCCAGTAAGCAAAGTGAGATAACTTAAGTCTACACATAAGATATAGTCTTTACCAAACTTTATAAGTTCAAGTCACAACCAAAATTCAAAGGGGTTAGCGAAAACACAATCTGAAATACAATGCTCATACATTTCTCTTCCTGAAATATACTTTCTTAAATACATTTCTCATAGTTTCAAATATCTAACACATCAACCTTCTCTTCTAAAACAATACCTTCAGGTCTTATCCTCAATAGAATCAAATCATCACTGATAAAGAGAAACACACAACAAAACAAGCTACGAAATAAGAATTGTATCCTACCAAACTCCTAGGTTACGGGAACATTCAACAAAACGTAATCGAGATCCACAAGATCCACGAAATGGCATCCAACATCAACACTCGATCACAGCATAAAACTAACAAAACAAACCCCAAAATACAACCACATCGAGAAAAAAGGAACCTACCACATTCCCTAGGGCGACGACGTTGAGAGAAGTGGCTGGCCGTCTTGAAGAAGAAGTCTCCTCGGGATCTTCATCGGCGAGCAGAGACGCCGCTTGTTTCATCATATCCGAAAGCTGAGATAGCTCATCGATCGCTTCCATCGCAACTTGCAGAAATTCTCAGCGAATCGAGGTCGAATAAAGTTCGAGATCTGGAAGAAGAAATGAAGCCGTAAGATCCGATGAGAACCAGTATCGGTAGCTATGGTTAGTGGATTTTTTTCCGGCGATACGATTACCGGAATTTCCAATTCGGTCGCGACGATGCTAAGCTTAAAATTTTGTTAGTGTGTGTTTTCGTCGGGGAGAGAATAGGCGAGGACGGGTCATATTCATATAATTTAACACAGAAACACGTAGTAACTAACAAATATTTCAAATTTCACAAAAGTTGAAAATTGAAGTGGTTTTTTTTCCTTATTTACACTTTTTGTAAATACCTTATTTACACTTTTTGTAAATACCTTATTTACACTTTTTTTTTTGTATTTACATTTTTTGTAAATATCTTATTTACACTACGGATGTTAATTAGGGTTGAAAACACGCGGGTTACCCTAAACTCGCACCGCTATGGGGTGGGTTAGGGTTTATATTTTGATTGCCCAAAAAAAAATGGGCATTGCGGGTTGACCCGTCATGATCTATGGTTTTTTATGGACAAATCCGCATGGTTTGCGGGTTGATCCGCAGACTAATGGAGTTACACGCTGAAGACAAAAAAGTAGTAGGAAAACTTTCTTCATATTAGTTTTATTTTATAAATTTTGAAAAATACATTTTGTTTTTTTTGTCTTAAGAAGTTGGAGACGTTGACAATGCTTAAATCAATTTTATATTTGAATGTTTGAAAATTTATTGATTTAATTATGTATTTTATAACTTTTATTACTATTTCCTTTTTAATTTATGTAGATATAAGATGCATTTATTTAATTATCGATAAATTTATAATATAAATCTTTAATTTTTTTTTGTTATTAATTTGATTTTAAATTCTTCAAACCAACCCGTTTAACCCGCAGTTATAGTGCATGACGGGTTATGATTATTAGTTTAAAACTCATGGGTTATAGCGAGTCAGCCCATTAAAACTCGCAAATTAACTCAATCCACGATATATGTTAACCCATTTTTACATCCCTACTGCTACACATATGTATGAATGCGTACTAAAAACTAATTTAACCCAATTTTTTTTATTACACATCAAAAACTTTCTCATCGGCTAAATCCATTTGAATTAAAATAAAGAATTTGCAAAAAAAAAAAACTCTTGTTATTTCAACGTTATTGAGCAATTTAAAGATATTCATAACACATTTTCAACTGTGATGAGTGCAATAGCAGTTTATATATATATAATAATTTAAAAATAAATAAATTATACATCAAATTATAATTATACACTGGAGATGTGTTTGTACTTTGTTGCCTCTTATCATAGCATTTTTCTTGAAATTGTTTTCTTTTATTATAATAATATTTTGTTAATATTATAAGACAAACATAAACTTTTGTGACTATACCTAAGTATCTGCTTCTACTTATTTATTTTGGTTGTTTAAAATATAATGCAAGGTTTATCTCAGGCAACAATTGTTAAAACCAAATTGTTGTTCAGTTTAATTTCGGTATAAATTAAACATTAAAACCAAAATGAACATATTTTTTTGATGTAAAACAGTAAAAAAATGGTCAATAGTGTACAGTAATATAAAAACTAATCTTTAAATTTGGACCGTTTATGCAATTTATTCCCAAAATGGACCGATTCGGAAATACTGATTTTTGTACTGTCTAGTGTTTAGTATCTTCTGGAAGCCGAAGAGCCCCAATCGCATTTGAATTTTGCATCGACGGCGAAAAATGCGATCGTTGGAAGAGCTAACTCCGACTGAAACCCTAGAAATCGAAGAGAACGGTCTAGCTCTTGTTTCACGCGTCAAGCTCTGTCTCACAATCCATCCAGTAGTACCATCCGTATCAAAACCCATCGACGAATGGCAACTCAAACGATCCTTAATAGATTTCCTCAAAAACTCCGTCGTACCTTCCGTTACAGTGCCGGAGGAAGATATTGTAGTTCGCCGTCACAAGGAGTTGAAGAAACGGAAGCGTGAGGAGCCAGTAGCTCATGGATCGTTGTTTATCCGTGATTTAGGGTTTCTTGAAGGTAATAAGAGGAAGAAGAAGGATATTGATGAGAATGATGGAGATATAGATGTGAAGGAATTAGAGAAGAAGTTTATTGATTGGAGGAAAGTTTTGGTGGAGAAGATGAATGGTATTGAGCTTAATTTGGAAGGAGTTAAGTATAAGCTTAGTGTGATACTTCCGATTTCAGATGATTTTGAGAGGTTGAAGAAAGATTGGGAGGAGTTTTATGCTTTTGGTAATCTGAGTTTATCAATTTAGGAACTTTGAGTTTTTAATGATTTTTCGGGTTTTTGATGTGAATGTGTTTTTGTAGGACATTCAAGGGAAGGAATAAGGGAGGCTGATACTATAATACTTAGAGGTTTGCCATCAAGATGGTTTGCAGAGCCAAGAGTTTCGTCGAAGCCGTCAATGTTGGTTACTCATACAATCTTTTCCAGCTTTGGGAAAATTAGGTAAGGTTCATGTTCAATGTGATTATGTTTGTCCAAATTGTGTTTTTATCCATCGAAGGGAAGGGAACATTAATGAATTTGCTTCAATAATCTGACACTATGGGAGTTGAGAATTGAGATTGATTTATAGCTAGCGTATTGCAGTCATTGGTTTAAGGTGTTTTCGATAGTTTTTATGTGTTTATGTTTGCACACATTCTACAGAAGTTGTTCATGTATATCAAAAGAGTTGACATTTTTGTATGAAATTTCTTGGTTAAGTGTAGTTGGTGGATGAAAATCTTACCTAACAACTAATGATGGTTTCATTTTTAAATTTCTGCTTTTGTGATATGAATGCAGTCATTTTTATGATTCTTATGAACTTGTTGTTTACCAATGAAAGTGATATTAATGTGATACCGATAATTTCTATAAATCCATGTTCAGCTGCGTTAACTCATCCTCTATAGGAATCTTAATGTTGCTGAGGACGATGATCTAGGTAAGGATGCAGATGAGGACAGTGGAGACCTCATATCAGGTCTCCATTGTAAAGTTGTGGTTCAATTCGAGAAGTACAATGACTTCATCAATGCTATGAAGGCTTTCTGTGGCCACTCAATGCAGAAGGTATCATCTATATTGCAAAGAAGCATTTTAGTTTTCATTAGACAAATATTTTGGGACAATTAGAGATGGTGAGATAGTAGCTTTCTCAGTTCTGATGTTGCGTAAGCTTTCTAAATAGCAGAGGAGTTTTTATCATTTGCAATAATGTTGTTGCTGAATGGTTCAGCTGAATCTGGAACTAGATTGTATGCAAAACTAGAACTTGCCGCTGTATCTAAAACCAGATTTTTAGATGTAAAACCACGTCTAAAAATTCGAAAACCCTGTTCAATACGTTCTGGTTGAAAGCATATAGATGAAGTTTTACTTGATTGTATATGGAGTGAGAATTAGACAAGTGGTAGTTTTGTCGGGATTGGTCTTGTAGGCATTGGAGCATAACTAATATCTTCTGGTTTTTGTCATTGAGCAGGAAGGTACTCGGCTAAAGGCAGACTATGAACTAACATGGGACAAGGTTGGGTTCTTCCGAAACTCGAGGAGGGCATTAGATCACAGAGATGGCGGATATAGAAACGAGTCTTTTGGATACAATCAGGACGATTTACGCCGAAAAAGATTCAGGGTAATGTATGATTGTGATGATATACTATTTTGCTGAATCCAGATAACGATGATTCTGATGTCTTAAATATGACTATTGACAGGAGTAGAACAATCGAGGTGAGGTCCAAAGGAACTTGGGGGATCAAACATGTCTTCTAGGTTTATAAAATTTTAATGGGGGATTTGTATTTTAGATATCTTTTGAAGATTTTTTAAAGTTGAGGATCTGATTCTTATATGTCAAAGTACATCAGGCCGTACTGGACTTGACTCGAATATAATATATTCTCTTTGACTCAAACAACGAAGAAAGGAAATTTTCAGTTGGTTTGGGTGATTAGGTCTCTCAAAATAGGCTTTGTCAATTGGGTTAGTTGGAAGTCTTTCAAAAATTTCAGATTTTTCTTCTAGGTATGTTTGATTTGAAAAATAAAATATAGATAGGCATTGTTTCTGAAAAGGAAATAAAGATTAGTTTTTGCGTAAAACAATATGTTTAATGTAAAATTAGTTATTATATAGATTTCGTTGGACAGTCCTTTACATTTGAAATCTATGAAATTTTCGAAGATTTTATTTGAGGACTCTTGAGCTCTCAAGTATGGCATTGGCATGTCCTGCATCCCTATCAACAAGACGTATTTTGCTAAGCTATTGATTTTACAAGCTTCAAAATGGGTTTTAAAGTAAGTGAATGTAACCAAACTGCCGAGTTTTTTTCAATTTTTTGATTCATGGATTTTGATCAGTTGTTCGTATTTGGTATAAAGGCTGAAAAGCCAGAGATATAAATGAATGGATGTTATTTATCTTCAAGTTTTTTTATAAAATTTGGAACTCTGTTTGGTGATGTGTTGGCTAAGACCACGCTGGCTTCTGCAGCCTCCTCCATAAATGGAGTTGCAGGTTTCTATCATTATTAATATAATAGTTAAAGGTTGCACCAAACAAAAAAAAGAATAGATGTTGATTGTTGAGTTTTCTCAAAAAGACACCAAAATTTTAGTGTCGGTCCTTTGACTATTCTAGTTACAAGTTCATAACAAAAGCTATAACTTTTATCAAAACAAATTCTAGTTGGAAAAATTTTAGAACCACTAGTCCACGATCATATCAAATCCATCAATAAACGCTATTTCTAAACTGTAGATGAAGTCCAATAAAATAACAAAGTAAAATTTCTTTTGAAGCGGACAATATTATCCTATCCATAAACGACTTTCAATCTCTAAACTCCTTGAGAAGACCGTTACATATAAAACTTCCATAAAAGTCTTTTAACCAAAATAAAATAAAATAAACTTCCATTTGAAGTCAATTGATATCTAGAAACTGACTGAGGCATATGCTCTCTCCTGCAAATATAAATAATAATCTCACATCCGGTATACATTTTATTTTCCATAAAATTGAGGATATGTTCTTTTTTTTAAATCCAATGTCACGTTTTCCATGGATTGTGATTGTGTAGTGGAAACTAATTGAATTGTTAGAAGAAATTAGTTGAATTACTATTCGAAGAAACTAGCGAAATTTTTATTTTTAGAGAAAAAATGACAAATGTATTCCATCACTATCTTTCCTTCATTTCAATTAATTACTATTGATGATAGTTTGAAAGTTGTAACTCTTTTCTCATAATTAATCTTTATAAAAATGAGCAAAATATGTAGTTTGACGTAGTTTCGTAATATATCTAACTTAATCGTTGTCAAAATATCTCATATGTTTATGTCACATTGTCGTATTGAATTAACTAATTCGAATTATCTTTCTTTTCTTGTTATATCATTTGAGTCGATAAGATTCAGTCCATAATCCAATCTTTTTTTTTTTTTTTGAGAAGTAATAAGATTTATTGAAGTCGAATTCGAATGGAATAATCACAAAAATAACAGGTAACTACTTGACTAAACACACTTTTCTAATTCTAAATTAGACTATCATATTCATATTAATTCTTGTATTAATTAAATTATTTAACCCCCATAAATACTTGAGGAAAATTGTGGCCATCTCTCTTCTATCTTCACTAATTATCCCAAGTGCATTATCATACTAGTCACTTTATATTTATATGGACCATATACGTATCTGTCACTAATTCAATGCATATAGGTATGGATTCTAAATGAATTGCTCATAACGATTCCGAAATCAACTAGATTTATATTTAACAGTTAGAAAAACTTTTCTGCTTAAAAGTTTATGTTTTCAGTAGATACAATGTAACAAAGAACATATTCCATTTGCATATTTACATCTATAAAACTTTAATTTCTGCTTATTTTCAGCTGTCTAAAATTTAACAACTATGAACGAAACAGAGAAGAAACAAAAAGGAATAAACAAATGATTTAAAGGAAAAAAAAAACGTTTTTGCTGGGTCACGCGTTTTTTTTTTCACGAGCAGCCAAAAAACGCAAATTCTACTTGAGAGGAGAATGATCACGAACAGTTCTTGGATTAAACGATGATCTATTTTCAATACTCAATTTCCTAGCGAAATCTTTCTTCTTCATCGCATAAAATGAAGATCCTCTGTTTCCACTCTGTTCTTGAATCGTTGGAACCAAGTACCAAGCGATACAAGTACACATAATCGCTACAGATCTTCCAAAGAAAGCCAAGAAAACAAGAACCAAGATCGTAGTCACAGGCAAGAAATGATTCGGTCTCGCGATCTTTTTTAAATTCTCATTTATAATACAGCTCTGCTTCTGCTCTGTTTCGGGTTCTGTTTTCTTGATATCCTCTGTTTTAGATTCTTTGACTTCTGTCTTTACTTTATCAACAACAACATCTTTCTTCGTCTTCTTGTTCTTCTTTTGGAGATATGATGATTTTATCACAACGGGGACACACTCGCCGGAGCTTGTGAACACGAATCGAACAAGAGGCGGACCACCGGAGTCGAGCTTTCTCGAGTAGATGCTTTGTCTTTTCTCGTCGAGCACTGAGAGAAGCTCAGAGAATTTGTCAAGCCCGCGATTAGAATAAGGGTTTTTGCTCTCTTTTCTTGATTTTCTTGGGGAAAAACTTTTAGATCTAAATGGACTGATCATTATAGTTTGAGTTTGGGGAAGATTCAAAGAGTTTTAAAGTTTTTTTTTTTTTTTGGGTATTTGGTTATCGAGATTTGTTTTGCAGACAAGTGAGACGACCTTGTTATTAATATACGGGTTTTATGTTTATTTTATTTTATTATATGGTTTTTATTTAAAAAAAACCTAGTCTTGACGCGATCAAAGAATTATAAAAAGAAATGGATTTAATGATTTGACTGGATCAGGTGAAGCGTTTTATAACTTGGTCAAATCTCAAGATTTCAGAATTTTATATTTTTGAAATACTTTTTTGAAGTAAGATAAAAATAAGAACTTTCCAGGAAATAAAGGACATCATCGCGTCTATGACATTGATTGACTTCCTTGCGGCAAAAGGAAAAAAAAAAGTCTTTTTCTTTCATAATTTTCTGTTTTTTTAATTATCGCAATGTTTATTTCTTTGGCTTCGACAAAAGCAAAATCTAGTGGGTGAGTTGTTTAATTTGATGTATATTTGAATTTGAGGTGAGTTAGCCCTTTAGGTCAGTTTACTAAGTTACTAAAACTTGATTTAAATACTATTGTTCACATGATTTAGGTGACTTTTATTTGGTTAATTGTTTTGTATTAGGTTTCTCCATTTTAGTTATGAACATGTGACAATGACGTAAGTGTTGTTCTTTCGATGTTAAGGGAATTAAATGTTGTTTTTGCGAGTTAATTACAACAACGTGTTTTATTTAATACCTTATGTTGTTCACCTTACGTTGCCCAGTCCGTGTTTCGACATAATTATATACATCAATCATTTAATGAGACTTGAATAATAGTATAGTTGTTGTATGCTCATACGTTTTTTGAATGCTTAAATATGTCTGCTTAGGAGATCTGGTCAACCTTGGTGTCACACTTGCCTATGACTTCACCGAGTGATCTTCTTGATATTGTTCAATATTGGATTTAATCAGCTCTTATGATTATTTGCAAGATGTTGCTATAGGCCATTGTGTATGATCTCTGGAAAGAAAGAAACTCTGGCGACTGAGCTTATGCGGCAGATCCGGCAAACCACCCGTAACAAGCTCGTTTCTCTCGACTCAGAACTCAAAAACACACAGCTTCAAATAGAAGAGATCAAGAATAATCTTACCTATCTACGTGGTTTCAGTATATTCAAGTCTCACCGAGCACGTAATGATTAAAGATTCATCACCTCTCTTAGCTCTCTACTTGAGTTTCTGTTGTATTTAAATTATCCCCCCATTAGAACTCAAGATGGTATCGGTGTAAAGAGATTCAGGCTAACAAAAGATGAATGGAAAATGATATAGTTTATGGAACAAAAGAAAATTACTCTTTTCGTTTCAAAAGACATGTTGTTTAGGGAATTTTTTTTTGTTTCACAATACATATATGATTTTGTAGGATTTTAATGGAACTTTTTATTCTATTAATTATGAAATCATACATTATCAGGGAATTTTAGAATTTCAATACAACTTTTTCAAAATAAATGATGATTTAGGGTAAGGAGGAAATATTCAATTTTTCATTTATTGATTATTTTTTTATTCATAAATGATGTTTTGATTCAAAGTTAATATTTTTTTTAAACATTGGGAGTAATAATAGTAGTTGTAGCGGACTACAGTAACACCATTCTGTAAAAAGAATTAATCCGTATAACCGATAATTGTAATGTCGAATTTCTGATGTTAAAATTATTTGACTGTATCATGATGATAAGAGAGAATGTTTTTCTCACGATTTATTTTAAGTGATTTGGGTTGATAATGCATTCAATTAATTTTAAAACGTCCGACTAACTCTAGGACCGAACCAACTCGACAGAAAAAGCATGGTTTATCCAATTTTTTCATAAGTCTCTTTCACATCAAACTAAAAGGATCTGATATAACTTGTTTTGTAAGAACCATACAACACAACCACCCAACAATAGAGAAAATCTCATTTTTCATTTATTTTTCCAACATACAACAATATGAATGGTAAAACGAATCGACGAAGATAGGAAACGACCTACACGATGAGAATTGATTGACTTGCGATTACAAGTCGACTTGACCTGGCTTCTAGAATCTCTATCTCTTAAGCTGTGGAAATTTTTGTCTGTTCAATGATCTCATTAATTTAGTTTAACTCCTTATTTTGGCGCACTCTTATAATTTTCTTTTACAAAAGTAAAAGATTCTTATTCACACACAGAATGTATTTTTCCCTAAATAATATCTTACAAATAGAATACCAATCATAAAAAGAAAGCCCACGTATACTTGTTACTAATAAACTATAGTAGTTATATCATGAAATTAAATATAGTTTTGTGCTTGAAATATATACTATACTATATCAGTAAATCATTCAAGTTTTTTTTCTTATAAGAAAAATGTACCACACACTCATGTATCATAAAATGAAATAAATGCATTAATAATATCAACCTTTATATACACAAACACAAATAAAATGATTGTATCATTTTTTGTAAATCAAGAAAACGTTTATATATATTAACAATTAAGAAAAATGTTTATAGGATTTATGTACACGTTAGAATTCAAAATTTAGCAGCCACATTACAAAATGCTTACCCACCTTTATTTTAATTATTGGAATATAAATTAAATGCACAATGATTAAAAGAAACATTTTAAATATATATTGGAATATAGTGATGATACAACCGTAGTAATGCATTTTCACTGCTGATTTTATTCTCGTATAATTTTATCTTAAAATACAATTAATTTGGTGGAAAACAAACTTAATACAATTGATTAGGTATTAAAAAAAAATAGCTACATTCCATGAATCCAATTGAACGCAGCATAAGGAGTAGGTGTGAACGTAAAAACAAATCCATTTTATACTACAATTAGAACATTCTATAGATCATTGAAAATTATTCGGGCTTAAATCGGATATTCAATACGCATATGTTCTATGTACCGAAATAGTTCGTTGTGAGCCATCTTTTTCATAAGTGTTCATAGGTGTTACAACCATATTTATGGTCAAATTATATTCAATGGATTGAACATTTGAAAACCCTTAAATTAGAAATGTACATACTCTGAACTCAATAAATATAGCCTTTTGCCTATAAAGCATTAGTGATAAGAGTTCTAAGGACAAATACAAAAGGAGAAACGTTACAGACACTATCTTCTAACCCAAAACAAAACAGAGCTTCCATGACGCAAACAAATAACATAATCTATAAGTTCATGTTCTTCCATTCTATTATTAACAACATTTTAAGAAACAATCAAGAACATTAAAAAAAAAAAGTATTTGAAAGACTTGAGCTTAGAACTCAGAGAGCTCAATGTTGTTCACAATAGCAACTTCTGGATGATAATGAACCATTTCCTTCCACATTAACTCTCTAATCATCTCAGCCGCTAAATCCTCGTCTTCGTCTACATCGAGATCAATAGGAACTTGACCTGGAGGATTTGCATTTGGGTCATATAAAGGCGCCATGTAAGGATGTTGAAGCGCATCCGTAACACTGATCCTTTTCGAAGGATCAAGAACGAGCATTTTCTGAAGCAGATCAATGGCTAGAACATGCGCATTTGGGTAAAGGCGAGAGAATGATATCCCTGGTGAGTAAGGGAGTGATTCTATGTATCTTTTGGCTTTTGGGTTATCTATAAACTCGAGATCTTCTTCTCTTTGGCTCCCCAAAATGTTAATGATGAGTTTAATCTGGTTTATTTATTCTGTTCCCGGAAATATCGGTTTTCTACCAAGAAGCTCGGCGAAAATGCAACCGACTGACCAGACATCTATAGAGGTTCCATAGTTGTCACAACATAGGAGAAGCTCTGGTGCTTGGTACCATCGAGTCACAACATATTCAGTCATGAACTGACCTTTGGTATTGCTTGTCCTCACTAGCCCAAAGTCGCATATCTTTAAGTCGCAGTTTGCATTCACAAGGAGGTTACCGGGTTATAGATCTCGATGGAGAATGTTAGCTGAATGAATATACTTGAGCCCTCGAAGTAACTACACAAAAGAAAAACAAAAACCATTTCATTGATATATATAAATCTATAAAAAAGCAACATAAGGCGTAAATCCCATACCTGCTGGAACAAGAAGTATTGACAATGATCATTACTTAACACTTGAGAAGACTTAATAATCTGATGAAGATCAGTATCCATGAGCTCATAAAACAAGATACACATTCTTGAAGCTTCTTTTATGATTAGCCATCATTACATTTTTAAGAGCAATCACATTCTCATGTCTAAGATGGCGTAAAAGCTTGAGTTCCCTAAGAGTCCTCAAAGCATCAATCCTATTCTCAAACACATTGTGGATCTTCTTGATCGCAACTCTCTCATTGCTTTCTCTATTAACTGAAGAGCAAACAACACCGTAAGCACCTCGGGCTATTGGTTTGATTGGAACATATTTGGTATCGATCTCGAAAAGTGTTTGCCACATTGAGAAGTAATGCTTTCCTTGATTCCTAATTCCATTTGGTGGATCAACTGGAGTAGCCATTCTTCTTCCCTTCTCATCATAACACACACAAAAAAAAGAATAAAAATCGAAACTTTATAGGAAATTAAACATTTAGTAACCTACTTAACATTTCCATAATTTGAAAATGACGACTAGTCTAGGACACAAAATTTTGAGCTGATTCAAGAAGTGAGAATGAAAGATCAAGTTTTTAGTTTTGATCTTAGGGTTATCTAAGCTCAAACGTTATCTGAATTTATGAAATTACAGTTTCAGAATCAACTCAATTGTATGTAAACCAAATTATCTTCAAAAGCTTATGAACAGAGAAAGGAACAAAAAAATGAATCTTGATCGATGTTGAGATTAAGCTGGAACGATCTGAATTTGCAGATAGCTTACCCGGTGAGTGTTATGAAGGGAAGGATAAGATTTGGTCAACGATCTGACCGTTGACTGTGTACTTTAACGTTCATTACATGCTTGTTCTCTTTATTTATTATCCTCCGATATAATTAACAAAAAAGTGGACGTGCCGGAGTGGTTATCGGGCATGACTAGAAATCATGTGGGCTTTGCCCGCGCAGGTTCGAATCCTGCCGTTCACGCTTTTTATATTTTTTTTCCTTTTTAAAAACAAGTGATGAATAGACTTGCTCGAGTCATTTTGATTTGTCTTTTTATTTTGTTATTTTTTGGTTTTTTAAACGAGTGATGAATATAGTTTAATGCTGGTCAATTCGATTATGGAAAGTAGAACCGAATGTTATTTCAGTTTTTGTATAAAAATTTATAATAGAAATAAAAAGAATAATCAGTTAATTTTAAATAATGTAGATTTTTAGTATATATTTAGATATGTATCGGTTCAAATAATTTGGTATAATGTTTCAATACAGTTCAGGATATAATAAACTTTGGTTTGACTTCGGCTTAGTGAAGTTCAGTTCGAATCAATAATTATGTCAACCCTAATGATGAGCTTACAAAGGAAATAACCTTTCAACATTAATAACTTTGGGTTTACAGTGACAAGGCGTTGCACAAAAGTTCATAAATCATAACCTTTAGCTAACGTTGTCAATGAAATACATAACTTAATTGCTACAATATCTTAAATTAAACACAAAAAAAAAACTGTTTTTTCTGCTACTAAGAATTTGGATTTCGAGTGGTTAGTTTCTGCATTTTGGATTTGATTTCACTGTGAAAAGACACAAAAGATTTGTGCCTTGTAGCAAAAGCAAAGCTGATTTGCTTAATCTCTTCTTCCATCTCTTTCCTCCTCTTCACTTCCACATTAAGATCTTTTAAAGCATTATCTTTATCATTTGCAATCAATCTCAATCTCTGAGTTGACTGAGAGATTTTTTTCTCGAAGGCCTCTCTTTCTTCTTTCAGAAACTGTACCTCTTTTATTAGCATCTCATGGCTTTCTCTTGAAGCTTCTAGTAGCTTTCTATCCAAACACGTCTCTTTTTCAAGCTCGTTATATCTGTCCTTGATGATGCTTAGTTCAGACTTCAGTTTCTCCTCCAAATCAGCTTGTCCCTTTAAAATCACATTCAAAACCTGTCTTAGAGATGGAGAAATAGTAGTCTGACCAAAAGATCTATAAGTAACCAAACATGAATCAGTTTTTTTTTTTACTGGCAACATTTTCTATAGAGAGACTTAAGTGAAGCTCCCACTAGATACATGTATTAGAAAGGATCTGAGGTTGAACCTTTTTAACTTCTTAAAAGTAAATGGTGTACTGTAAAACGGTGAGGAGTTAGTTTAATGAGACTGATTATGCTGAATTCAAAGGAAACACTTATATAAGTTATGATCCGAATTCAGAGCTTTGGCTTTAGTATGCAACAAACTGTCTTTGCTATTTATTTGTAGATTACTGGGAAAAACCGTAAAAAGAACGCCACTTTATTAGATTTGTTAGCAGTTCAACATATGCGGAGGTTTCACTGGACTAAACTCCTAAAAAGAGAAACAAAGTATCCTAGTATAACTATTGAAACTATTAATAAAATTGATCGGTATCTTGATGATGGTGGCAAGGAAGCTACCTTGTTATGGCAGTTAAGAAGTTCATCTTTTGCTTGCGCCTCTGTCAGCAAGAATGTGGTTGTGTTCTTCAGATTCACACGAAGTGTTTCCCATTGATCAGATAAAGGATGATCTACGCTACACGCTTTCTGTCCATCCATTATCATTGAGAATTGTGTTTCTAGAGTTGATAGAAGGCTCATCGTGATTTCAGTTGTACCAAACACCAGCTTTGACGTTGGTGATTCCTTGTCAGCGATTAAGTTCTAAGAAATTGCAAGAGAAAACACTTGTGAACTTCAATGTCCCATTATCGCTAAGATCAAAAATTAAAATCAAACAACAAAAGTAAGTTGTTCACCTTCATTGTGACTATAACATCCTTATGGACATCCTTACAATTAGCAACTGACTCAGATAACCTTTTTGGAATTTCTTTCATGGGAAGCATTTCTTGTTTGAGCTCAGACATCTCTTCCATCAGTTTGTTGTTCACAAGTACTTGTTCGTTGGATTTTACCTGAGAGTACATAATTGATGCATAAATAATCATTATAACTCCATATCAGTTGGTAGCAAAGGACGGAAACAGAAGTAAAAAGAATAAGATCTTCCTTTTAATTTCTGGAAATCTAGATATTTAGTCCAATTATGCTCAGAGCTGCCTCATATAACTATCCAACTAAAATTGAAAGGGCATCTATGTTTGATGTTGAACAATCGACAGAATCAACAAAGACTAACCTGAAGACTGTTCTTCTCATTGGTCAGCAACTCAATTTGACTTTTGAGATCTTCCACCTCTTTGTAGTTTCCACGCGAGCATTCCTAAATAAAGTTGAACGAACAATTACGGCCACATTTATGTTAAAAACCATTCAATCAGCCCAAATTTGGACAATCTCTGGGTATTCATTCATCTATATGAAGTTTCAAAAATCGGTAATGCTCAATATATATGAGTTAGATACCAGCCAGTTTCTGATAAAGTAAATGCATCTACTAACCGTAGTTGCAGTATTTAATGGAGTGGGTTGACATTTAACTGCAGGTGTAAACTGGAGTTTATCAAGGTCTGCAACAAACCCCTTGTTTAATTTCATCCAAGTGTCTTCATCGGCCACGTCCCCCAGGGAATCAACCATCGGACTAAAATCAGATAGTGAATAATTTGACCGAGCAACTACAAAGGAATGTGAAGCTGATTTAAAGCACGGAGTCCCAGGAACATCGCTGCTATGATTGGCATTGCATAGCCCATCTGGAGTCTTTCTTCCCTGCCAATGAGGATGTTTTAACAAAGCTTTTACATAACCAAGAATATACGCCCGGTACATTAGATTAAGAGTAATAATAACTAGTATAACAAAAGTATAAACTAATGAGATGGTAGGAGTTAGCTAAATCAACCACATAAATTGTATTTTCACTTGTAACTAAAGCCTAATTTTCTTTTTGAGGTTATGTTTACATTAGCAAAATGTCTGGATGTAATGGTGGAGGAATATCACACAAAAGTAACTAGATTTATTGAAGCAATGAGCGCATCTGTACCTCTGACTGGTTCCTCTTGAAGTCTGAAGTAGTGACAAGATTGTTGAGGTTCTCAATTTTAATCTGTTGCTCCTTGATGCATTGTTCTTGCTCCTTCTGCTTCCTTCTCTCTTCTTCAAGTTGTGTTTTTAGCCTTTCACATTCTAACTCATACTGGAAATCAAACAAAAGGGTAGCTGTTTTGTATAATGTGTCTTCTTAATGTTGTATTCAATGCATACACTAGAAAAAGTGCAAATAAGCTACCTTAAGCATCTGATTGCTTAACTTTAAGATCTCTTGTTCCAACACTTCGGCATGAGATCCCTACAAATTACCAATGTTAGTATGGTCCCCTTTCCAAGATGTAATTGAAATAGAAAACCTGACTATACCTGAAGCTTCATACGAAGCTCTTCGATCTCCAACTTTTGGCGCTTCAGTAAAGCGGCATCAGTCAAGATCTGAAGCATTTAAAGAATGTCAGAATATATTACAATTAAGAGGAAGAAAACAAGGGACACATGTATCTGATGATCCATTTTGTAAGAAGAAATAAAATAGAGCAGCAAGATTTTGTGTTTTGAAAAAGAGCAACAGTTGAGCTTTAAGAAATTCACATGCCGACCTCATTCACTTGAGCACAGTTGGTGATGCGCTTGGCTCTGCTGGCAAACTGGAGAGTTCCTTTTGATTCCTCAATATGATGCTACAAAAGTAATCGTGGTAAATCAACTGTCTAATTCTTGTGCTTTGAATGATTAGTACAGGCCAATAAAATGCAAAACCTAACCACAAAGTAACTTATTTTACCTCTTCTGGTGCGATAGTGCATATAATGCAGGTCTTCGCATTACCACCGAGTGCAGGCTGAAGAATTCGAGTCAGCTTACTATCTCGGTACGGAATATGTGTTCTGTAATCAGGAATGTGAGAAATGAGCTGAGAAGAGCTATATTGCTGTTACATGTGAGCCACATCAAGAGTACGAAAGTACCTTAGCTTTGCACTGTCACTTAGTTTGTTGATGACATTACCAAGAATCATTAAGCTTTTATTAATGTACTTCCCTTCCGTCAACCGTACTCCACCAGCACCAGTTTTAGCAATTCGCTCAGATCCGGCCAAGTCAACCAAATTCTAAATTACATTAAAAGAACGCACATAATTAGAAGGGAAAATATACAGCTTCTACACAATGCAACTTACAGAAGAAAATTTTCAAAGATGTTATCTGTAGTAATAACTATCACCCACCAATACTGAGACGCGGATAGCATCTGAAGAACTATTTTCCTTTCCCCTACTCTCAATCACCTAGCCCACCAGAGAGATTAAATCAGAATATATACTTAAAAAGCAGTAGAATGTTCTGTTCATAGCTTCTAAACAGTACCATTCTGAAGATGGTGTGAGACCTGCTACTATGAACGTTCATGTTTGTCTCGCCAAAGTGCCTATTAACTGTGGAGTGAAAAAGACCATGTCAATACGAATCACAAATAATCAAAATGCTGCAAAAATAAAAATAAAGTAATTCTTCTTGGTTTAGCTATAGCTTCAATACCTTCTCCAGAATCTATGAGCTTTAGAATCTGTTCAGCATCACTAACAATTTCTTCCTTAAGACCAGCAACAAACACTCCACGCTGTGCACCAAAGAGAAGCAAGTGAGCTTTAATCACTCTTAACAAAAACTAATAGAGAAGATAATCAAACTTGTGAAGATGATCAATCCAACCAACCTCTAAATGTTCATGAATTTGCAATCTCTGATTCTCAACAGCTAAAAGATCATTAATTTCTTCATTATAAATTTCCATGTACGAAACCCGAATGAGAAATTCACGATCAGATATCTACAAAGGAAGAACATGAAACACAAAAATCAAAAGTTATACACTTTTTTCACTTCCAAGATCATTGCATAAGCAAAAACCCTCCTACCATATGTATTCTTTCAAATACATCTCTAACAGATCTTCGAATAACTCCAGGATCATTTTCAGAACCCGTCATCGTAAATGTTTTTCCACTACTAGTTTGCCCATAAGCAAATGCAGTACCTGACAAAATCACAGTTAACTCCATAAATCAAAATTATGAAAAATCAAAATTAAACCAACGAAATCACTCGAGGTTTTATTTAGATTTAGCCCAGATTAGGTTACCATTAAAACCCTCAACAGCGGCGTGAATTATATCCTTAGTAAGAAGTTCGTAAACGCTAGCATTCGTAGAGCTTTCGTCGAACACATGATCTGCAATAATAACGAACAACAACGAAATTAAAGGAAGAAAATTTCGATTTCACTTGATCTATAGAAATCAAAACCCAAATTGGATTGAGAAGAAAGGAGATGTATTACCAAAAGCGTAAGAAGCGGTTGTGATTGGAGTGTCGAGTGACTTGTGAAGAGAGATCCGATTGTCTTCAACTTTCCAGAGAGAGGATCCATTTTCCGGTGATAATTCCGGCGCCGGTGGTCTTACTCTGACTGCTACACAGATCTTTTCCATTTTCGTTTCGATCTGAAAGTGCCGTTTGAATTTGAATCTCAGAGAAATGCCCCCAAACATAAAGAGCCCTTAAGCATTTGAACGTATTAAAAATTACAATAATACCCTTATATCCTTCTTTTTTATCAC
Organism: Nasturtium officinale; assembly: GCA_963854855.1. Classification (NCBI taxonomy): domain Eukaryota; kingdom Viridiplantae; phylum Streptophyta; class Magnoliopsida; order Brassicales; family Brassicaceae; genus Nasturtium; species Nasturtium officinale. The sequence continues at coordinate 1,872,346 of OY978514.1, forward strand.
CAAATATATCAAACCAAAACCAAATCAAGATATTTCTATAGTAATTATAAATCAACTGGTGAAAATATTAAATGTACAAAAGTGAAGGTGAATCGAAATCGATTTAGATATAATTAGAATATGAGAAATTTTGAAAATGCCAGTTCTAACCTACCATTTTTCAAAGATATCATACTAGCAAATGTTTAAAAAAAAAACAGAACCAATAGTTCAAACTTTCTATATATATTTTTTTTTCTTTTAGCTACATATACATTTTAAATTTCGGTCTTTGGTAATTTCCGTTGTGTAGATTTAGTCATTGAAAAAATAATCTTATGTTGTAATTAAGAAGCTAACATGTGATATTCAAGGAATTTTTAAGGATTTGTGATTTGTTAAGGTTTATAGGTTTCTCATTCATAATGGATAAATGAACACATATATCACTCATTTACTTCTTCTTTTTTTGGTCCATTTAAACCAATTTTATCGTTTTGTATTGATAGAAAAATGGTTGTTATTTTGAGAAATGGTATAAGTTGTAAGACAAATTTAAGTTATAAAGTACTGCATATAAAGTCTAATGTTTCTTGTTTCGACAACATCGATATTTTAACTTCTATACCCATAGCTAACAATAATATAACGTACGTATATATGTCTTAAAATTTTCAGAACTGGCTCTGAAAATAGAGATATATACGGCCTTGAAGTTAAGCTAAAACGAGCTCCATAGCACACTTTTAAATGTTTTAAGTTTAACTAGTAATAAAACTAGAGATATATACACTGCATGATATACTAATGACATGCATACTTCTTTATTTTGTTTTAACTTTTTTAAACTTTAAGTGGTCCATTTTTAGCATGCAATCTTTTAAAACTCAGAGTCGTTATTGTTTTACGGATGATTTGAGTGTTAAAAAGATGCATTTTCAGCTTATGAATCAAGGAGCAGTAAACCGTCAAAACCCAATCATCCATGTAAATATGTGAAGAGAGAAAAATAAAAAGAAAATGCATCTTCTTTTCAGTTGTCAGAGAAATTATATCTTTACACAGCCGACATCGTAAATATCTAGAAATATAACTTTCTAATGGTTATGAAAATTAGATAAAATTTATGTAGAACTTCTGCGAAGATACGTCGGCCGAAAATGGAAGCGACAAAAACTGATATAGTTCAACTGAATAGAGCTTTATATGACATCCACCGAGAAGATCCCATTACATGACACATTTCTCTTTTTTCCTTCTTCATAGTTCATACACAGTCATAGTGACACTACCTTTTTTTTTTTGTTCTTTAACGTTTGGAACTATAGAACAAATTTTTGTAATTGGTTCACTCAGATTTTTCTATAAACGGTAGGTACAAATATATACAGAGACTTTTAGTCAATATAGTGTTTATGGCCAGTGGCGGATCCAATGTTGAATTTTGCATGGGGCACAATTCTATAGAATTGAAGAAATTTGGATAATTTTTATAGTATATATCATCGAAATTACATTTAGCTAAAATAAATAAAAGAGAGCATGGGGCACATAAATTACCCTCCAATGCCTTAGGCCGATTGAATAACATCATTGGATTATAGGTGGTTGAGGTTGCAAATAGTTTTATTTTAATTTAAAGTCATAAAAGTTTTAGTTATAGATGAGATTCTAATAAATCTACTGTTTTAAAAATTCTCAAATTCGACTTCTCTTCTTCATTCATTCATGCTATTATAAGCGTTAGAATCTTTTAAAATTAAAAATATAAAGTTAATATTTCTGAAATTTATAAATCTTTACCAATTAATATTTGAGACAATTGCGGAGCGACACACTTTAATAGTTTGACTTACATTTACATAATATTTTCTGAAGCTTATGATACTAATATTTACATAAAATACAGGCTTTAAACAATTCTGCTTTTTTGTGAATCTTGAAGATAAAGAGAGGAACCTTTTTAATTTGATATATGTTGTGACATTGACGAAAATCACGAGTATAATGCATGCGTGCATGCATCTACCTTTGAAGTGTATATATATCATCATCTACTTAATTAGGGATCCCACTTCTTAATTAGCCACACAAATACAGCCCCACGTTTTCCTTTTTGTGATTTAGTCCAATATTTTTCTTGAAACCACAACTCCCGACATATAATGCATGCACACTCCCAAAAAGTATTTATGATTTCAGGACGGAACATTTTCTTTCAAGAAAAATAATCAATGCCAAACTCAAAAATAAAATTTCCACAATCGATGGTGTACATGTCTACTTTTAGTTCGATTATAGAAATTTTAAACTATTTTTTTCTAGCGGCAAGGCAACCATATATGAATAGAGATGATTCTGGACCTTCTGGTCCTACTCAGGCTCGTCTATGGTCCTATATAGCATGGATACTTGCATAGGGTATATACCAAATTAATATATATATATATATATATATATATTAAACAAAAGGATCCAAAAAAACATTATTAAGAAAAAGTTATAAAAAAAATTAGTTTGCATAGAACCTCATTTTTTTAGTCGAGCCTGGTACTACTGGAAATAGACTTGTATATTTTATGTATAACTATTTATGATTTGAGAATTTTAATTCGGTTTGAAGATAAACCCGTCTTGCTTCGAATTAAATCGACATGCATATTATATATATACGTTAATTTCGACGGTATAATACTACATATATAATAATACAATCATTGTACTTATGCAGAAGGAATCAATTATTTCATAAATATTAGATCCATACTGATATCTTAATTATGTTAATTGAGAACTAAAAGTTTAAATTTAACTTGAAATTGTGAAATAATACTTCAAATACCATTTGTTTTATTAGATTTTCTTATATTAATTAGAAATAAATGTTTCATTGGGACATTATAACAAACTATTTCCCAAAATTATTTTTAACCTTTCTCAAAGAGTTTGTGGGACAGGGTTTGTTATAATATCCCAATAATTTTACCATACTCGGATTAGTCCAGTGACTTAATGAGAGGAAAATTCACTCTAGCTTCTAATATTCTTGTAAACACATTATCTTAATCTGATTAATTTTTAGAAATAGTTCATATACTATATATATGTATATAATAATAACTAATGAAAATCTAAAATTTTAGTTTATTATTGACAATAGTTCAAATATCACAAATTACAACACATACACATACACATACACATACACATACACACATATATATATATATATATATAATAACATATACGTCTATATAAATTTTCGTACACATGCATCTTGGAACCAAAATGTGAAAATTCTAACTAAAGCCCTTTAACCTTTACAAAATGTTCAAGCTCACGTAGCATTTTTTGTTTGTTTTATTTTATTTCAAACTCAAATCTCCAGCCTTGTTATGTAATTTACCCTCGTTGAGATCATAGGCGATTGCATGACCACTAAAACCCGATACAACTCTAGAAACCTGATTTCAAGGCAAACCGATTCGGTTTTTAACCGGTTATTCTCATTTGATAAGACATTACAACAACTAACCACATCATCTATCCGTTTTTTTAGCTCCTGATTCCTAAGGTTCAGCCGGTTGACCTCTTCGGTTAACTCTTCAAAACGTTTCTTCTTTCTCAACCTCGATCTCTTTGCTGATTCCCGGTTTGATATTGTTCGTCTTCTCTTCCTTTCATCAACCGGTCCTACCAACTCGGTTGCACCGCTCTGATTGTCCGATGACTCGCCTGATTGAAGAAATGCCAATATTTCTTTGATTTCATCTCCGGTTATCGTAGCACCATCGAAGCATATATGGACCGGCTCTAAATTAGTCGAAGACATTGCTGTTAATTAATGGAAGAGAAATCCGGTTAAGTATTGAACGGTTAAGTATGATTGGTGTTTAAGCCAGAGAATGAAAGCGAGAGGGAAAGGGAGAAGCTTTCATTGAACCAGGATGCTTATTTATAGAGTGAAAGGAGGCAGGACACATGGGACCCACATAGGGATTGTTTCGTCCACTAAAAAAGTGCCAAGTATAAAAATGTCTTAATCAGAGTAGTGAATCTAAGAGATTAATTGCAATGTTTGTCCATTAGTGCTCTAAATATTATTATTACTATTTTATTTTGCTTGTTTTGTTTTTATCCTTTATAACTTTTTTTTTGATAAACAAATATAACTTTTGTTTGGATATTGCTTTATTTACCTTTGTTCTTTTATCGCCTAGCACTACCTGTTAACTACATAGATATTGTATAAATTTTACCTTGCAATGTGATAATGTATTCAATGTCTATATACTCAAGTACAATGACCAATTAATAATAATGTAATTAATTTTTAAAACACTATCATTTGATCTTGTAGCAGTTAGCACTACCTTTTAAGTACATACATATAAGTTATTGGAGTAAAGCAATAGAATATATATATATATTGTTATCAAGGGTTTGTTAGTTTTCAGCGCAAATTTTTACTCTAAATGAAAAAGTAGAAAAAGTTATGCCAAATATAATGGGTCCAGATAATTTCAATCCCAAAAAATTACGATAATATAACTTACAAATCACGCTCGTAGTGTATAAACTTTGTTTTTAGTGTAAAAACTTCAGATTGTCATTATAAGATTTTAAGATATTTTGGAAAAAAAATCTGATAAATAAAATAAAGTTATCATCAATAATGGGTGTTTAAGATGTCATTAGAAAGCAACCACGCAAAAGTTAACATAGTAGACTGTTTTACATATGGAAATAAAAATCTATCGTTAATTTTTATTTTTTGGTAATCAAGAAGTTTCGTTTATTTTACCACCTGAATAATCCTTTCAGGGTGATTGTGACTGTCGATTAGTTCATCGGATTTTTAATTGATTTAGACAGTTTCTCTCTTGAGGGGATCGATCACTGAGTTAGACCACCAGAGTAATTCTTTTTTTTCCAACTAGAAACAAGTAGACCAGCATCACTTAGTTATCAAGTTATTATTAGTCTTTGATATTTTGTTTTTGGTCAGGATTAAAGATGTATACCTGAAACGAAAGATTTGGGGTTTGCATTAGCTTTAAAAGTAGAAGAAGAAGAAGAAGATGAGAGCTTAAGGGAGAAAATGGTATGTGGTTCTTGACGAAGAAGAAGAATATGAGAGCTTAACTTAATGGCGAAGAATCTAATTAACAAAGGCTAATGATGTCCTAATTAGTTTTGTAAGTGTTTGGATTTTTCTTATCTTTTTAGTAAGATAAAGTAGACAAACCAAGTGAAACTACAGCTGCATTCAATTTGATAAAAAAAAAAAAAAACTAAGGCTTCATTCTCTTTATAGTGTATGTATCAATTTATTTTGATTAAGAAATCCTTCACAACATGAAAGGGTAAAATATTTGGTTTGATATGATTGAGATGGAAATCAATGTTCGTAAATTGAAGTACTAGTGGATCAACAAACAACAATAAGAAACTTTTGTTTTGTTAATTTTCTTGGAGTAGTGATATTTATCCATTCATGTAGTGAGTTTTGAAAGAACGAATATACACAATTTGAAACGACTTTTTCTTAAAGATAAGATACAGTAAGTTTTTTGTTTCCCTGTAATGTTGCTTTTGAGTAAATATTCTTGTAAAGTAATAATCAGGTAATAATATACTTAGTTTTCTTTTGTAAAGTCAAGTATTCTTTACACATGTCATAAATACATAATTCGAAATAAACTATGTGGTAATGCCTTTTGGAACCTTACTTGAGTTCTGGAATTTTTCGCCGTTGGGGGTATAATATTCAACCATGCCTATTTACTCCTAAGTGTTTTGTTTTTGGTCCAAAAGTTATATAACTGGCAACAAACTTATATTTGCCTTCAATTATATCCAGTTTAAAGGATATTAAAGAACATATTATTTTTATATTTGACTATTGTAATCACGTTAAAATCCAAAGTCCACTGTTTGTGACTTTTTATAGCTTTTGTTAGTGGACTCAAACATGCATTCACATTTTCACAACTTCTATAACCGACTCTATATAATTATCGTAATTCTTTTTGTTATAAAATTATAAATAGTAGTTTAACCTAAGATACCGAGTTTTGTCTTCTAATATACAGTAGATGTCTAACAACCAATCTATATTTTCATACGATTCTTTTTGTTATTTTTTGTTTAAAAAATACAATTCTTTTGCTTGTTAGAAAAACTGGAACATTAGTTTAACCTCAAACAGAGTGTTGTCCACCCAGGAGTTGGATTCATGTGCTTCCTACCTATTTGTCGACCCTAATTTTTCCTTTCTTTGCAACTCCACAGTCTCAAGTAAAGTCCAAGCAGATGAAAGCAAAAAAGCTGTTTTATTTCACATGTTCTATGGTCCAAAGTGTGATTATGGTGTTAAATCCGATTTGAATTTGAGAACGATTTAACAATGGCACGAGACATACCCAAAAGGGTTATAAGAATAGACTGAGTCTTCAGTATATGTTTTTGAATTATTTTTGTCGTCGAGTCTACACCTAGACCAGAACAAATGAAGTAGCTAAAATATAAACTTGATGATTGCAAATACATAGCTTCACTTTAATTTATTGTTGGAGCCAAGTAATAAAGATCACAAAAGGAATATTCAATCAAATCACAACTCATTTGGGCAAAACACACAACTACGCTGTCCTGCAATATTTTTTTGGTTTTTGGTTTTTTCTACTTGAGGTGCAAAGTCTGGACTACGCTTCATTCCAAAGTATTCTACTCCATGTTTACCGGTGGAGATCCCTGAAATCAACATGTTAAGTGGAACCGATCAACAGTTTCCGATTATTAATGACAGATGTGGTGAAAGAGAAATCATCTGTTACCTTGAATAAAAGATCATGAGCGATAGTGTCCCATGGCAATGAGATGGACATTAAGCAGCATTTAAGAGGGAACATCTCGTCTTCATCATATGAGGCTGTAGCAGCTGCTATTGCATGTTTAGCTGCGACAGATGCAACAGATGCTGCTTTACGGAAAATGGAGCCGAGATCGATGCTCTTCTTCGAAGACATTGGTGAAACAGGACCTAAAACTACTTGGCTTTGATCTGAGAAAAGCAATTCTATACAATCATCCCTTAAAGCATACTACGTTTTCAATTTATGTTTCAACCAAATCTGCTACTCTTAACCTTAGGCGATTGTGCTTCATAACATGTTTCTGTTATTACGTTTACTACGAAGACAATCCGACCCAATGTAGTTGTTGACTAGGGCATTAAATATGTATTTTACTTCTTATCTTCCATGCAATATTACTAAACGGGCTGTAAAACTCGAGAAAGTAGGAAATCTAAAGGGATAATGAAAGCTCAGCTTATGTGTAGCCATTCAAAAAAAAATAACGAACAGTACCTACAACGCCAGAAACAGCTACTTCAACTTCTCCACGTCCTCCTGGACCTTTCATATAAAGTCTGTCTGCTTTTCCTGAGTTATGACCGAGTGATAGAAGGCTTCCGAACCGATTCCTCCCCCCTGTAATAAAGGATAAAGATGACATACAAATTAAGATAACAAGTAGCCCAAATTGAAAAAAAATGATACCAGCCTATATAGCCAAGAAAACAAGAAATAGCTTCCGATAAGTTTAGCTCTTAACATCTCAAAATTTCATGTCTACAAAAGTTAATTGTGTATTCTATCCATCTTGAGTTTGGGTAACGTTTTCATACCACACCTCCTTAACCTCTAAATGAAATCTATTACTTCCAAAACTTTCGAGTTTGCTTCTGGGTCAGCAATGGAATCCACCAAATGAGTAAAGCATGAAGATGAAGACTGTATGTTCCTGACAGGATAAGTCTTAACAGGTTCCATGTCATCCTCTAATAGATTCCGTGTGCTATAGTAGAGGTAAGCTCGAGAACAAGTTTCATACTATCAAGGACCCTTGATATATCCTTTCCATCAAATATTTTGGGAGAAATAGAAAAGACTAGTGCAAGAAACCAGTTGGCAGAGAATTAATTTCGATTCCATAGATGCATAAAACAAAGAAAAGAAACAATAAATTCACCTTCATAGGCTTCTCGTACCATTTGATAGCTGACAAACCCAGAAAACAAAGTAACCTGCAACCAAATGCGCCAGCATGTCAATTTTCTTTTCTCATAGCAGGTCACTATGATGTAATGTGGCCATATATGCTTGAGTCTAGATAAATCTTTCCAAAAAATCCCAAATCATACACTTTTAATCAGTTTAAGTACCAATTCTTGCAAGCATCAGTGGAACTACTGACAGATTCCTTTACATTACGATGTTTAAAAGATTTTTCAAAGCATTAGACATACTAATAAACTTATAAGCAGAGCCTAGAACTTTGACAGACCCTAGAGATCCTTAAATAACCTAATATGGACTGAGAACTTCTTTCAACGCTGTTCACAGACACAGAAAATTCCCTTTTAAAATCATACAATGGGAAGAACGGCCAACCAAGAGGCTTGACAAGTATGATTAATATTAAGACTCATGGCACTCAGATCCATTGAGATGAAACAAGAAGTCATAGTATAATGAGCACCAAAGAGGTCTACTAGAGAACACGAAACAGAGGTCATCTTGATGGAAAGCAAGAGCAATTTTCAAGAAAATATCTTATATATACAACAGTTGCTAACGAAGCCCACACATTAAGGAATCTCTTTGAAACTCATACAGGGTAGCAAGGAAAAATTGGTAGATGATTGACGGAAACTGTTGAAATAGAGAAACATAGATAGAAAATCACTAAACCTTGGGATCCTTCGCACTTCTGGGGTCAGCATTTGTATTAGAATCACTGGAGTCTTTATCAACTTTTGCACTTGGAAAGGCTGCCCCATCATGAGAATTAAGAAGTACACAATAGCAATGATCTTTTTCTGTCAGAACCTGCAAACATCAATGGGAAAGCCAATGAAAAAGGTTGGAACAAAGGGAAATATAACAATTTCCATGCATGAACCTAACCACACGACTTAAGTTAGTTACATTAACCACAAAGCCAAACTCCTATGCGCCTTAGAAAAAAAAATTAAAGAAGAGGACTAACAAATCCTCTCGAATAAGATCATTTAAGAGCAGGCACAAAACTCAAATAAGGAGAAGAAGTTAAAGGCAGCAATGTAATTGAAATATTGATATCCGGATCCTGCTCCAAAAGCCAGCTAATATAAGCCTACAAAAGATTTCACTAAATGAAAAGGAAACTAATAAGATAGTAATGCATGTAGGTTTCCCCGTGGCAAAGAAGAGTTATGAAGATTTTCTCAACTAAAAGATATTCTTACAGAGCCGATTTCATTACAGACAAAACGTCACATTTCCTAGAATTTATTCATGTCTAGAGTTTCTTTGAACAAAAGGACTACCTATTATAATAGTTGAAAGGGAGAAGAAAATAAGTTACCACAGCATCAAAGGTTGAGTCAAAATCATCTACGGCAAAACAAATATCTGGGTAGGCAGGTGTTGTCTCCACTTCCTAGGTACACAAACAATGGAAACATAAGACGTGAATTCCGAATGGAAAAACATTGCTACAAGAAAAGAAAATATACTTGCCTTCTTCGAATCCAGATGAAAATTAACGCGACTAGGTGATGCATATACAGTTTTTACAACCTGCACGGTATGAAAGTTAGATCAGAGAATGTGATAATTATCATTGGCTTACAGAGTATGAACCCAACTTAAGGCTCAGAAAGAATTTTCAATTTTATGTTTAGTCCAACACTCCTACAGAATGTCCTCTCTTTAACTGGATTCATAATTTCTGTTTCTTACTCTTCTCTTAATATGCTCATGGTAAAAAAAGAAAGCTGGACTAACAGATTTTGAACAACAGAGTATATAACCAAAGAAGAGCTAACCAGTCAAAAATCCAACACTCTAAGGATCTCTAACCTTGTAAATAGGAGATAGTTTTGTGTCTTTACTTCCTTGATACGTCTTAAGGGCCTCATTACTAAAAACACACGAGCAGTTCAATGTTACCATGATGCAGTAAAATGGAAATACGAAAAGCAATATAATAACTAAAATATGGACTATGGAAGAAACAGGGCATAAAAATGACAAAGCCTATGAAGAGGGTAACTAAGATTCCAAACCAGCAAAACAACTAGACTGAAGTTATGCTTGATGATTGTTAGTTAACCGTAAATTAGACCGGCATTAATTTAGTACATGCTGCTAATCACAATCTGAAAATGACATGGTTACCTGCAAATCGCCACCGTAACAGTGAATGATGTATGTGCAATCATGTTCAAATAAAATGATTTCCTCCAATCGACTTCGGCCAGACTTTCACCAAGAAGCTCATCCAACTGCTTCAAAAGGGAGAAGAAGAAATCTGTTACCAAGTTTTTATAGACAATAAATACAAGGTGCAACATAACAAGTAACTAAATATTTTGGGTCTAATTCCCATATTAATAAGATATGATAGATCATGAAAGGCTTCAGCATGTAGGGTAGCCTTGTAGCTTAATGTACGCTCCCTCACTCGAATAAAGAAGAAGAAAAAGATGCCCCCGAAGTAAATAAAAAATTTCGTTACCATGTTAAATCCGTTATAATTTTGTCTTTCCAATATAATCGTTTTCTATAGAGAAAACCAAACCTTATGTGATAAGACCCAACCAGATATTTTTACTGTTTCCTATTGTCTTTACCTTAGGTGCCCACCTGCGCACGAAGTAAGGAGCTGGTGCTTCCTCATTTTCAGTCAAACCATATGACTTACAGCTCTGGCCAAAAATAAAAAAACACACAGTAACATTTAACAAGCAAAACAACACAATACACAAGGTTCAAGTTCAGATAAAAGATGCAAGCAACATACCAATTTCTTTACAAAAAATAAGAGATCATCATCTTGCCGCCTTCTCGACTCCATACAACGAATGAAGTAAACATCAAAGACACCATGCCAGAAATTTGAGTCCATTTCTACATCTGACGCATCTTGCTCATCAAGAGATGTATTTGCTAACGACTTAGAATGTTTTTTCACCATACTAAGAATCTCATGCCTGAGAGAAACATGTATCACACAACAGATTGAACTTTAATCTTTTTTTTTCCAGATTCTCGATTTGAACACAAAAGTCACATATAGAATCCATAAAACGGTGAACTACTCCGCAAATTCATGGTGGAATAACAAAATCTATCAAAGGGAGAGCTATCTCAGTTCAATTTGACTAATATAACTAGAAAATTGCTAAAGACACTCTGCGAATACAATAATCCACACCGAAACTAGTGGAAGTAAGCAATGATCAACTATAGTATGATCCGGACTTGTTTACCTAGAAGGAGTCTCTTCTCCATCGTTGAGCATTTTCTACACTCCGATTCTGCTAAATTATTAGTTGTTCGTTGCGACGATCTCGTGATCGAATTGGGCTTTCTGCTGTCTCTCTTTCACTGGTTCGTTTCTAATTTTGTTGAATTCGATGCGAGAGAGAGAGAGAGAGAGAGAGAAGAAAGAAGAAAAGAAAAGGAAACAGAAATCGTCGATCTGATTTGGTATTGGCGTTGGCAAATTCTTGGCTTGTTGCGTCAATCGGAGCGGGGAACCTCAATACTACTTGCTTCGCTAATAAAAAAAAAAATTGGCGTGTTGCGTCGATCTGAGTATTTTTTTATTTATCTTTGCCCCAAATATGTTTTTTTTATAATTAAAAAAGGTTAGAATTCAAAAATAAAAATACACAGTTCTAAATTATTTCGTTTCTACACTTTCAAGGTGTCTAATGAACCATTAGCGGCTAGATTCAGATTAGCTCAGATTTTCGGAAGTTCTAATTGTGTTTTTAGGCTCGTAAAATAAATATAAATGAGTTATATGGTCAGAATTTGCGAGTTAGACATTTCTATAATTATTTTTCCATATATATAGATTGTAGATATGTATATATACAAATATATATATAGTATTGCTATTTTTATTTACTTTTTCCCCCAAATATGTTTTACACTTAAAAAGTTAGAACTCAAAAATAAAATACACAGATCTAGACGGTATATTTTGTACACGTTCAAATAATGTCAAAAAAGTTATTAACTGACCAGTTCACCCAGATCATCTGGGATTTTCAGGAGTTAGAGCTATCTTTTATGCTCATATAATAAATAATAAATGAATGAGCTCTCATGAGTGGTAAGCTATCTCGCAAGTTAGATATTTTTATAATTATTTTCATGTATATTGTAAATATATATAGTAACCAATATATATATATATACTAATTAGATCGCAAGGTATCTCATTTAACTTGCGAATATCTTGATATGAGTTCAAACTTAAGAATATAAACTTATATAATAAATGATAAAGTTTGAAGTAGCTCATAAAATATGCTAGGCTATCGTGATAATATGTTAGGTTATGGTGATAATATGTTACTTTATCGTGATCTTAAAAGATAAATTCTCATATTCAGGGAGTAAAAAATTTAAATACTTTTTTTAGAAAATGAGGATTTTAAAAATAAAAATTGATAATATATGATAAAAAATATAATAATTTATTTTGAGTTTATAGTACAACTATGAGTTTATAATAATTCATTTAAATATGATGTTTGTGGTACAACTATTATAAATAAAGATAATTTGTGTCTACTTGTAATCATATCAATGAATCATGATCAGATATAACTAGTATAACTGTATATATAATATATATAATGACATACAATTTTGTAGTGTTGTACTTATTTGTACTCACTAGTTGTAACCACCAAAATTTAATTTTAAAAAATTAAAAAAATATATAGATATTTTCAAAATAGTAAAAATAAAGAAGGATAATAAAAAATAGAGATTACAATGATATGTTGTGAACCAACTCGAATGACAGTCATTTTGACATCCATCAAGGCATATGTGAAAGTAGTCTTTGAGTCATGAAGAAGCGGAAGCTTTTCTGAAAAAAAGACAAGTTGCAGGAAGACTCTGCTTCAGTCCGAAGGTTTCTATCTTCAGGTGAGAAGAAGAAACGTAGAAGTCCAAGAACAAGCTTAAGCCTCATGAGCCCAAGAAGGAGAGGAGAATCACGTTGCGCGCGCGTGATCTTTCCCAAACAAGAAACAATACGTTTTTTTGTTGACAAGCGCTCTGTTCCAACCAAAGAAGAAGTCGGTTCTGAGCACATGTTTTGGACCACTCTCGTTGGGCGGCTCTAGGCTTCTAAGACATGTTGACTGTGATTTGTGTAAGCTGGATGTATGGACTATATATTCAAAGTGTTTCTAGTGGATTCCGGGTATCAAAACCCGGCGAGATTAGGGCTCCAAGTTCATGAGCCTGAACTCGTTAAACCTTGTGTGTTCTTATCTTTCTGCTCTGTTTTTCGTTTTTCTCTTCAAGTTAAACTCGAACAAACATCACAAATAGTTACAGATAGAGAGAGATCAGTTAGAGGGTAGAAAACTATACATTTTAATCATCCAAAATCTTAACAAATTGGTATCAGAGCAAGGCTCTCAAGTTGTAACAGAGAAGACTCTGCAGAATGTCATCTGGTAGAGTTGAGATGGAGAAGTTCGACGGTGATGGGGATTATATCCTCTGGAAAGAGAAACTGTTAGCTCACATTGAGATGATGGGTCTTCTGGAAGGTCTAGACGAAGAAGAAGCAAGCGCAGCTGAAGATTCAACTGCTGAAACAGGTGGAGAAACTACTTCAGAACCTGCTCTAGCTTCTGCAAGGTCTGAAGACAAGATCCTAAAAGAAAAACGGGGGAAAGCCAGATCCACCATCATCTTAAGCGTGGGAAACAATGTCTTAAGAAAGATTATCAAGGAGAAGATAGCAGCAGGTATGTTAAGGGTTCTTGATCAGTTATTTATGGCTAAATCTCTTCCAAATCGCATATATCTGAAGCAGAGACTTTATGCTTACAAGATGAGTGAAAATATATCAATTAAGGAGAATGTAAATGATTTCTTCAAGCTCATTTCAGACCTAGAGAATGTCAAAGTTACAGTTCTAGAAGAAGACCAAGCTATAGTCCTATTAATGTCTCTTCCCAGACAGTTTGATCAACTTAAGGAGACATTGAAGTACTGTAAGACAACTCTAGCTTTAGAAGAAATCACAGGAGCCATCAGATCTAAGATACTTGAGTTAGGAGTTGGTGGTAAGTCACTAAAGAATAACTCAGAAGCTCTTTTTGTGCAAGAAAGGGGAAGGTCTGAATCAAGAAACAAAGGTCAAGACAAAAATAAGAACAAAGGCAGATCAAAATCCAGAGGAGGGGCCAAAACCTGTTGGACTTGTGGAAAGGAGGGTCATTTCAAGAGACAATGTCAGGTATGGAAGGAAAGAAACAAAAGGGATTCTTCCTCAGAGAGAGGAGAGGCATCTGCAGTAAGAGAAAACGAAATTGCAGTCATGTCCCTTATGGTTTCTGATGCAGCTTGTGCTACAAGTGAAGAGAGCAATGGAAAATGGATTCTTAACACTGGATGTATCTTTCACATGTATTCCAAAAAGGATCTGTTTGAAAATTTATCCTTATCGGATAATGGAAGTGTCAAGATGACAAATGACACAATCTCTACAGTTGAAGGAATAGGGACTGTTCTGATTCAAAATGAAAATGGTTCACTGATTCGTCTTACAAATGTTAGATATCTTCCAACAATGTCAAAGAACTTGATATCTGTGGGGACATTAGAAGACCAAGGATGATGGTTTCAATCCAAAGATGGAGTTTTTAAGATCATAAAAGGCTGCAGGACAGTGATGAAAGCTCAGAAAGAAGGAACTATGTATCTGCTCAAAGGAAAGGCGATTTCAGGAGAAGCAAATACAGTTGACAAGAGCCACGACCAGACAAGACTTTGGCACAGTAGGCTTGGCCATTTAAGTCAAAAGGGATTGGAAATCTTAGCAAAGAAGGGATGTTTGCATAACAGCAATATTAATGGTCTTGAATTTTGTGAGGATTGTGTTTATGGTAAAACACATAGAGTAAGTTTTGGAGCAGCCAAACATGTCACTAGAGATAAGCTTGAGTATATACACTATGATCTATGGGGTTCTCCATCAGTGCCAAACTCACTGGGAAGTTGTCAATACTTCATAAGCTTCACAGATGATTTTAGTAGAAAAGTATGGATCTACTTCATGAAAAGAAAAGATGAAGCTTTTAGTAAATTTGTTGAATGGAAGAAAATGGTAGAGCTACAGACTGGAAAAAAGGTCAAAAGGTTAAGAACAGATAACGGTTTGGAATATTGTAATAATATGTTTGATGATTTTTGCAGAAAAGAAGGCATCACTAGACACAGAACATGTACATATACACCACAACAAAATGGTGTAGCTGAAAGACTCAACAGAACCATCATGGAGAAGGTAAGAAGCATGTTGAGTGAATCTGGTCTTTCAAAGGACTTCTGGGCTGAAGCTGCAGCCACGGCTGTGCATTTGATCAACAGATCACCATCTAGTGCCCTTGATTTCAAGATCCCTGAGGAGAAATGGACAAATCATCTACCTGATTACAGTGAACTAAGAAGGTTTGGTTGTATTTCTTATGTTCATTCCGACCAAGGAAAGCTGAATCCAAGAGCCAAGAAAGGCGTTTTTCTTGGTTATTCTGCAGGCATAAAAGGATTCAGGATATGGCTAATAGATGATGAGAAATGCATCATAAGTCGTAATGTCGTTTTTCAAGAACAGATGCTCTTTAAGGATTTGAAAAAGGAATCTCAAAGTGCAGAGGAACAAAAGGAAAATTCAGAAAGCATCAATCTGGATTTGGTTCATGGTTATGAGATTGGAGAAACTTTAGATTAAGGTGGAGAAGTTCAAGATGTCAATGATTCACAAGAAACGGTTGAACAACTTAATGAGAATAAGTCTCACCAAAGTGAAACAGAATCAGATGAAGAGTATTTCTCTGAAGAAAGTCAAGGTATTCAAGAATATCAATTGGTGAGAGACAGAGAAAAACGTGCGAGTAAGCCAACAAAGAGATTTGGACACTCATGTACAGTTGGTCTGGCTCTTGCTATGACTGAGGATGGTGGAAAACCCGAGCCAAATAGTTATGATGAGGCATTGCAGGATCCAGACTGGGACAAATGGAATATTGCAATGGATGAGGAAATGAACTCTCAATACAAGAACAAGATATTTTCTTTAGTTAACAAGCCTGAAAGGGCAAAGATCATTGGATCCAGATGGGTTTACAAAAGAAAATCAGGAACTCCGGGTATTGAAGAACCAAGATTCAAAGCAAGATTGGTAGCTAAAGGGTTCTCACAAAGAGTAGGAGTTGACTATAAAGAGATTTTCAGTCCAGTGGTGAAGCATGTCTCTATAAGGCTTCTCTTATCCATTGTTGCTCAATTTGACCTGGAACTTGAACAAATGGATGTAAAAACAACATTTTTACATGGAAACATACAAGAAACGATTTTTATGGAGCAACCTGAAGGTTATAGAGATGAATCAGATGGTGAGAAAGTTTGTCTGCTAAAGAAAGCGTTGTATGGTCTTAAGCAGTCTTCTCGGCAATGGAATCAAAGATTTGATTCTTTTATGGTACAGTCAGGTTTCAGAAGGAGTAGACGTGACATGTGTGTGTATGTCAATGAGTTTGAAACAAGTCAGTATATATACTTGTTGATATATGTGGATGATATGCTAATTGCATCAAGTGACAAAGTTCAAATTCAGAATCTCAAGACTCTTCTAAGCTCTGAGTTTGAAATGAAAGATTTGGGAAAAGCAAAGAAGATATTGGGGATGGAGATACACCGTGATAAAAGCAATGGTATTCTTAGATTATCTCAAGGAAATTATTTGATGAAGATTCTGGGAACATTCAAGCTGGATCAGTGTAAATCAGTTTTAACACCACTTGGAGTTCATTTTAAACTAAAGTCAGCAACTGAGAAAGAACTTCAAGAGCAATCTGAATTTATGAGGAATGTTCCTTACTCAAGCGCAGTTGGAAGCATCATGTATGCTATGATTGGAACAAGGGTTGATTTGGCTTATCCTGTAGGTGTTATAAGTCGTTTTATGAGTAAGCCGATCAAGGAGCACTGGCAAGCTGTGAAATGGATTTTTAGATACATCAAAGGATCTACAGAAACACAGCTAGTGTTCAAGAAACAGAAAGAGTTTATTCTCAAAGGATATTGCGACTCAGATTACGCTGCTGATCGAGATAGAAGTAGATCTATCACCGGTTATGTTTTCATGGGTGGAGGAGGTACCATTAGTTGGAAGTCGAGATTACAAAAGGTGGTTGCATTATCAACCACAGAAGCTGAGTATATGGCCTTAACAGAGGCAGTTAAAGAAGCAGTTTGGTTGAGGGAATTAATGAGTGAAATGGGGTTTTATCAAGAATCAGTTGAGTTGTTTTGCGACTCTCAAAGTGCTATTGCTCTGTCAAGGAATGCAGTATTTCATGAAAGGACGAAGCATATGGCAACTAAATACCACTTCATTCGTGATCTGATTGCTGATGGTATGATAAAAGTTACTAAAATTTCAACAGTTTACAACCCTGCAGATATACTCACAAAAGTGTTATCAGTGAGCAAACTCCGAGACGCTTTGGAGATGCTCAATGTTTCAAGTCACTGAAGGTCAGTGAATCCGGGTGGAATCCAAGAGGTAGAGACAACAGACTCAAATCCAAGGTGGAGTTTTGTGAAAGTATGTCTTTGAGTCATGAAGAAGCGGAAGCTTTTCTGAAAGAAAGATAAGTTGCAAGAAGACTCTGCTTATCTTCAGGTGAGAAGAAGAAACGTAGAAGCCCAAGAACAAGTTTAAGCCTCATGAGCCCAAGAAGGAGAGTGAGAAGCACGTTGCGCGCGTGATCTTTCCCAAACAAGAAACAGTACGTTTTTCTGTTGACAAGCGCTCTGTTCCAACCAAAGAAGAAGTCGGTTCTGAGCACAGGTTTTGGACCACTTTCGTTGGGCGGCTCTAGGCTTCTAAGACATGTTGACTGTGATTTGTGTAAGCTGGATGTATGGACTATATATTCAAAGTGTTTCTAGTGGATTCCGGGTATCAAAACCCGGCGAGATTTGGGCTCCAAGTTCATGAGGCTGAACTCGTTAAACCTTGTGTGTTCTTATTTTTCTGCTCTGTTTTTCGTTTTTCTCTTCAAGTTAAACTCGAACAAACATCACAAACAGTTATAGGTAGAGAGAGACCAGTTAGAGGGTAGAAAACTATACGTTTTAATCATCCAAAATCTTAACAGCATCCTAATTTTGTTTATCTCTAGATACATGCGTATAAACGTAAATATATGGTTTAATATGAATAAAATTAATGTTTATTTTTTCTAATTCTGGTTTACAATGTAAAATTTATATTTTTCAAATACATGTTTTGTATAACTTTTATTTATAGTATCAGGTTTAGAATATTGTGGAGGTTTGGATTAGTCATTTTAGACGCTAGTTGATCGTCTGCTTAACACGTAACACTTTCTTAAACATTGCTAGTTACTTCGATATCTGTAAATTTTCACGCATGACTCTATCCAATGTTCTTAAACCTCGTAAATGATAACTCTGACCATCTGTTAAATGTTGGAATTATATGGCTTTGTTATTTTGCTGTATTTGAGGATTTTATATGGTTTTAGGCAGATGAACACGAGCAGCCCAATTTTCAAAAAGAGTGTAAATTTGTATTAAAATTTAATTATACCTCTTGATTAGTTATTTTATGTCTTTTTGTCTCCCGTAAAACTATGTTTAGGATTCAGGATTAGGATCCGCCATTGATAGATACAGAGATTATCTCACGAATCATCTGTATGACAACAAAGAATCAATTTGTGGACACATTACAAAGTTAAAAACTCTACATTATTCAGCTCTAAACTATATTAACCACTAGAATATGGAAGCTGAAGATCTAATGTCCCTAACAAACTCTAACGAGCTAAAAGATCGACTCAGATGATTAGAACCGCTGGTTTAAGCAAACCGAAGAACCTCGAACACATCGGTTAAAGATGTGAAGGTAAACTGCAAGGCAAAATGTGATTATCATTGAAGATTTAGCACCCACATATCCAACTACTTGACGTCCTCTCTCAGTAACTTCTTCATGAATCACATCAAAACTCCTCCTAAAGCTTTGTGATGTCTTCAAGATTACAAATTCAAGAATCGATCTCATTGTCTCGAGCGTCACTCTTCCTGTAACATCAAACATAAACTTCCTATTACTCGGCACTGCTAATGTCGTCGAAAGCACCTCTACCCATCCGTTTACAGACTCTTGTCGATCATTCCAAGGCTTCCGCATATCGTTCTCTTCAGACTTTGAAGATTTAAAGACTTCATGAGATGTCCTCATGAAAGTCTCAAGAGCTCCATTACAGACCGAAACAAGAACATCTCTAGCACTATCTCGATGTTTGGGATTCGTCAATCCAGAGAATATCTGATCATAAATGTTGACACTAACCGTCTTCTCAATATACACTGATACAACTGAGCTAGTGAAACTCTTAATACAATCAGCTAAAACCTCTCTGCACTTATCATCACTAAGCAAACTCATCAATCTAGATCTTGTTCTTGTTTCATCATCATCACTATTCTCATTAGCATAAAATCCAAGAACAAGATTCTTAGCAAAACTACCAACAACAACAGAGACAAACCCAGTTCCTTCCTTTGAAAAAACTCTATCAACTACACTTAAATTCAAATCCTTTTCGACATTTTTCGACTCCTGATTCAAATTATAACCTCGGAAAACCCCAATCGCTACAGCTTCTGAAACCCTAGCTAGAGAATCAGTAAACTCTTTCGATTTAGTAATCTTCGAGAGCTGTTTCAAGCTATTAGGGATTTCATCAGAATCAGAATCAAGAAACTCTTTTAAATCACGAGAAACAATACTTATCATCCCCGATGAATCGATAACAAGTTCGGCGAATGAAACAATGCTTCCGAAAAGTTTCATAAACCGCTTCGTCTTTGTCGCGAGGTATTCAGAATTGTAAACTCTGTAAGTTCCATAACTCGAAACACCGAAGATGGAGAACAGAATCAGCCATTTCCTTCTTCTCAGAGAACCTAACTCTCTCAATCGAAAAAGGTCCATCAAAAGCTACAGAAAATTGAAACGCTACGGAGAAGGAGATAGAGATAGAGAGAGATCTGGGGATTGAGGTGGTATGCAAATATTGAAAATTAAGGATTGTGAAATTTGTATAATAAAAAGAAGAAGTGATGACCAGATAGATTTAGATAGAGACATGCATGTAGTAGAAGCAAGAAGTGAGGAACTCGAGAAGAGAAACAAAATACAAGTTGAAGAAGAAGAAGACGACGAAGAATGAATCTTTTCGGTTTTGGTTGGTTTGATATTATGGATCCTTTCCGGTTCTGGCAAAACCATATGTGATATGAGCTGGACATCTACTCTTTTTTAGAATAAAATTTTAAATAAATAGAATTTACATGATATACCATTACAGTTAAATATGAGTTGGATTAGAAGGAGGAAAAATATGTAACTGGATTAGAAAAAAATATTTAACTTCTAAATTAATTAAATACCTTTTCTTAAATTTATTTATTTTCTAAAATTATATTAGCCAACTATTTTCTTCCAACTTTAATCTTTGTAACCAAAATGTTGATTGGTTCCTTTTTAACTATAAACACAATAGAAAAATAAATTAGTATTTTCTCAAAATTTTATATTATTAATTTAATAAACAAAAATAATTATTTTCAATTATTTTAAATTTAAAATCTAGATATTATTACTGAGATCGAGCTAACCGTACATTTTAATTCTGCACATAACGTGAGAGATCATATAGAAATAACACATTTCTCATTTTCATTTTCGAAATTACCAAATTTTCAAGAAAAATAATACATCTGTAAAATCATAAATAAATAATTCAAATTATATATATATTTGTTATAAAACCAATCAGAATTCAAATACTAAATTTAATAAACTTTTAAGAGGTATAGTAAGAATATTATATATATATATATTAATGGTTTCAAAACAAAAATGAAACATAATCTCATAAGGATATAAAATAGAATAAATATCTAGTATTTGAAAATTATTTGTCAACTCAAATTTAATAAACTCATAAAAGAAATTTATTATTATCATTATAAATAAAAAATGATTCACTTATACTATATATAATTACACTTTTCTTTTAAAGCTCCATCTATAACCCATCTAATATCTGTATATTTAAAAGACAATTTATGTATGAATTTTTGATAGATTTCTATTTTGTATATGCAAAAAAAAAAAAAAATCAGTAGATCGCCTGTTTACAAATTTGTTCATGTTATCTAAAGTGATTTCGTCATTAGCTTTATATTTAGAGTATATTTAATTTTATCTATGAAAACCGAACTTAACAAACAAATAATCTTCATTTTTTTTCTTGTACTAAACGATTCAAATCTGATCAGAAATTCAGAATACCAACCTACGTAATCTTATAAGTTTATAGTGTTTTTTCAGCCATTATAAATCAATCATGATGCGAAGCTACTAAAAGGTAGAAGACACATGCTGATGCTGCGTTGCGTACCCATTAGAGCTTTAAGTTTTTCCTCTTATAGTACCTCATATTGCTTTGCCTATCTATCTACTATTAAATGTAAGATACAAACAGAATTCGACATGATTATCAGAAAAACTCATGGATGCATTTTCTCCATTTTTAAAAAAGAAAACTATTTTTTTAGAAATATTTTTTTTATATAAATAGTAAAATAAAATTAACTAGTAGTCGATGATTTTGTTCATCATAATTTCACATTTTCTTACATACTGTAGAAAACAATTTTTTTTTTCGGTTAGACAGCAAAAAGTTTAATGTTATATTCAAGTTTGGCTTAAATATGAAAACTCTATAACAAACGGTTGTTACATTACTGAATTTGGTGTAAATTCCAAACATAGATAAAAAAAAAAAAAGAACAATTAAATTTTGTTTTTCAAACTAATATCAAAGTAATAAATAACTGGATATACCATACAACCTAACTTGTTGATAGATATTTTAAGAAATCTAACAAACTGATACAATGTATATATATGCATGCATTTTTTTTAATTTGTAAAACACAAGCAAATTAATCTTAGACAAAAAAAAAATAAACGAATCAAAAGCCAAACAATGAAGCTCCAAACAGTATGTCTGGTTTTGATATTGATGATAGTGGTCAAGGCAAAAGCATGGAAACAAGGAAAGAACGTAACAATCCCAGCACTAATAGTTTTTGGAGATTCAATAATGGATACTGGTAATAACAATAATCTTCCAACTCTTCTAAAATGTAATTTCCCTCCTTACGGCAAAGATTTTCCTGGCGGTCTTGCTACTGGAAGATTTTCTGATGGACGAAACCCTTCTGATCTCATTGGTACCTATATAATAACCATATCAATCAGTTTTTTTTTTAAAACATTATATATTAGCTCTCTTCCTATTTTATATATTGTGATAAGTTTTTTTATATGTTATAAAATATTTCAGCTGAAAAGTTGGGATTGGCTAAGACATTACCTGCATACATGAACCGAAATTTGAAGCCCCAAGATCTTCTTAAAGGTGTAACATTTGCTTCTGGAGGAACTGGTTATGATCCATTAACAGCAAAAATTATGGTACATTATATATCTTATATATGTTTTCTTTTCATCATATATTACCGAATTAATTTAGTTTAATTTATGGATGATTCATTTTTTCTTATTTATATTTTTATAGTCGGTGATATCAGTGTGGGATCAACTCATTTATTTCAAGGAATATATATCAAAGATCAAAAAGAATTTTGGAGAAGAAAAAGCCAAATTTATATTGGAAAATAGTTTCTATCTTGTGGTTTCTAGTAGCAATGACCTTGCTCACACTTACTTAGCTCGGTCACTTAGATATACTCGTACCTCTTATGCCAATTTTTTGGCTGACTCAGCAGTCACATTCGTAAGAGTAAGTACTTTATTTCTAGTTACATATAAACTAATATTCCATGTTATTGTTATATCTAAGTCTAATATATATTTCTTATACAATACTTAGGAATTACATAAACTTGGAGCTCGAAAAATTGGAGTATTTAGTGCAGTACCTGTTGGTTGTGTTCCACTTCAAAGATCAGTGTTTGGAGGTTTATTAACAAGAGGATGTGTTGAACCTTTAAATCAAATGGCAAAACAGTTCAACGCAAGACTTTCTCCAGCTTTGGATTCTTTAGATAAAGAATTAGATGGTATCATCCTCTATATTGATGTTTATGATACTCTTTTTGATATGATCCAAAAGCCTAAAAAATACGGTAAGTTTATCTAACGAATATGTTTATATATTTCTTTCTTATTTGCAATTGTATTATCTATACAAAGCCAAACAATGTTTCTAATTATGTTTCAGGTTTTGAGGTAGCTGATAGAGGCTGTTGTGGTAAAGGATCTCTTGCAATATCATACTTGTGTAACTCATTCAATCCATTCACGTGTTCAAATTCTTCAGCTTATATATTTTGGGATAGCTATCATCCTACTGAAAGAGCATACCAAGTTATTGTCGACAATTTACTCGACAAATATTTAAGCAAAGTATATTGATGTTAATCATCTAAATCAAACATATTTGTATCGTTTTATCTCCTTATCTTTCTTCATCTGATTCATGTCTTTATGTATTCATGTCTTTATGTATTCATTCTTTAAATGTACAATGTTTCAACAATTTTTACCCATCAAATTATTAACTTCAATTAAGACTCATTTATTATAATTGAAATGTAACTTAACGAATGAGATTCCATATTTAATAGTTAACTGAAGAAAGATACTGATACTCTTTTTGACATGATAGATTATGTTGGCAGTGTCTTTAATGTCGAATATCTTGCACATCTTTATGGGTGCACCCAATCTTGAATGCTACAAGTATATATGGTTAAGATCGTGACTAACTTCTTGAGAGTGGATGCACAAACATTGCATAAATCATATCGTTTGTGACCTCAGTCCGCATAAGCTTATTAAAAAAATCTTATATAAAAAGGGGAGTTTAATATTTCACGAAAACACGGTCTCTTTCTTCTTTATATGTTGACATATATTTTTAATGCGTTTTTATTTAATTACAGGACTAAGGTAGGAAATTGATAATGTGGATGTGCATAACACTATATCTCACGAATATTCGGTACCCAACCCTAACAAAAACTGTACCATTATAAGAAAGCATCGCAAAATGATCTGAAACAATAAACCAAGTCAAATATGATAAGCAAATGGATGAACTCGAAGGAGTAAACAAAATAATAGTCCATTCTCATCGCCGTAGTCTTTAGACTAGGATCAGACATGATTGCTAAAAATTGAAGTTTCTAGAAGAAGAAAGTTTCTGCTAGGGTTCCTAAGAAGGTTCTTCAATTACTATAAAATGTACATCTTAGGCTTAGCAAGAAGACTGTACATATATATGTACATCTCATCTGTATCGCAGAGAGGTTCTATAGGAATTTCCATCGAAGAAAACGATAAAATAGTCCAAAAAAAACATTTTACATATAATTTTTCTTCAACTGAGTATTACCATTTCCAAGGCTGTTTTGGAGCTGAGCGTGTCCACGAGAAAACTCTTGGGCTGGAGCCTCAGTGATTGAACGAACGAGTAAAATCATCTTTAGTTCCGTTTGTGGAGTTCGATCATCTTTGGAGAAAGATGTTCTGGTGAAGTACTGGGACATGACTTAGCATCAAGTTCTTGACCAGGTTCATTGCCTTGGAATCCCCATAACTCTTTAGCTATGGCATCCCCTTCCTCTGAAAAATGTAAAATCTTTTTAGTACTCTAATCAAAGTGTAATCTGGAATCATACAAAATTCGTTTGGATGTGAACTCAAAACCTGGCTTCAATTTCTCAGGATCTGGTA
Source organism: Nasturtium officinale (assembly GCA_963854855.1). Classification (NCBI taxonomy): domain Eukaryota; kingdom Viridiplantae; phylum Streptophyta; class Magnoliopsida; order Brassicales; family Brassicaceae; genus Nasturtium; species Nasturtium officinale. The sequence goes on from OY978514.1 coordinate 1,897,297, forward strand.
ACTCTTGATTTGGGAAAGGACTACTGGTTTCAGCTTTACTCGTTAGTTTCTGAGAGTGTAATGGTATCTGCGAGTATACATTATGCAATTTTTTATCCAACTCTTCCATTCTTCCTGACATTTCATCAGCTCTATCCATATCTATGAGAACCTGAAAGAAACCAATCTATATTAAGCACCGAGAAGAAGAATAAACACTGCAATAGTAACATCATAAGTTTTTTGCTATATTTACTCTATACCTGAGCAGGCTGTTTGTTGAAAATGGGTGCAAACCTCTGACGACAATACTCACTAAAAAGCAGAGTGAGGAGAATTAATGGTACTGTGAAACCTGAAGCAACTGTTGATAGCTTTAATCCGAAAAAACCCAAAGCTATAATCTGTGTCAAGATCAATGAAAAAATTGTTGTGTTGTGAAAAATAGGCCAATATTGTCCACCGCTTTCGTACTTTGTAATATATACGTTGAGTATCTGCAAATAAATATTACGATAATTTTAGAATGCTTGACTGTGATGTTATGTTAAAGAGATCAGAGAAAGTATAGATTGAATTCTTACCTGATTTTTGTATATGAGATATGCGAGGAAAAAATATATCAGTAAAAAAGGCAGTATTAGTGGCGCTATGACTGAATTGGTGAAACCCAGGAGTCCAAACAAAAGCAGCCGAGGAATTTCGGTTTGGTATGGGAATCTAAGTGTTTCATATGAGTCATCCTTGTTCTTGGAAACAACTTTTGCTACCAGATTCCAGATAAGAGCCATAGGTTGCATTATTTCACAAGCCAAACTGGCCCAACCAGATGTGAAACAATAGGTCGTGAAAAAGCCAGCCTGCATACATTAATGAAGTCATATTCAGAATTAATGATACAAAGCACGATAAGGTTCTCAGACTACGGAGATTTAAAGCAACCAGAAAAAAAACTCAATCCAAAAATGAGAAAGAAACAATGATTCCTCCAATGGCCCAAGTTTTTTTGGTATATGGTTTATCATGGAACAAGGAAAAATCAGAAATTCTTAAAATCTATCTGCAGGAAAATACTATATACAATCCGAAAGATGATATGTCTTGCAAATATGACCCAAACTAATGTCTAAGGACAATGGATAAACTACCTGTGTTGGCACTGCTTTTGCAAGTTGCGCAGGTATGTCTCTGACACTAGAAAAGAGATTCAACTGCCTGATAATGGACCCTGATAAAATATTCACGAAGAATACATTCCAAATGGTGAAATATAAGACTTTGATGCACGCACTCTTCTTCCTTATACTCCGTGAAATACAACCCTCTAAGGCCGAAAAATACATCATCAATGGTGGAACAGCATAGAAAAACAGAATCAAGATCACACTGGGTAAATACCCTGTGATGACCTGGTTTATAAACTTCCTGCAAAATGGTTTGAATGATTAGATGATAAAAATAATCCAAGAACATAGATATTTAATTTCTCTTAAATTTTGTTTATTATGACTTAATTCTATAGAGAATGCTCATGTGTCCAATGCTACAGCAGAGTTCCACCTACTTTTTAATCCCAATTCTAATATCATGTCCAGAAGAAAAGAAAATTAATAGAAACAAAACCATATATTTATGTATAGATATGTGAACGGATTCTTCAGGGTACTCACTTCCTCAAAATGCCTCTTAGAAAAGGAAATGCGTGAGACAGCTGCTCTAGTTGAGTCAACCCTTGAATAAATGTCACGGGAATAAGAAACACAAACATGAAGGCAACTGCACCAACAAGGGTGGCTATATTCCGTATCCAAAGTTGTCGATACGGAATGTTGAGGTTCTTCCAATACACATCGTGAGGTTCTGGAGCTAAGTCAGACACCCATAACATAGGATTTGATGTTTGTAGAACCTCTGAAACAACTAGAGCATCATAGCGTTTCTTGAAAAACACAAAAGCAGCCGGACGTTCCTGTAAATGAGCAGAAAAATTTGTGGCCTTAATGAGCTCTAGCATAAAATTTCGCACATCATTAATGAACGAGAATGAAGTATATGGTACTGCATATCACTAATGATAGTTTACAAGTGAACTGAGTAAACTAAATTTCACAGTCTCTGCACCATCAGACAATCAAACTGCTACTTCCAAAATCGAATTTGTATCCCACTTAAGGTTAAAAAAAATGTCTCTCTCTTTCAGTATCAGTTGAAACTTCTTAATCAGTTTATTTTGTTAGTTAAAACTAATACTCACAGGAAAGAAGAAACCACAGATAAAAACGATAACTACATCATATGCCTATATCAGGGAAAGTCGGAAGAATTCCTTACTTGTTCTGTCGTAGTCATAGTCAATTCACCAAGCTCCATGCTTTTCACACTGTCCGCCTCATTAGATAGAATATGAAAAGAATTTGTAGCAGTAGTTCCTCCACAAAAGGTGCATGGCATCAAACTCGGTTTACAATTGATTTCAGGAGCAACGTGTTTTAGACTCTGGCACATCCTCTCTGCATCATGCTGAGGCATAAATTATGGGCAATTAACGATCACACTTTAAAATATGTTATCCCCAGCACACACCATCCACATATCATTTACTCAATCTTCTAACCACTTCTGACACTCGAACTAAATATACTGTTCTATGTAATACCATCAATTTCTGCATGTAGTCATCAAATAAATAACCCTTTATAGCATTCAAGCAGGACGTAATACTTCAGAACCATGAAGTTCTGCACCAATTACGAAAGCTATCAACGAAAGTGAATACTATAAGAAGAAGAAACACTTCAAGCTGGAAAAATGTTCAAATTATTTTCAAAAGGAGCAATGGTTTAGTTTTCAATCAGTTTTTTCTTTCTAAAAATTCTAGGTGACACTTTTAATCTGAAAAGTAAATCAAGAGGAAGCTGGGCTGGATAATGATTAAAATTAACTCCCATAGAAAACCAAGAAAAAGACTACAGAGTGGTCTCAGAAGGATGCATACCAGTAGTCTCTGAATGATGCCATTATGGTAGACCATTTGGTGTGACACATAGCTTGATGAATAGTAACTTGTGAAGAATTTGCTCAGTGTGTCGCTGTAAGATTGCTCAGGAGACCATGGAATAGATCGAATAAGAACGGTAAATTGACTTGGCTTTAAGGTAGCTCCACTAATATATCCAAGCCTCATTTTGGCTATGGTTCTATACTCCTACAGTAAGAAGATGTTAAAAGGGAGGGAAGATACTGAAAAAAAGATAAAATGGAGAAACCAGGAGTAAGTGAACGAGGTAAACTAACGTATGAGGTACTCACAAAGTAGAGAAGAAGACATGCTGCTGAGGTTATAATGTACAGTGCAAGACAATGAACCCAGAGCCTGAGAGTAATAAAAGTTATAAGAAAAAGTTCAGCAATTTACATTATTTGTATAGAATAACGTTGCTCCATTATAAGCGCAAGATGTAGCCTATATTTCCTCAAAGAGACATATGTAGAAGTCAAAATCTACACACTGAAAAGCAATTTCACATTTACCATTTTGAGCCTTCTTTAAGATTTTCGATTGTGAACACTTCGGATGACTCCAAATGGATTTCCTTATGCACCATCGGTTGGCCGTAATAATTAACAGGCAGCACAAAGGCAATGCAAACCACAGCAGTTACAAAGAAAATACGAATGCTGCAGAAAAAAGAAAACAACAAGTAAAATCAGTTGTGAGGGTTATGGAGAACAAAAGATAAGAAAAAACACTAAAGAAAAACCAAAGATACGGAGAACAAAGAAAAAACATTTGTAACCTGAAAATGACCATTCTGAGGAAAACCACAGCATCAAGACCAGCAGCAGCTAATAACTCGTCTTCACTAGCTTCCCATGCTTTCACCAACCAACTTGGAGATGGCACAAACCTCTCATACCAAAAAGGATCATACCGTCTAGCACCACCACAAACAAGTCTTCGCCCAAAATAGACACAGTAATTGGATGGTTGTTTTCTAAGTATGGAGTAAAGTGACAAAAGCACTATACATATAGAAATATTAATCCCAGCTGATGTTAAAAGAGCTGAGATCTCCATCTCACTCTCAGTTCAACCACTTCCTTACTAAAACTTGCAGGAAGAGAAGAACTTCATAAGCCTGTATTAAGCCAACGCAAACACGGGAATTGCCAACCAAACAATATAGGTAGATCTTAGATCCGCAAACAAACTGTAAGAAAAAAAATCACAAAACAAGGAGAAAATAAAAAGTTTAGAACTTATAAGATCTGCAATAAAATGCTTTAATGAAGCAGACAACAATGTATATGCACTAAACAAAATCTTGAAATTGAAAAAAGACTGTTAACTACTAGGATAAACATCTACATGTTGAATCCAAAACTACTTACAATGATACACTAATCGTATAAATTAACTTTATATTCATACCTTAATTAGAACAGGATTAGACAATAACTTGTAGAGGAAAATAATTTTGGTTAGATACGACATAAATGGACTCAGATTCGATCAATTTATAGGCTCACACACAGTATAGATGATAATATTATAGTTTTCAATTCACAATTTCATGACCTAAACTTCAAATTAGTATTACAATAGATGGTACGTGGAAACACGAAGAAGACGATGATGAATAAGAGAATCAGATTCGACTAAAGCCAAACAATACAGATTTTGATTCCAATGAAGAACACAATACAACATTCGAAATCAAAAATCTATAACGAACAATTTCGTCAAAAAAAAAGAAACTACAGAAACATAACGAAGTTAAAATAATCATAAGAACGAAATCGAAAAGAGAATATCAAATAAATCGACATGACTTACACGAAAAAACGCGAAAAACTTTGGTTTGACTTCAGAGAATTCGATTGCGAAGAGAACCAGAAGATTCAGAAACCCTAAGAATTTGCAGAGAAGAGAAGAGAAATCAAATAATACCCAAATTGCCTTACAGTTCCAAATTCCGCGAAGAGTTCACATTTCCAGTTCATTCATAACTTTAAGAAACATGCAAATCATTATAATTTAAACTTCAAGTAAAATGTAAAACAAATACGATTAATATTTATTTGGTGAAGAATGCCAGGCTGTAAAAGGCGGGTGCGACGAACTCGCCACGTGTCAGAAAATAATGGGCAATACTCCAAGATATGCTACTATGTGAGAACGACTACTGTATGGATGAATTTATAATGACCGTTGGATTTAAGGTAATGGTTAATATAGCGACACGTGTTTGTGTCGCTTTTTCGAACAACATTTTTCAAATGTTTTACAAAACTGTTATGAATGAATAAAAAAGGAAAGGTGAAGAAGGAATTATGGATTGGATTCATGTGTTTCTTGCAGTTAGATATGCATTAATATAATGGAATTACTTTTCTTTTATTTTCTGTTGAAATTAACATATACAATTAGAGTACACAACTAGGAGGAGTAATATTCCACAAATTTCACTGTTTTTACTATTTTCCAAAAAATTGTTCCACTATTTTTCGACCACATGATTTAAATTTGGTATAAAATATTTTCATCTTTATCCCACCAAATGTTATTATGCAAAAATAATGAAATAAAGGGAACAGAATTCCATTCACGAGAAGAAGAATACAAATTCGTCTACTTGCAAAAAGATATAATCAATAGTTTTTTTCCAAAGTAAGATTTTTGAAATAATATAAAAAGTAATATAGTGGAAATTCCCCTACTTGGAAAATATATATAATCTATACTTTTATTTTTAAGCAAGGTTTCAAAAGTAATATAAAATCAATATGGTGCAAATAGCTGTATAATTTGATAAAAAGTGGATCAAAGGAAAAAAAAAACTTTTCTAAATTTTCTGTTGTGATATAGATAGTTCTAGGTGCATATTAAAGAAACATGCAAAATAAAATAAAATAAGAATACGATCATAGTAGGTGCAGAACTTACCTCCTCTACGATGATCATGCCGGCTCAGACGGGAAGAAGCCAACAACTTTAATAAAAATGCATTAAAAATATATGTAAACATATAAAGAAGAAGACATCGTGTTTACGCGATATATTAAACTCCCTTTGTTTTAATAAGACGTTTTGCAATAATTATAAGCTTATGCGGACTCATGAGGTCACAAACGATATGATTTATTCCATGTTTAAGTGCAGCCACTCTCAAGAAGTTAATCATGATCATGATCTTAACCATATATACTTGTAGCATTCAAGATTGGGTGCACCCATAAAGACGTGCAAGATATTCGACATTAAAGACACGGCCATCGAGTTGAATTTCTTATGGTTCTAAGCATTTACTCTCAATATCTCTATTTTATTAGTTCAAGCGACTGAGGTGAATGTAGTTGTTGAAAACTGTATCTATCATGTCAAAAAGAGTATCAATAAATAATATGTTATTCACTTAACTATTGGATATGGAACCTCATTCATTAAGCTACATGTAAGTTCTAACTGATGAAGTTAATAATTTGATTAGTAAATTGCGTGAAACATTGACTATTTAAAGAATGCATACATAAAGACATGAATCAGATGAAGAAAGATAAGGAGATAAAACGATACAAATATGTTTGATTTAGATGATTAACATCAATATACTTTGCTTAAATATTTGTCGAGTAAATTGTCGACAATAACTTGGTATGCTCTTTCAGTAGGATGATAGCTATCCCAAAATATATAAGCTGAAGAATTTGAACACGTGAATGGATTGAATGAGTTACACAAGTATGATATTGCAAGAGATCCTTTACCACAACATCCTCTATCAGCTACCTCAAAACCTGATACATAATTAGAAACATTGTTTGGCTTTGTATAGATAATACAATTGCAAATAAGAAAGAAATATATAAACATATTCGTTAGATAAACTTACCGTATTTTTTAGGCTTTTGGATCATGTCAAAAAGAGTATCATAAACATCAATATAGAGGATGATACCATCTAATTCTTTATCTAAAGAATCCAAAGCTGGAGAAAGTCTTGTGTTGAACTGTTTTGCCATTTGATTTAAAGGTTCAACACATCCTCTTGTTAATAAACCTCCAAACACTGATCTTTGAAGTGGAACACAACCGACAGGTACTGCACTAAATACTCCAATTTTTCGAGCTCCAAGTTTATGTAATTCCTAAGTATTGTATAAGAAATATATATTAGACTTAGATATAACAATAACATGGAATATTAGTTTATATGTAACTAGAAATAAAGTACTTACTCTTACGAATGTGACTGCTGAGTCAGCCAAAAAATTGGCATAAGAGGTACGAGTATATCTAAGTGACCGAGCTAAATAAGTGTGAGCAAGGTCATTGCTACTAGAAACCACAAGATAGAAACTATTTTCCAATATAAATTTGGCTTTTTCTTCTCCAAAATTCTTTTTGATCTTTGATATATATTCCTTGAAATAAATGAGTTGATCCCACACTGATATCACCGACTATAAAAATATAAATAAGAAAAAATGAATCATCCATAAATTAAACTAAATTAATTCGGTAATATATGATGAAAAGAAAACATATATAAGATATATAATGTACCATAATTTTTGCTGTTAATGGATCATAACCAGTTCCTCCAGAAGCAAATGTTACACCTTTAAGAAGATCTTGGGGCTTCAAATTTCGGTTCATGTATGCAGGTAATGTCTTAGCCAATCCCAACTTTTCAGCTGAAATATTTTATAACATATAAAAAACTTATCAAAATATATAAAATAGGAAGAGAGCTAATATATAATGTTAAAAAAAAAACTGATTGATATGGTTATTATATAGGTACCAATGAGATCAGAAGGGTTTCGTCCATCAGAAAATCTTCCAGTGGGCAAACCTCCAGGAAAGTCTTTGCCGTAAGGAGGGAAATTACATTTTAGAAGCGTTGGAAGATTATTGTTATTACCAGTATCCATTATTGAATCTCCAAAAACTATTAGTGCTGGGATTGTTACGTTCTTTCCTTGTTTCCATGCTTTTGCCTTGACCACTATCATCAATATCAAAACCAGACATACTGTTTGGAGCTTCATTGTTTGGCTTTGCTTAGTTATTTTTTTTTATTTACTCAAGATTTAACTGTGATATACAATTTGGAATCATGTGTGTATATATATTGTTTAAATTTGTTGGACTTCTAAAAATATCCCGTTTAAGTATTAGTTGTTACGCGTTATGTTGTCTCTAATTAGTTATTAATCTGATTATGGTATGAAAAACAACGAAATTTGATTGTTTTTCTTACCAAAAAATTGTAACTAATTGGTTTCAACAACGTGAATATACTTTTTTAAACCAAAAAAAAGTTTGGGATTTACACCAATTTCATAAATATAGCCGTTCATTTTTTTTAAGAAGAAATTATTTCAAACTAAACATGAAATTTCAGTATGTATATGGTATGATTATTCCAAAACGAATTCGTTAACAACAACATACAATGTATAGGATTAAATTCGAGTGACACAACGACGACATTTGCATATACACTTTACTAGTAATTTTGATCAAATTATTCTAGTTATGATGGTTTCGAATAGTTTGGAGTGTTTTTATTATGTTCATTGGCAAAAGTATAGTCGTTTTTGTTAGGTGTGATTTTCCATCTAAGCAACAAAAAATGAATCATAATGCATCACATGATCGTCATCAAAAGTATGGACAAGTGTTTATGTATGACACTTGTTTGCCTTGAGACAAAAGAAAGCGCAAACAAGAACTTGTAAGAATAAAATAGATAAATATTATGGTTGTTGGATTCTTTAAAGCCGAATTTGAACGTATAGCCATTGGATAATTTAATCTTGATGGCTAAGCATTTGTAACGAAAATATGGAAAGAGGCGTTGGAGCTCTTATGACACCATCGAGATAAGAAAAGTAGTGAATAATTAAAGGAAATTCATGTTTTGAGTGTTTATGATAGTTGAGCAAGTCATAAACGTGAGCCATGTTAGGGTGATACTTCAATTAATCTTATCAAATTTTTATTATCAGAAGTGTGAGTCTAACTCACCTTAAGAAAATGGAGAACTGTCACATATTTATATATTTGTGTTCAAAGTTTCCAAGTTCCAACCCACAAAACAAGTGTAACACTAACAGTAGCATAATTGATCAACAACAACATAAAAAATACTATATCTTTATGACTTTCGATCTCTGTTATTAAATTTGTAATCAATTCAAGACCTCTTCTCATGAAATTTTGAGAACTCTTTTTAACTAGAATAACTAAAGTAACTGTTAACCAACTACTTGATTAAAATAGCTAAATCAGCATATAATCAATAGAATTGAGGGCGTCCTAACCAGAACGAAATCGAAAAGAATTTTTTAAAAAACACTTTTTCCTATTTTTGCATTAGAGCAGAGTTTTTGCCCCCTTAGATTGAGTACCACAGTTTATTATTTTTATTAATTTTCATAATTCATCTCTTTCTGTATTCCCTCCTGAATTTAAAACATCATTTTCAAAGGTATTTAGTAACATATAATCAAGAAACAACAAAATAAACAAACACATAAAGCAAATCAGAGGTCGAGGTTAAACGAAATGAGTATGATATATTACAAATGTCTTGGGGTTCAAAATCAAATACTTGAACAATATATACAACGCAACCAAACCAACCAACACATTTACCAAAGAGTTAATGAAGAAAAAGATGAGAAACCTAAATAAAAACCATTTTTAAAGAGTCCAAAGAATTTCACTAACCTTGTGAACCTAATTGCATTCATCATTCTGCAACTGTCATCTATATGTACCATTCTGCAATGGCTTTCCCATGTAACCTCCTCCATTCATTCTCTGATGGGCTTGACTTGGGACCTCAAGCTTCAAACCTTCAAACTGAGGTATTAGCACACCAGCTGCATCACCCGCCACAGGCCATGGTAGAGCATTGTACCCGGGAATGCTCATACCCGAAAGATCAATCCCGTTCATGTAAGGGAGAGGAGGCAGAGGCAGAGGCAGAGGAGGGCAGTACAAACCAGTTGGTTGCATAATCTGGTTGTTCCATGGCACTTGAGTAGCAAATTGGTAACCATAAGGATAAGGAAAGCCTTGAACACCTTGATGATAACCAAAGGCAGGAGGATACTGCTGTACAAGAATCCCATAACCCTTTTGCTCGGGTAAACATGGTGTTGCTTGAAAGCTACTGTAGGTAGTAGGAGCTTTATTATGATTAACGTTATCAACCTGAATCCTTTCTTTAGGTATTGCCCGTTTCACCTCCACACGCTTATCACTCAATTCATGGAAATTACTCTGCATAACAACCTCAACAGAGTCTTCCGAATCAAAAGTAACAAAACCAAAACCCCTTGGCCTATTAGTAAGACCATCATGCATCACAACAACATCAGTCGTCCTACCAAACTTCTCAAAGTAAGTCTTGAACTCTTCTTCAGTCGTGTTAGACGATAAACCTCCAACAAAGATTTTCTTAGTACTATGGTTAATACCATTACTTGACATCTCATACAAACCACCATTGTTCTGTTGCACTTTACCCTCAGACACTTTCATCTGCGATGGTAGTTGAAAACTGAAATGTTCATATTTCCGAATCGCCTTCTTCACATCAACCTAATATACACACACAATGATCAATCCACAAAAGTAATAAATTTGTTCAACCAAAACCCAATTGAGATCAAATGAAAAGTTTCAAACTTACAGCTCGACCAAGAATGAAATGAGTGTCTTCAAGAGCTTTAACAGCATCAAACTCATTAGCAAATCGAACAAAACCAAACCCTCTAGATTGTCCAGTGACTCTATCTCTAGTAACAACAGCTCCTAACACAACTCCATATTTACTAAAATGCTGCTTCAAAGCTTCTTCATTTGTCTCTTTTGCAATACCTCCAACGAACAACTTGTATCGATCATAATCCATATCCTCTACACCAAAACAAAAACCCTAATTTTTCAGCTTTCTTCCAAATTTTGGAATTTAAACCCCCCCCCCCCCCCCCCAATTTTGAAATTAATAGTCAAAACATTAGAATTATGCAATCAAGAATACAATTAACGTTAAAAAATCAAAAACCCCTAAAAATTAAACAAAGATTTGTACGGAAGCCCTAGTTTTTGAAATTGGGGGTTTTAAAATTAAGCATTGAATATGAAGAATTGAGGAAAAAAAGAACGAAGAAATTGAGAAAAGATAACGTCAGCCCTAAGTTTAGGAAGAGAACTGTAGAATAAAAAACATGAAAATTTTCATGGCGAGGAAGAAAGTTTACCAGATAGGAGAGAGAGGAGAAAAGACAGAGTAGTTTGATTTGACACCCAAGGAGAATTCGAAGCGAGTTAAAAGTTAAAAAAAAATAAAAATAAAAACTCTTTTAGCTTCCGTTAAAACTATTTATTTTTGTTTTATATTTGTATACGGATAATAACGTATAACGGAGTAATGGGCTTACAAAAGCCTTTTTGTTAATGTTAAGGCCCAAATTAATTCGTTACTGTGTTATTTTTTTTTGCAAGTTTCTTTTGCAGGTTTTGACGCAAAAATGGTCAACTTCAACCTCTAATTATTTTAAGATATTTTTCATACATCAAATAAAATTCAATGCATTTTTTATTTCAGTTTATAAATTTTTTTAATCTACTTTAATTTTTATATGTGTGCTAAAATCAGTTTTGACCAAAATAATATTGGTCAAAACATGCATTAGTTAGTATTAAGTCAAATATTATGTGACATATTTATGTTAAAACCAGATGCCACATAACATATTTTATCTATTAATTTCAATTATTTAGATTGATATTTCCAATTAAATATATAAGTTTATTTTGAAGTTTTATGTAATATTTTCTACCTAATATTTTTTTTTCCACACCACTAAAGGATATATTTTAAATAATTAAAGTTCTGACCACTAAATTCAAAAATGTAATTGCTGAAGAATGTATCGTTTAATGGTCGGAATTCAACACGTTGTTGTGAATACATGAATAATAGTAAAAGATTATACGATGGCAGAACTGATAATGATATTTTTGTTTCTCTATTATAAGTTTCAAAAATTTTATATCAATAACATTGCATAAAATCTCAATTGGAGTCATCATAAATATGTTATGTGACATTGACTCAACATTTACTAACATTTTGACTAACATTGTTTTGGTCAAATTTAATTTCAGCTCACATATGAAAGGTCATATATATATATATGAAAATGCACTATCAAAATAGTTGACGTTGAAATTTGCCTTCTTAGCAGTTTGACATCGTAGTTTCCATGCATAGATTAATATCACTATTAACACAAAATTTGATTTTTGATTGTTTTTTTTTTTTTGTGTGATTCGTGTTCGAATCTTATTTGCCATGTCTCCTCTAGCTTCCACCGCACTATGCACTTGATTTTCCTCCATTTCTCTTATAGGCTCCTTCACTTTGGTTAGGATCACAAACATTCTGTTTTTGGACATAAAGGACTGCATACGCATATATTCCTTGTTGTTTTTGTCCAGACTTCACTTATGTTGCAATTCTCCCACACTTAACATGTTATTTTGCAGATTGCATATTCCCTCCACTTGCATTCTTCTATCGTCTCCAAGTTTGACATGTTGACGGAAGTTATTATCCAACTCGATGAACCACTCGTTGGTGCCACACATGTGATTGATTAACCTGATTCCAAGTACCGCACATGCTTATCCTCCGCTTTGTCAGGTTTACTTGCGCCATAAGTAACAAATCTACATCTAATTCTGCATAATTGGAAGACTTCTCCAATCTCGTTCACTCGTTCTTGAACTGTCCCATTTTACTTGTCCTTATATGCCTCCTCAGTATCCTCCTCTAGCTTAGTGTTGCAAATAGCCACCTTCTCCTCTTCCTCGTTCCATCTTCAACACATGTTCTTCTATGAAATTTTTTACTTACGTTTTGCTCATGCACCAACAATGAGCTTGGCAACTTTATCCACCGATAAATCCTCGATATCATTATATTCTTCGGTAACGCACACCATATAAGTGAACTTCAACACCAGAGTTTGAAGGATATTCTCGACCACCTTGGCATCCCACATATCTTTTACCTTAACTTCTCATATCGTTTCTCACCACCATTACTCTTGAAATTATTTTCAAAAATCGTTTTATCTATGGATGTAAAGAGATAGTTCTTTACCTTCAAATCATTGAGCTTAATCTCCGCAAGATCTGTTCTTTGTGCTCTTTCAATAAAACATCTCTCTCGTTTTTGTGACTCCGATCTCAATAAAATCCCACCATTCCTTAGACCTCAACAAGTTCTATATTAGCATGGCCCAATACTCATAATCTCCATCAAATTTTGTAATATTTAACAGTCCCTCTTTGTCACTCAATTTTCACATTCTCCCTTGATCTCGTAGAACTTTGAATAGCAAGTTTTAATACCACTTGTTAATTTCATAGCACACTGTGAACTGAATGTTCCTTGAATTGATAATGAAAACGTTACAAAGCAGATAACTTACGTAGAAAAGAAATAACAACTCCTAGAAGGTAGACCACTTAACGTGTTTCCTACATAATTGGAAGACATTATAAGATTATTCAATCAAATTGAAATCAAATGAGACTTTGATCCTTCAAATATTTCATCAATTCAAACTAATTTAAATGGATATTTTGCTTCAGCTACTTACTATACATGGGCTAAATGCCTAAATGATAACAAGTCTGTTAAGATAACAGAACAAGTAATTAAGTAACTATTGACCAAAAAGTATATGAAACTTTCAGAACTCAAACATTAATTAACAGAACTGAAACATTAATTAACCAAACTAGTTTCTGTTTTAGTTCATTTCGTTTACTTGTTAAGAATACAAAAAAAAAAACCCGAAAGATCCCAACTGAAACCTAAAACCACTATAATATCTAGCATTACCAAAACATTTTAATATATTCTGAAAACCTTCGGAAATTGAAATACATAAAATAAAATGACAGAAGCGATGGATGAGTACCTACAAACGAAGATTACGGACGATAGACTGGCAAAAGGGCCACTAGCCACTAACCAATTTGCCATGTGAACATGAAATTTCACTTCCAAAGGGACCATTTGGTCCATTTTTATAAATTCATTCATCTACAAACATATACTTAAATACATTTAAAGTCTCACATGCATACACACGTACATGAGTGCATGTCTATCAATGTATATACAATATATGCATCCAAGGAAAAATATCATTTGAGTGGGCAATGACAGTAATTGGAACATATATCATCTTCTTCTTTTTTGTGGAACATTTAATCTCAAAAGTTGAATGCACCAATATAAGTTTTAAGAAATATTCACGACTGGATAACTAATGATATATATTGCTTTCATTGTATTGTCAAAATCATCAATACTAGTGGACGCACTTAGTATTCATCAAGATTGACTACATCGGTTTCTATATATTAGCCATAACCCTTCTTGATTGAATAATGATTTTACTATACGTACATTGAAGTTACAAGCACTTGTAACACTGATAAATACCAGTGGACGGAATGGAAATACTCAGCATTCAAGTTCATAGCTTTGATTGAGATTAATCTGTTTGTCAAGTTTTGTTCTAATAGAGTTCAAGAAACTTTCGAATGGATTATGTTTCATTCAGAGAAGATTATCACCTTTGCCTTGAAAGTGATACCAAATATTAATCTTCGTTTTCGACTTCTTATTTTTTTCGTTTATATTTCTATTTTCTTTTTATACATTTAACGTATGAATATCATGCTTTATGAGTATTCAATTTTTTATAGGTTTGAAATTGTGCATATTTTTCAACAACAATACAGTATGTAAGTTTAAACTCCGGTTGAGACAAAAGTCGTCACTAATACAAACCAATAGACTAAAGTTTTGGTAATTTAGGATTCATGTTTTTTTTTTTAATTTGTATATTTTGGGCATCTAATGATTTTATTAATATGTTTACATTAGCATTTATTTTAATATGAAGCTATTTTAAATTTATTTATTTAAAAATATATATATATATATATATATTCTTAAACAAAAATATTGTTATTGCGTTGAAAATCTATTGGAAGTAATAAAACAAACTATATCACAAATTTGTGATGGATTGTCGAGATATTTCAGATGAAATTTGTGAAGGAAAATATCGCTGACGTATCAATGTTTCGAATGAGCTGCCAACTTTGTGTTCGTATGAAATCCCTCGAATATAACCTTTTTCTTGTAGTGAGTTATATATTCTTGCGTAATAATGTACTGTTTTAATATAAAAAAAAACACAAATGTTTCAAGGGCTTAATTTAGATTCTTATTGTGCTGTGCCTTCAAAATAAACTAAATTAGAGATAAATCGGTTGCATAATCAATCATTAGGTGTCGCAACCTACGATATACTGATCTGAAAAGTTTGTTTCGTAACTGGTCTAAACTTTTGATCACATTCCGTCCATAGCGGAGCAAGTTGAGTTCGGCGGCCCATGGCTTTTGGCTCGTATGCACTTTATAAAGACTAAAAAAAATCAATTCAAGGGAAAACGAGATTCAAATTAACCAGGTATTAGTTTATTTAAGCTTCGTTTGGAGAAAACTTAAGAAAAATATTGATAAAAAAATATTGAAATTTCTTTAGAATTCTGATGTTTTAAAAATTTGATAAATAAATTATCTTGCTATATATAAAAACAAATAAATGTGACCAGTAATACACATAAAGTGTACAATAATGAGAAGGGCCCATAACCAGCTGTGTAGGAATGTACAAGAAATGGGAGTACGAAACTTAAAGTAGTAAATAAGTAGAAATGGTCGCTATATATTTTACATGTTCAATCAATGTACTTATGCTTCTTCTGTGTGCAACTATATGTATCCCTATGATGTAAAAAATATACAAAAATAAAATTATATTTATTCCCTTATGTACTCATCAATGTTTATCTGATGTCAATGCTCAAATCTTCTTTAGGAGTTTTAAGAATTACGGCGCTTTATTCAGTACTAATTATGTAAGTTGAAGTTTCTTACAGTACAGTAAGATAACAATACTACAACTAACCTAACAATCAACAACCATAATACGAATTTTGAATTCAAAAATATATTTGCTAAAAACATCTCTAGCTATCATGCCAAAATTTTGAACATATTTATAACCACTATTAATATTACAAGTTTGTTAGGTTCAAAAATAGATTCAAATTCATTTTTGTTTGGATAATTTTGTTCTCCATTTTCTTTTGCGCTGATGTCTTTTGAACTCCAGAAACTTTTCTTCTTCCAAAATTAGGAGGGGTGTATTGAAATTAATATTTGAAGTGATTTAATTTTGAATGAGTTTTGAGATGATTTAGTTAAATTTTGGTGATTTAGGAATTTTGTTATAAAATTTTATGAAATCTCACCTAAAACCATGAGATTTGATTCTATGTATTTTTAACAAAGAAATCTCCTAAAATCTCAACTGAAATTATTAAATCAAATTCCAATACTAATTTCAATAACATTAGATTTAAATAACCATTTAAAATCATTAATTCAATAACACTGGATTTTAAATAATATTTTAAAATTCATGTTTCAATAACATGTGATTTTTCATTTTAAATCAAATCTCACAAAATATCTATTTCAATACATCCCCTAGATCTTAGCAGATTTTTTATTTTTAATTATCTTAGAAGAATTGTTACATTTGGAGATTTTTTGTTTCGAATATTAATATATATATATATATATTATTGATTGTATGCAATATTGACAATTCTTGGTAGCATACAATATTATATTAGAGATAACTTGTAGAATAAGATGCGATTTTCTTGCTTTTATTTATTTATTAACAACTCTTGATGGTCTACAATATATGAAAACAGTTTGAAAAATGAGAGGTATATTTTGCTTACCAATTACTGTCGACCATGAGGAGAAGACCACATGGTTTTCTTAAAGACAATATATGTACAATAGTTAAAACACATTAAAGGAAGAGAAGGTGTTCCTTCTGTTTTCTTTTTTTTTACTTCAAACTTTCCAAAGATGAAAGTGAAAAATAAATATTGAAATTTCATTCTTTACCCTCTCCTCTTCCTCTGGTTACTGCCACCTGCAAATATAAATATTGTCAAGCTAAGAAGTATTTTCTTTTACATGCATGTATTGTTGATATATATATATATACATAGAATTAAAATAGACATAACATAACCTTGATGATCGATCATTAGTTTCTCAACTGGGAAAGCTTGTTGTAGCCTTGTAGGTAACCGGATTTAAAGTTTCCCTGCAAAACAGAAATATAGACTTTAATTCTATTCATCATACGAAATTGTTAACGCAACAAAGTGGCGAGAAAAGTCCAATATTTCGTAGTTAAAACACAACTTTAACTTTTGTACATGAACAAGATATAATATGTAAGAAAACTTGAATATTTTTGGTAAAAAAGAAAAGAAAAAACACAAACCTTGAATATTCTTCTCGTGGAGTAACTTTGAGAGAAATCATCTAGCCGTTGATATTGATCTCGATGTTGCTTTTGGGCTGAAACTTCTTCTCCAGCCGGCTAATTAATATATTTTTCAAGAATTGAGATTAAAAATGATATTAATCAAATGAATATACACATATTTGATACAAATTATTATAAAATGTTATTTGAATAATATTGAACATGGCAAGTTTGTAAAACTATACCAATGAACTAGCTGTGTCATCAAGACAAGAGTTAAATCTTTCAATATATCTTTGTTCTTCATGAACCTTCAAATTTTTCGTGTTCCTGATCTTGTTCTTGAACTTGCTCTTGTACCAATATTGCGTGTTTTTTTGGAGGAGATCTTCAGGGACGGCCTCTTCACAGTAATATGGAGGACCAGAAGATGCATCAGACACCATTGAAGAATCTTCATGTTCTTGGTTTGTTTCTCCATTGTGATCAACAAAACGATGCAATGAAACTGAAGAAGAAGAATGGTCTAAGTACATTGTCCAACCTGAATCTCCCGCATCACTGTAATCTAAATCTGATAAATCCATTCTCCTTTGAATATTCCTGTCAAAATTTAAAGTTTTTTTTTGTTATTCAAATTGTGTTCTTTCTCTCTAGGCTTCAAGGCCTTAAGAAGATATACTCTTTCGATGCATCCAATAAGGGTATTGGTTTGGAAAAATATATATATAAGCAATATTATTTGAGCATTTGATTTATAGTTTATTTTTTATTTAAGAATGTATGGTTGTCGACAAAACAAGTTGCAAAATCATCACAAAAACAGTTTTAGATATCATAAGCTTTACTGAGTCAAAAGTAAATGGGTAAATGAGTCGAGAGATCCAAATTCATCATTTATTATATTTATATGTTATACAATTCTATTTTCGATCTGAGACATTCTAATTAATAAACCTTTTTGGAATGAAGGCAGAAATAGCTCATCATCTCAGAAAAAACATTGCAACGGACGAGTCACTAAATATATATATATGTACAACGAGTGAATATAAAATTAAATATTTTAATTCATATGCTAAATTGATTTGAGGATAATAAAAGTCCAAATCAAAACCTATGCCCACATTTTAACAAAACATCAATTATTTCAACCATACAAAACCATGAAAAGAAGGTAATAGATTTTCATGATATTGAAAAAGCGTTTATCTATCTATAGCTGAGATCATTTTTTCTTTTGTTTGTTTTCTCGGCCAATAAAAAACTAATCCATATCATCAGAGTTTGAAATGATGTGATATTTTTTTGACATTTATGTAAACGAACAAACAAAATTATTTTGCTTTTGTCGTTTCAAGTCTAACAATGAGATCGAATCCAAAACTAAAAAAGACAGAGAAAAAATATAGAATAAGAAATGTTTTGTCCTATAGTGTAAAACTCCTTTTGGACACTCTTAGCTTGCATGCAGTAGATAAAAGACAGTTGGCTTACTGATTATGAACGTTGGGCCAATAGGTTAGTGGTAGTGGCAATAGATGTTGTTACGTACTATTCATTTATATCCCATCTTATACTCTTTCCCTTTACACCTATACCCTGCACCTTCCATTATAGGTGTATTTTAATTTAGGTTTTTTGATATTTGGTTAATTCGGATGGATTTTGTTAAATTGGCATTAGAATTGTTATCTAGTTTCTAAAACTATGACTAGTTTAACCCAATTTGTTACCCTAAAAATTCTAATATCAGTTGTAATACGTTGGACTAGTGTAGCTGTGTAAGTATAAATACTTTATAACTTTGAACCATACTCTTCTATCTCGAAATCTCGAAACCAACTTTTCATAGTACGTCATGGTGTTAAGATATAAATCACTTTTCTCCATTCAGTTTTAGTATTTATTTATTTTTATTTTTATTTATGTTAAAGCTTGTGACCTGTTGTTTTTATATATTATTGCCGCATTAATTTAGAAAAAGAAGATAATTTAGTATTTTAGAAACTTAGTGCTATATATTGTTGTATACGGAAAAATTGTTATTACTTATTTCGGATGGTTACGAAAAAATCATAACATTATTCAGCTATGCTAATTGCAATAGATGATGAAATATCATTTTTTGTTTTGTTTTTTTCAACTACCCAAACTTGGTACCTATCTAGTTTTAAGACAAACTCTAATCATCATTTGGGTTTAGCACGGACTTAGTAATGAGTACCGTCATAATATGAAAAGAAAAAACAGTAAAAAAATTGACAGAAAATGGTACTTAATAGTCTGTATATATGATTTTGAATTTGGTAATTATGACTGCAATAACAGTTAGATATTAGTATTACAATGTCAACGTAATTTGTTTCTTGCACATAGAGTCCTCTTGAGTTTTACGCTTAGATAATTCAAGGCTTAATAACATTCATAGTCAGTGCTTACTAAACATTTTCATGAACTCTGAGCCAAAAAAATTAGGAACCCCAAAAAAATATATTTGATTTTTAATTAATTTTTGTAGTTTTAGAATAAAAAAAACAAATGAATGAACATATAAATTTTTTTTGCCGCCCTTCTAGCTAACTTTTCTTAAAAAAATTTACATAATTTTTTTTTTTCAAAAATCATGCCCCTCGAATATTAGGCCCCGGAACTGTCGCCCAGCCTACCCCTACCCTTAAACCGGCTCTGTTCCTAGTAATACCATTTTTTACACCAAACTTTGATATATTAAACTCACATGATTAACCTTAATAGAGAGAGAGGCCATTACCTTTACTTCCATAGAAAGAGATTCGAACCTATGCTATTGAAGCCAGAAGACTCCAAGTCCTAGTTTCATAGTTCCATGTTCATAATCTAAATTCTAGAGCAACTTCATGAATCGACTATTTTCACTACTTATGCAAATCTAAATTCTGTTCCATTTACAATTTCAAGTATGTTTCATGACATTGAACTAATTTTGCACGTTCTTTCTTGCATAGCCACAGAAATCACCGACTCAACTGGATTGTTCATTAGAATGTTCTATAGTCTCTACATTTGTTGCCGTTTTCTCTTCTTCAGCCTCCACTGGTTTTAACTTCACATACGAAATCGTCACAATGTTTAGCATTATTATAGAACGAATTTTTCATGAAAATGATCATGGAAATTAAGGACAGAGAAGACTAACTTTGGATAGTGCAACCATGTTCGCATAGAGCTTAGCTTCTTTCTTGTTGCTCTCAGCTATAGACTGTTTCAGAGACCTGTAAAGAGACTTCACTTCCCTGGGAATATAAAGAGTCAACGCGTTATATGCACAGGAGAAACGAGGATGCAGCAAAAAACAAGCACAGTTTCTTCTTTTACCGGTTCTCCGGATCAGCCTCCAGAGCCGTTTTAATATCCATTTCTGCTACACCAAAAATTCCCAACTCAATATATGATTATGCTCGCCTATACAAAGCTTTCACATTTTGGAACTCAATATCTAACACCTGTGACAAGAAAATTATGAGCAAGTCATTGACAACATATCTGATAGAAATATTTCCAAGATCTTGTGCGCATAACTAAAACAAAAAAAGAAAGCCAAAGTCTCATTAGACATGAGTCTACATTTTTCTTTAACTTGTTTACCTCTTTACATAGATATATGGTTTCCAGAAAATCCTTTAGTTTTAGACTACAGGCTGCACCATTCAAGAAGCAAGATACTCTTAAAGCCTTGACATGCGTTTCTTCATCACCTTTAAAAGAGCCTTTCTCAATACACTCTGCCGCCTGTAAGCACATATTTGATTTTCCAACATTTCAGGGATTCCAATACTATAAAATCTGTCAACATGGTAGAACTCTACATACTTATAAATTTGTCTGGTGGATCACCTTATTATATTTCTTTGCTGCTCGCTGGTAGTTTTGATTTTTGTATAGCAGATTGCCTTCTTCTTTCTTTCTGTTAGCAGTCTCTATTTTCTCTTCATTACTCATCTCACGTGGTCTTTTCTCCTGTTCTCAACAAAACAAGAGAAAAATGTATTGGTCTAGATGATTTGAAACAAACACTTTCCATGACTAATGTCAGAGGCAGAGCTATATAGTGGACATGAAAAACAAGTTATGCAAAATGTTACAGGTAACTCTTTTCGGATTCAGGTTAAGTTCAAAATGACGAGGTCTGTATTGATAGAAGGAGAATATTTCACTTTTAGTTAAATCCTATCAACTAAATATAGGAGAAAAGTTTTGCTATAGTTCATAACTATGGACCTAATAGAGAGTTGATAGAACGATAGACTCAGAGCTCTATACCAAGTACTTCCAAGTTCCAGTGTTAGCTTATTACCTTAACAAAGTCTACCATTTCAACTTCATAAATGAGAACTGAACATGGTGGGACTTTAGCAAGATCACGTTGGACTTCCACATTTCCAAAACCATACTCAGGACTTATAGTCAATACCGCCTTTTCCCCTTTCTTCATTGTTGCAGCAGCTTTGTCTAAGCCAGAAATTACTTGCTCTATATGAAATAAAACAGAAACCAAGTAAGCTCTTCAAGTTTGTGTCAACACTGAGTTAATACAGTTACTAGGACAAAACGATTATAAGAATACATAGACTGACCTTCATCTGTTACAAAAACCAGTGGCTCTTCCTCCTCAAGTCCTTTCATTTCGAATATAGTTCCATCCTCTAGCTTTGCAACATAACTGACTGCATTAAACTTTCAAACTATGTCATCCGAACTACGATGAGATAACATGTATTTTTGGCTTGATTGTAAGTAAACGCCTAATCACTAATAGAAAGTTCTCCAACCGCTAACCTATTCTACATGTCACTAAACTAGAACAATTTTTAACACACGTTATAGACTAAGTTATGATTAAATCTTTCATACACACGTACCAGTAACAGTGGCACCATCCTTTGCACTACTTTTGCCTTCGCCATCTCTCAGAATTTTCTTGAGAACCTTTGAATCATCCACGACATCAACTACATGTTTATAGGACACCAGCTCTACATCAATACTCAACACAGAATTTGGTGGAACAGCATTGATATTCCCACTTGAATTTCTTCCTTCTTCTCCAAACCCATCTGCACATTTATCAGATTCAAGGAAAGAATTCCGCAATAACCAAAACCTAAACATTTTAGAACTGACATCACCACATACACTGAGGCTGAACAATCATTTTAGAATTTTCTCCAGGAAACATGGTTTCAACAGCCAGTGGCAATGCTGGACATAGATGACCTATAAAACCAATGCATACCTCAGAAAAAAAAAAAAAAGTATACTCTATAACTCAATACACACTGTAGTTTAAAGTAAAATACCATCTTCCACACGAAACTCAACGCCTTCATCGGGTGACTTAGCCACAACGGTACCATCAAGAAGCTCAACTTGGTACTTCACTACAAGAATGGAAACAACTTATTGATCATTATTATCAGTACACAAAGATCCAGGAAATTAGCAATGGGATAACATACTAACCAAGAACTTCATCTAAAACTCTAGGCCTCTCATCTCTAAAATTGCCTGATTTTAAAATTTTCTTGATAATATTTCCATCTCTACAAACATCGACGACATTAAACCACGAGAAAAGTTCGATTTCGAACTGAATAACAGAATTAGGAGGCACATTATCAAATCCTTGAGCTCCATAACCAAGATCAATAGGTAGAGTGAACAATGCAAGTTCTCCTCTCTTCATTGACATTATACAATATCCAAAAAACAGAGGAGGCTTATCTACAAAACAAAATTGAATTGGATCAATCAATCATAAGAAACACAACAATAAGAAGATACAAATCTAACCTTCATTGATCTTTACAGTTAGAGTTACAGGTTCATTCTTATCTATTGTTGAATAGAAGACTTGACCATCAAGCAAAGTACCAACGTAATGAACTACAAAATTCGTTTGATCAAAATCAATCTCTTGTTGAATCTGTGATTGTGTTGGAATCGAAATCGCGAAAAGAACCTGTGACTTCGGCACCGTGTTCAGGAGTTTCCCAGCCTGTTCCTTGTTTGAGAAGCTTCTTCTTGACGTTGAAAGTTTCGAGAATTCTTTCATTTTTGAGTTGGGGAGAAGGAGTTGATTCCATGAATTCGTGTTCTTCATCCTCGATTTCGTCGCCGGAGGAAAAGGTTTCTTCACTTTCGTCGTCGGATGAAGAGATTTGAGCTTCTTTAAGAGTTTTGACCCATGAAGCCATGGTGGATTTGGAGGATTGATTTCTTGAAAGGTCGTTGGAGAGTTAGAGACGTTCGTTGAGTCAGAATGTGGCAAATGGAACATTCGAGAAGGAAAATCAAAATTAGTAAGGAAAAATACTCAAATAGTGACAAAATTCGATTTTTTTTTCTTTTCAAATTATTATCTCCCGCTTTTTTTTGTTTCTTGACAAAAAAAAAAAGACTTTTCTTTTGGGCTTAGCTTATTCCTGAAAGTTCCAAAAACATATTTTTAACTGAAGCCCAATTTATCAAACCCCATTGCACATACCATAAAAAAAATATTTAAAATTATTTTAGTCGTCTTACCTCGTTGATATATATATTTATAGATTACACTGTTGGATTGTCAGAACGAATAATTTATACTTTATAGTCCTTGACAAATTGACAGCGAAAATTAACTTGGAATTTGCGAAAAAGTTATATATAAAAAAAGCAAAGTCTCGTGAGACAGAGAAAACAATAACTGAAAATATATACTTACATCTCTTCCATAGAAATCAAAGCCTCTCTGGTAAAGACGACGACGATGATGATAATGGAGCCTCAACTATGGAATTGGATCTCACCTTTATTGATCTCCGCTCTTGTAATCTCCGTCGTAGCTTTCTATGGATTTTTCATGAAGCCGAAACGGAACAGTATCGATCACGATCGGAACGTCTCTACCGTCACCTCCGACGTCGGATCCGTTAATATTTCCGGAGATACTGTCGCCGATGTTATTATCGTTGGAGCTGGTGTTGCTGGTTCTGCCCTTGCTTATACTCTTGGAAAGGTTTTTTCATTCTTTTTCTTCTCTATTTGATTTGACAGTTTAAGGATTCGAATGATTTTGTGGATTTGATTCTGTTATAGAAAATTTTAGAAGAGTGAATGATGAAAACAATGTTTTCTTACTACTAATTGTTGCTTAGTCTAATCTAATTTCTCGATTCTTCGTTTGTGTTGAAGCAGTATTGATTGAAGCCTATGAAATATGCATAGTTTTAAATCTTGGATTCTGAAAACAATTTGTTTCCCAAGATGCACAAGTTCTTTGAGTTTAGTATGGTCAACCAACACTATTTGTGATTTATTTTGGTGAAATGTTGAGATTTTGATGTGTTTCTTTG
This sequence comes from Nasturtium officinale, assembly GCA_963854855.1. Taxonomy (NCBI): domain Eukaryota; kingdom Viridiplantae; phylum Streptophyta; class Magnoliopsida; order Brassicales; family Brassicaceae; genus Nasturtium; species Nasturtium officinale. Next base: position 1,922,130 of record OY978514.1, read on the forward strand.
AAATTAAGGAGTAACACAAGTTATCGAATTAACCGGAAAATGCTTTAAAAAGTTATAGGTTTATATGCTATTATGCTTTAACCTTTGCTCATTTCGTTTGATAGTTATCTTCTCCTTTGCTGTCATGGTTTTCTTTGTAGCAAGAAGTGCTAAGTTGTACATTTTATTTCTGATTTTTATGTGTAGGATAATCGCCGAGTTCATGTGATTGAAAGAGATTTATCGGAGCCTGATCGCATTGTTGGGGAGCTGTTACAACCTGGGGGTTACCTGAAGTTACTGGAGTTGGGAATTGAAGGTAAAGAAAGATTTTGTTGAGGACAATGTGATATGTGATTTGCTCTATGTAGTTGTTTTCTAGTAAATGACATCAAGGGTGCTATCTACAGATTGTGTGGAGGAAATTGATGCTCAGCGTGTTTATGGTTATGCACTTTTTAAGGATGGGAAACGAATTCGCTTAGCTTATCCATTGGAAAAGTTTCATGAAGATGTATCTGGCAGGAGTTTTCACAATGGACGCTTTATACAAAGAATGCGGGAGAAAGCTGCTTCACTCCCCAAGTACGTTTTTTATTGATAAATCGCTTTCCGGTGTTATGGGCCTTTTTTTTCCTTTTGTCTACTCTACCTAGACTTACTAGAAATTCCATGGCGGTGATCCAACTTTCAGAAATAGTAATACTTTATGTTAAAACTAAATGAAGATACATAAAACGTTGATTGAATCACTGATATTTGGATAATTAGGGACTCTCGTGTACTGCTAATGGCTGTTTCTACTGATGTATTCAACAGTGTTCAGCTAGAACAAGGAACAGTTGTTTCTCTTCTTCAAGAGAATGGGACTATCAAAGGTGTGAGATATAAGAATAAATCAGGGGAGGAACAAACAGCATTTGCAGCTTTAACTATCGTTTGTGATGGTTGTTTCTCAAACCTGCGTCGCTCTCTATGCAATCCTCAGGTACTGTTTAGTATTGTTATCTGTTTTCTCATGTCAGAATTTTCTCTCAGCTGATTCTACAAAGGAAAAAGAAAACTGCATTAGCTTGACAAGTAATTAGCATATGTCTCTACTATCTTCATGCAGGTCGAGATACCTTCTTGTTTTGTCGGTTTGGTTCTAGAGAACTGCCATCTCCCATATGCAAACCATGGACATGTCGTCTTAGCAGATCCATCACCAATTTTGATGTATCCAATTAGTAGCACAGAGGTCCGGTGTCTAGTTGATGTTCCTGGCCAGAAAGTGCCGTCAATTGCAAATGGTGAAATGATAAACTACCTGAAGACTGTTGTGGCTCCGCAGGTACAGTTGCTTTTTCAAGCTGTGCACTTTTCTTAATGGCGTTTCTTTTTGTTTGCTTTCTCGGTAAATTTGTGTTTCTCTCTGTTTTCTAGATGCCTCCTGAGGTCTATGACTCTTTCATCGCTGCGGTTGATAAAGGAAACATTAAGTCCATGCCAAACAGAAGCATGCCGGCTTCTCCTTATCCCACTCCAGGGGCTTTATTAATGGGAGATGCATTTAACATGCGTCATCCTTTAACGGGTGGAGGAATGACAGTCGCATTATCGGACATTGTTGTTCTGCGTAATCTTCTTAGACCGCTGCGAGACCTTAGTGACGGCTCTAGTCTCTGCAAGTATCTCGAATCGTTTTACACTCTGCGGAAGGTAAACATCAATTATAAACTAATTTGTAGTCCGTAAGAACTAAGATAGTGTTTAATGTCAAAATGTGCATGTATGTGTTTTGAAATCATCTCATTTGCAGCCAGTGGCAGCAACAATCAACACCCTAGCAAACGCTCTTTACAAAGTGTTCTGTTCATCAAAAGATGAAGCAAGAAACGAGATGAGGCAAGCTTGCTTCGATTATCTGAGTCTCGGGGGAATGTGCACAAGCGGACCAGTATCTCTGCTTTCGGGTTTGAACCCTCGACCATTAACACTTGTGTGCCATTTCTTTGCGGTTGCGGTTTATGGAGTCATAAGGTTGTTAATCCCATTCCCTTCCCCCAAAAGAATCTGGCTTGGAGCCAAATTGATCTCGGTATGAATCACATTATTCTATTTTCATCAGTCTAATTTTAGTTGTATCGGTATGATCTTAATGCATAAAGCTATGAAAATCACAGGGAGCATCGGGGATTATATTTCCAATAATAAAGGCGGAAGGAGTTAGGCAAATGTTTTTCCCAGCAACAGTACCTGCATACTACAGAGCCCCTCCGGTTAAAGGAGAAACTAAATGTTCATAGTTCCAAATGATTCCATCACAAGAAGTGCCTTCCAAAAGAAAAAAGAAAAAAACTAAAGAGATGAAAGTTGTCATTTGCGTTTGGTGAGTTTTTGTTGTGCTAGTGTTCTTTAAACGTATGAAAAGTGACAAAGCTGTGATCATTGTCTCTGTTTTTTTTTTTGTGTGGCGGTTGTATCTTAGTTGCTAATGGTATACCATTCTTTTGCGTATTCATGTCCGCTTAAAGAAAAGTTTTTTTTTTCTTTTTTTTTTCTTTCCGTTTAAATTTGTTATTTTTTACTATATTATTATTATGCAATAATTAGTTAAACTCATTTTTATATTATGTTAAAACTTCTAAGTTTCTGTGAGTTTGCTCTAGAATTTGCAGATAGACACATACAGTCGAACCTCTACAATTAATAATCTTGAAACCGAATTTTTTTTATTAATTTATAAAGTCATTAATTTATAGAATTAGTTTTTTCAAATTTTAAAAATATTATATAATATTAAAAAAATAAAGATAATACTTCCATTAGGAGTGTTAAAATGAGTAATCCGATCCAACTCGATCCGAACCTAGGTTCGGGATTTATTTGGGTTATCCGAACTGTTCTATTTATTTTATTGATATAATTTTTATACTCAAACTCATAATTTAAGGTTACCCATATATATATAATTAAAATTTGAAACATAACATCTAATTATAAAATAGCAAGAACTTCTAATATTTGAATCGTAAAACTATAAATCTATAAAATCATAAAATCGTAGACCATAAACCATAAAATTATTAAAATATCTTAAATTAAATAATATTTGAATCTTTTTTTTGATGTATTCGACTTTCTGATTTTTTCCTAAACATGTTCAAGGTTTAAATTATATTAGATATTGATTATTTGTTATCTTATTTTTGAAAAAGGTAAATTTATTATCTATATTTAAACCAAAAGAAGATTCTTATATTTGTTAACACACGAGAACCAATATTGAAAGATGATTTCGAAGCCATCATAGTGATGCTTGAAGAAACTTAAATAAACAACTAATGTTTTTATAAATGCAGGTAGTAGCACCTAAAAACTTTAATTTTTGTTTTCTATTTTACATATTTAATATATACTCATTAATTTTTATGATTTATTGATAAACTCATGAATAACTTAGAACTCAAATGAATTTACCCACCAAACTCACGAATCTATTAGGGTTGACCCATTATTATCCATTTATTATATGAGTATAGAACGTTAATCCAAATCCACGAAAACAATAGGTAGACAGAATCGACCCATCAGCTTTGATCTATTTTGACACCACTAACTTCAATGTGTTTTAATGAATTTACCTACTAGGAAATAATCATTGAATATATAGTTTTTGATTTAATTTGATAATATAATATCATATATTTTGATATTTAATGGAAAATAGAAATAAACTCTAACAAAATTACAAATTTATTAATAAATAAACAACATTAGAAGCATATTTGAATAAAATATGTTATATATACAATACATTTATATGATTATTAATTTATGGTATTAATAAGACTATATATTTATATTGGGATTTCAAAAAAATTATCCTATTATCTTATCGAAATATATCAATTATTACACATGTTCAACTGAAACCGTCATAATTTATTAATTTAGAGAAGTTATTAATTTATTGAATATTAATTTCTAGAGATTATACTGTATATACTATCGAATATCAAGATTATGACTTCGACAACATTAAATCATTTAGACTATATAATCTTACAAATGGAGTTCGTTGCTTACCATGGGAGGATTTATCAAAACTAGAAATAAAATTATAGGGAAAACCTTAAATCATATATTAATATCATTATAAATAGTTCCAAAATCTTGAATAAATATGTTTGATAGTAACCCTAAATTAGAAATTAGTTCTTACCTACTTTAAGAACTAAAATGGATGTCTACATAACATACTTGTAGTATGCTTTTATCATGCACCAAAATGGATTTATTGTTAAATAAAAAAAGAAAAAAACTTCACTTTGCACCATAAAATTTATAGTTTAAATTACTTATTGAATAAGTTTTATTAACGAGTTGAGCCGCACACATATTACTCTAATCTCTTACATGTATCAATTTATATAAAAGTCAAAGTGTTGGACTTTGACTCTCTCATCTTAGTTTCAAACGAGATAGGAATAGTTTATGTTTAGAGTTTAGAATCGTAGTCGACATGACATATGTTTAGAGATTAGAATCGTAGGCGACATGACATAAGAAGTTATGGTTAATGTGGCAGAGATTAAGGAGGTTTTAGTTATTCCTTTTCTCCTTTCTCTACTCACCAAATCCCACTTTTATTTTGTTCCTTAGTTAAAGTTTCATTTCTCTCTAAATCCTTTATTTATAAGTGTATTCTTATTGCGCTTACATCTCCTTAAACTCTGTTTCAATCTGTATCATCCATTGATCATATCCTTGTAATTGTTCTTTTTAAATTGAAAACCGTTTAACAAAAAAAATTCTTAAAGATTGAAAATTTGAAGTTATTATCATTTAACATGGTCAATTAGTCATATCTTGGATTTTATGGACTATGTTGAATCCAAAGGGAAGCTTAGTTTCTCTAATTAATTAAAATCTCATTTCCCTTGAAGTGAGTTTCTTTTAAATAAAAATCTGATTGTTTTTATTTACAATGGCTAATAATTATTCAAAAGTTTCTAAACAGGATTTGTTTTATATTTTCTTTAAAAAATCAATTACGACTTTCAAAACTTTTCACTTTCACGTATCCATTTTCGATTATGTGCAACCAAAGTACAAACATCATGATGTTGTGAATATTAATTAAGGCTATTTTTAATTTACTAAGTAGTCAACTTAACTTGTTATCATAATTTTGTGGAACTCTTATGTTAAAGATAACTATTTTCTAGATGAAAACTTATACCATGCTTTTTGTATAATGTTTTTTCTCCCACATATCAGAATCACTGGGAGTTTTTGTTCTTTGACTTAGATTCATCCATCAAAAGCTACCTATAACTACATAGCCAATGTTTTGTATACTCAGATTCGTGGGTGGATTACGGATTAATTCATCCCGATTTGCAACAATTAAAATGATTTTATTTGTTGTTACTTAATGAGATTAATTGCTTTATAAATTCTAACAAATCTGATTGGCATTGTGAGATCTAATGATTTCAATAATGAAAGCAACCTGTACCCAAACAATAATATGAACAAAAATGAATTAAGTAATGTTAACTTGAATGATATTGCACACTTACGACGTTAAAACCCAATGTTAATCCCATAGAAAAGCAAGGTCAATAAAAGACCACCTGAAATTAAACTGAACTAACCAGATTTTAGAGATTAATTATACTTATATTAATCAAAGAATATAAAACTATTTTGTAAAATTATTAGATCTTTTTATTTATTTTCAAATATAAAAGTTAATATACGCTATTATCAATATAAGTGAAGTTCTTTTTTTTCTTCTGTTCCTTTCCGGTATTGTAGATGTATACGTATTTGGTTACAATGGTTATTATAGACTTGAATTGAGAAGGATTAAATTCAGATGAACCATTAAATATATAAGGTTTAGAAAGTCCCACCATCGGCAAATTGGTAGACTGTACTTAATGCGGCAAAAAAGTTGGTGAACATATGAGTAAGTGAAGCGGATCAACCTGCTACCCGCTAACCCGCTCCACCTATGTTTACACTATTTTAAGGTAAAAAAATTTTACTCGCCTGACCCGCCAAAGTTAAAAAGTTAATCCGCACCCACCCCATAATATTCAACGAATTACCCGTCAGACCCGTTAAAAATAAATATTTAAAAAAAGTTTTAAAATTTTAAAAATATAAATTATATCGAAAAAATATAAAAAAATACAACATTAAAAACACAAAACAATAAATAATTTTTTTTTTAAACTTAAAATAAAAAATAATTCTTTAAAAAACTCAAAATAACATAAAAACAAATTTACTGTTTGCGAGTACCCGCATGTCCAGCAAAAAAAATATTTATAACCCGCATCCGCTCCTCTAAAAACATAACCCGCACCCGCATAACCCACAAAATTTAAAACTTAAATTTTGTCGATTCGTACCTATCCCACGACTGGTCAAACGGAGTGAGACCCACGGATAATGATTTAGATTCACAGCCCTAAGTGAAGCAACAATATAATACACAGCGAATTAATGTTTTCGTAGAACAATGAATAGTTACGCACCCACAAATTGTTGGACTACTATATTAAATGGCAGACAAAAATAAGTTTGGAATATTTTATTTAAGTGCAACTAGAACATGTGAAGACACGAGTTTATGTGAATGTGTAAATAACAATTTAGAGACATTGAAATATACTATAAAAAGTGCAACCAGAAAAACGAATTAAATAACTCATCGATTGACCATGTTTAGGCGTAACAACAACGTTTTCCTAACTTTACCAATCTTCATACTTCCAAACAAAACTCTCGTACCATTCAGAGAAAATATCAAAGATAAACTAAGATAAGCTCAGAATTCGTTGCTTCACAATGTAACCCGATTTTTTCAAACAAATATTATTGATTAAACCAACCTGAACCCGAGATAATGTGGTTTACATGATTTGAGTGCAAATACCGGAAACAATCCTAATCAAACTAAGGAGAGCAGAAGCCCTAGGATACCACAACTATCTTCTAGCATCTCTCCCGATTTTTTTTTTATAACTTTAGTTCATTAATTCAATGAAATTTGCGTTGATGAAAATATGTTTTTGGCTTCTTAGTTGATGATTCATCACTCTTGTTTTTTTGTGTGGTATGAAGGTGTTTAACTATTTCTTATAGATGCATGCTTAAGTTAAGCCATTCTTGAGTAGTGGGTTCTATCTATGGTTGTTTACTGATAATACAAAAAAATGTAAAGTAAATGATGTGACAAGCACACATGTAGTGGATCACTGTATAGAGTAGTTTCATGGCTATCCAATTGTTACTCAACCGGATCCGGGTGGACAATTGTTATTGGACTTTATTTTCTTCTGTTTGAATTGAGAATCATAGTAGCATAATAATATTTGATGAAAAAGGCTTATAAACATTCTTAAGTAAATCCTGTTTCTATACCACATGAAGTTCATTGGTCCACTTTGCCAAGAAAAAATATCTTGAGTTATTTTTCTTTTCGTGTCACTGGGTTTATAAACGTAGACGAGTTAAATCGAACTAGTTTATAAACAATCAGTTCATTAGCTAGAACATCACTATTCTTTTTATTTTACATTGTTTAGTTGTATTGTTTCAATTTCCACTGCATGTTTTTGTGACTTTGTCTTTCTTCATTGGTCAATTTATATTATATCGATTCTAGTAAGGATAACTTATAGAAAAACGAATTCATGATCCATGAATGAGAATTTTAGAAATAAATGAATTCTATTAATTTTTTTATTCATCTAAACATTTTTTGAAATTTTTATTTTTTTTTCCTAAACTACTCCTACTATTAAATATAAAAAAACTTCTACTACTACTACTACTACGAAAACTCTAGATTCCTTTACCAAAAATAAAAATTAGATTCCGTAATAATATTAAATATCTGTTTAAAAATCGTTGGCATTTTTTTTGTTGGCATCAATATTTGATAGTAAATCTACATCAAAATAATTCCCTAACCATGGAAATAACTACAAATGACCACATCGTAATCTTTTTCTTTTCTTCTCCCCCTACCAACTTCGAGATATTATAGATACTTTTTAAAAATCAAAATAAACATTACAAGTAATTATTAAATCAAAACTTAGATCCTCTGATAGTAACAGCATGTGATCTACTACGAGGGTATAAGAAATCAGATCCCTTCTTTAAATTCTTCAAAGATCCTTCTTCTTCATCTTCTTCATCAATCCTCGCCATTGGCATCCCAACGCTCGAACTCTTCGGCAAACCGGCTTTCACAGCTGTAGCAACCGCTGCTCCATTCTCAAGCTGCTGCCGCTGTTGTAGCTGCTGTTGTAAGATCATATCAATCTCGTTCTTATGACCCAAACTTCTAACAGAAGCAGCTCTGAGCAGCTCGCTGTAATCATCGTCGAAGTTGAAATCAGAAGTTCTTCTCCGTGAAGAGGCAGATGAAGAGAAGGCGGAGGAAGTACTCCGGCTTCTCGGAAATGGAACGGAGGCGGTGTCAACGGCGGAAGAGTAATGAGTTCTAGCTGCACAGCCTGTGATGCTTCTCATGTAGAGATCACGAGCTTTGCCTAAAACTTTTAGAGGCATAGTAATGATTTTAAAGAACTTGTTTTGTTTTTGTCCTCTCTTTCCCATTTTTCTTTCTTTTTTTGTTGTTGTTGTTTTTTTGAAGTAATAATGGGTTTGGTTTTGGAGGGTGAAATGGTTTTAAGTAGGTAAGGAAATGATTTAAGGTCAATTCTTAGACAGGAAAAAAATGAACGTGTTGAAGAAATAAGAGTAGACAATGGTTTGGTTTTGTTGACTTGGTGTACGGACTGAAATGTAAATAAAATTTGGATTCGGTCAACATTAGTTACGCGGACATAAATGTATGATCCATTGATTATTGGAGTGGATTGAGGACTCGTCCTATAGGCCAACACTAAAAATCGAGTTTTATCATCCACAATAGTTATTGTAGTTCTTGCTTGAGAAGTGTAGACGTTTTAAGTAACATAAATCTCATATTTTATACAGATTGCAAAAAAAATAGTTGCGGTTTTGGTCAAAAATGTATATTCGTTATATACTAGTTAAGAAGTTTGATTAGTGAAAAAGTTTTCTCAAAAAATAAGGGTTAGCCATCTTTACTAAGCTTTTTTTTTATATATAAAATAAGGGTGTATTAGCATTGTAAAGGAATTCTTAATATATGTGTAACAGTGTAAAGTGTAAAACATAAAGATACGTAATGTATTGTATGTAACTTGTGTTATGTGTTATATATCCCAAAAAATACCTAATAATCAAATATAATTTTTGATTGAGACTATTAAAATTTAATTTGTATGTAAAAATCGGCGAGAAATCCGACTTTAGTACCCAAACTAAATCAGTAGTCAACGTAAATTCCAAATTTCCAACTTGACGATGTAGAAAGAAACATAAATTGAGTTAAGAAAAACATTAGTATATAAAAATAAAAGACCTTGAATTGGTTGCCGTACCCTATACCCAGCGCGTGTATTTGGATCTAACGCGTAATTGAATAATTCAACACTCTTCATTATTTATTATATTTTTTTGTGTGTGTTTTCTGGTTTAAAGCTCTCCGTTATTGTTAGAAGTTAGAACTATTCAAATCTCTTTATTTCTCTTTGTCCTATCTCTAATAAATGTTCAACTTCTTGTTTTGCAACATATTTAATTTGTATCTGCTACTAAATTCGCTCCAATTATCTATTCTAAAGTTCTTACAATTAAAGAGTATGGTCATGTTTAGCATTTAACCTTGACTTACAAGTATGAGTACGCCAAATTAGTACTCAGTCAGTATACTATTTCATGGTGTTTAAGTGTGAATTTGAATCACTAAGGTACTGGTTAAGAACATTAAACAGGAAGACTAATTGAACCGGATCTGGTTTAGGATTTTAGTTAAGCGGTTTAAGTGTTTGATACAACAAGAAACGTAAAGGATTATAAGAGCTGTTTTTAGTCATCATTTAAATTGACAAGGTCCGATTCATAGCCAAATCTCTATTTCGTGAAGCAAACGCGATCTCCTGGAATCGAACTCTCATGAAAAGACCGCAGAGATGGATCATTAACCACTTCACTAAATGCACTTATCGTAAGAGCTGTTTTTTTTGGGTAAAATTTTAAGATTTTAAACTATTTTTAGATTTCCTCTTTGTTAACCCTAAACGTGGTTTAATCATTTAGAATGAGATTGTGTTGATGAGTGGATAACAAGCTCTAGAGAAACTGTTTGTGTTATGTAGCTCTTGGTGAGCCATTGTGAAAGTGTAACGGTTTACCAGTAAAGTTGGAGTGCCCTCCATAAGGTGACTTGAGTTACAAGTAACAAGAGTCCACATTTCTCTCGTTGACTCACTCTAAGTGGAAGAGCAAATAGACATTGAGTTTACGAGGTCCCAACCTTCTTACTTTACTTGGCCATAACGCTTTGATTTTATGGGCTCTGTTTATAGCTTACGGATTGAGCCGCATTTTGGGTTCTGTTCTTGATCATGACTCATGAGTAAATCAATTCTTTTCAATCTTCTGTTGCAGTTGATCCGAGTATGTGTGTTGAATGTTTGTCAATGATTTGAAATAATCAATTAACAAAAAAAAAGAAGAAGTTATTTTCATCAGAAGATCAAAGCGTTGAGATGATAGTAAAGCTACAAGCTGTCGCCCTACTTAGAGATATTGAAGCCAGGTTAAGTTCATAACATTGGTAATGTCGTGGTACAAGAAAAATGACGGTAAGTCTTGTCATAGTACTTCACCACTGAATGATTTTCAAAAGATTATCTCATTACGTACAAGAACAACCAGAACAAAAAGTCGTTTGATATGTCAACCAAGAACTATTTTGCAGGACTATTTTACATGCATAGCCATGATCAAAACAGAGATATTTAGCTCCTGAAGAAGGTTTACATCATTTTGATGGAGAGACCGAGATATATTTTAGTAGTCGAAATGAAATGAATAAGCTTTGAGATGTCGATGTAGTAATAACTAATATCTCTTAGTCATACTATACCTGTCACATTACTTTCTTATATGCAGAGGCTCTATTTAATTAGGAGTTTTTCCATGAGTGTAAACAATACTATATTCTTTGTGATTTGTGGTTTGTGGTTTGTATTAGCATCAGATTTATTTTTACTGGTTTGACAAATGATGACCAGTCGATCGCAAATTTTTCATTCTATTCAATCAACTTCTAATTAATATTTTGTGTGAGTACCAATTGATGCTTCTTTATTCCTTTTGATCATCCTCTTCTTCCTTAATTTTTGTTTATCTTTTTGTAATATTTCTTTTTAATTCGGCTTGTATCATATTTTGGTGACCAAAGAAACTCGACGAATGAAGGCTGCTATTAAGATAGAAAATGGCTGGATGAAAAGTAGTTGTCGTTATTTATCAAAAATAATTAAAAAAAAAACAAAGTAGTTGTCGTTTAAAGAAAATCCACCACTTGAAGTTGAAAAGTGACTTATAGCTATGATTCTATGATTCTTCCCCACTTGGTAGAGAGTTGAAAAGAGACTTTTGTCGACGAGAGGAGACTTTTGTCGACGAGAGGAGACTTTGGTCGACGAGAGGAGACTTTGGTCGACGAGAGGAGTCCACAAAAATCAAAAGCTTCTCTCTTCTTCCTAATTCCTAAAGATCGACGAGAGGAGAGTTCATTGGCACCATCAAGAGGTTAGTCTTTTTTTTTTTCTTTCTTTCTTTTAATGTTACTTTTACCTTTTTTTTTATAGCAAGTTTCTTTGTTTAAGCTGAACGAGATCTCCATTTTTTCTCTAAATTTCTTAAGTATTGACAGCAAAAAGTTGTCCTGTATTGGTGCTATTGAACACTTGCAAAGAATAAAGATGATTTATAGGAGATGTTATATCTTATATAGATTATTTCTCTCTTTACTTTTAAGATCTCGCATATTGAATACGCCTAAAAATATATGAATCGAGAAAAAGAAGTATATTCCACCTAATTTGGTTTAAGATTCCTCATAATATCGTCAATTTCAAGGTTTAAGTAAAATAGAACAATCCAATATTATAATGTTTTACCACTTAGAACTTGTGATACTTGACTCCTTGAGATTATAGATGTTCATCATTAGTACGTAGGTTGATTCTTATTTTCATATTGCTTAAGCAGGAACAATTATGGCTGGAGAACTTTTGTCGTTTGGAATACAAAAGCTCTGGGACTTACTGAGTCAAGAATGCGAGAGGTTTCAAGGATTCGAGGATCAAGTTAGTGGACTAAAACATGATCTAAACTTCCTAAGCTCTTTTCTGAAAGATGCAGAGGCAAAGAAACATACAACTGAGGTTGTGAGAAATGTTGTTGAAGAAATACAGGAAATTGTTTATGACGCAGAAGATATAATTGAAACATATCTTCTTAAGGAAAGACTTGGAAAAACAACTGGAATCAAGATGAGTGTCAGAAGACTTGCTTGCACTATTCCGGATCGCAGAAGAAATGCATTAGATATTGGAGGCATACGTACGAGAATCTCTGATGTGATCAGAGATATGCAGAGTTTTGGAGTTCAACAGGCTCTCTCCGATGGTGGATACATGCAACCTCTAGATGAAAGACAAAGGGCGATGCGACAAACATTTCCTATGGACTACCAAAGTGATTTTGTTGGGTTGGAGGAAAATGTTAATAAATTGGTTGGATATTTTGTGGAGGAAGATGATGTTCAAGTGGTTTCCATAACTGGGATGGGTGGTCTTGGTAAAACAACACTTGCTAGACATGTTTTTAATCATGAGATGGTTAAAACTAAGTTTAAAAGACTTGCATGGGTGTGTGTTTCGCAAGACTTTACACGGATATCTGTGTGGCAAACGATCCTGCAAAATCTCACATCTAAAGAAAAGAAAGATGAAATCCTGAAGATGAAAGAAGCTGAGCTCCAGGACGAACTCTTTCGACTGTTGGAAACATCAAAATCATTAATTATCTTAGATGACATATGGAAAAATGAAGACTGGGATCTAATCAAACCAATATTTCCACCCAAAAAAGGTAATCATCTCCTATTGTAAATAAAAAGAATGATGAAAACAACTCAATCATACCCACTATGCTCTGTGTTTAGTTATTATGAAAAACGAGTAAATATTTTGCAGGTTGGAAGATACTAATTACTTCTCGAAATGAGAGTGTCGCAATGCATGAAGATGCAAAATATGTCAACTTTAAACCAGAATGCTTAACTACTACTGACAGTTGGATACTTTTCAAAATAATAGCATTCAGAAGGAAAGATGCATCTGGTAAGCATTCAAATGTAGTACATCATTATCTACTTTAAATGCATTTTTCTCATTTTGATCTCATTGAGATATGTTTTCAGACAATCTGAACACGATATTCTTAGCCCTATAGAACTGATTGTATCACATCTTATTGAACAGTGTATATTTGTTTTAGTGTCCAATTGGAGTATTATTTATTTGTTTTATCATGTTGTGCAGAAGCTAAAGTTGATGAGGAAATGGAAGAGATGGGTAAGCAAATGATAAAACATTGTGGGGGATTGCCTTTGGCTGTTAGAGTGTTAGGAGGTTTGTTGGCTGCAAAATACACACTGCATGACTGGAAACGAGTATATGAAAATATTGGATCACATCTCATGGAAAGAACCAGCAGTAACAACAGTTTGATTGACCAAGTATTATCAATGAGCTTTGAAGAGTTGCCTCGTTATTTGAAGCATTGTTTCCTCTACCTGTCCCATTTCCCAGAAGATCATAAGATAAATGTAAAGGATTTGTCATATTACTGGGCTGCAGAAGGAATATCCAAAATTGGGCATTACGATGGAGAGAGCATTCTAGATATTGGAGATAGCTACATAGAGGAGTTGGTGAGAAGAAATATCGTTATTTCCCAAAGAAACGTACAGACTCTCAGATTTGAAACTTGTCATTTGCATGATATGATGAGAGAAGTTTGTTTGCTTAAAGCCAAAGAAGAGAACTTTCTACAAATTGTTGGTAGCCTCTCCCCGACTACAAATGCTCATTGTACATCTCGCAGATTTGTCTCACAGTATCCTACTACATTAGATGTTGAGAGAGATATAAACAATCCAAAACTTCGATCGCTCGTGGTTGTTTCTGAGTATGATTTCCAGAAAGTAGGATGGAAGCTATCATGTTCCAGCTTTAAAAGGTTAGAACTTTTGAGGGTGTTAGATCTGGTTGAAGCCAATTTTAGAGGAGGGAAGTTACCTTCTGGCATTGGAAAGCTCATCCACTTAAGATACTTGAGCTTAGGACTTGCTCAGGTATCTCATCTACCTTCTTCTCTAGGAAACCTAATATTGCTGATATATCTAAATATAGATATACTATATACGGGACCTATATTCGTGCCCAATGTCTTGATGGGGATGAAAGAATTGAGATACCTGGCCTTACCAGAGAGTATGCAAAGGAAGACAAAGTTGGAATTGAGTAATCTAGTCAACTTGGAGACCTTGAAGAATTTCTCATCAGAGAATAGCAGCATCGAGGATCTCTGTTGTATGGTCAGGTTGAGGACTCTCGGCATAAATCTAAATGACGAGACGAGTATAGAAACTCTGTCTTCATCAACAAGTGGACTGAGACACCTTGAATATCTTGAAATAACAGATCGTGGGTCTAAGAGGAATCAAGAAGAGGGAATTGTGCTGAATTTCATTCATCTCAAACGACTGATTTTGAGTATGTACATGCCAAAGCTTCCTAAAGAACAACACTTTCCTTCTCACCTTACGATCTTACGTCTATGGCACAGTAATTTGGAGCATGATCCAATGCCGATACTAGAGAAGTTGCTTCACTTAAATGAGGTCAATTTATGGTATAAATCTTTCAGTGGAAGGAGAATGGTTTGCTCAGGTGGTGGGTTTCCTCAGTTGCAGAAGCTACATTTTTATGGACTAGAAGAATGGGAAGAGTGGATAGTAGAAGAAGGCTCCATGCCCCTTCTTCATACTCTCAATATTGGTGAATGTCAAAAGTTAAAAGAGCTTCCAGATGGGCTGAGATTTATCACTTCCTTGAAAGAACTGAAAATCGACACAGATCATTTGGAGCTTAAGGAGAAATTGTCCGAAGGAGGAAAAGATTACTACAAAGTTCAACACATTCCTCTTCGTCAAATCAAATTGGAGGAAGAGTCTGATTCCGATTAGACAACCAGGTAATATATACTTTCCCCACAGCAAATAAAAATTTCATTTTAAACCAAAAAAAGTTAAAAAATTGCATAATCATAGAGAGAAAATAAATGAGGCCATCTCTTCCACTGGATTGTGAGTGAGAGTATCTATCCTTTACCCTTTATTGTATATAATAATCTCTTGAGCATTTGTTTTTATGTTGTAATTGCTTACCATACTTTTGCCTTCTTTTAGACTGTAGCATACAGAAGAACAAAGCTAAGTAATTGTTTTTCTTTGTTTGTTTGTATGTTTTGATGTTAAATATAATCCAGGGTTTGTCTCAGGCAACAATTGCTAAAACGAATGAACTGGAGAAAATTGTTGTTCCGTATGAAACATGCTTTTATTCATCTCTGGTCAATGATAATTGGTAGCGTAATAATTTGATTTATGGGTATACTCGTACTTGTAACATAATGATCAATGCAATTTTGTTTATCGCTAACATCTGCTTTGTCCTGTATCAATGTTTGAGTATATTCTTGGAAAACAATCACGGATAGTTGCAGGCTTCATCTCATATCTCTGCGTAGATCTTAGTCTTGAAGTCCTCCTAGTAGTGATGCTTCTGAGAAATAAAAGCATCGTAACCATAGTTACCTAAACGTACAGAACCCCAATCCTCTGCAACTTTGATATTATAAATTTCGTGTCAAGTCATAAAATCAGTATAGAACCCTAATCCCCAATCCTCTTAGATAATTTGATTATTTAATGTCATTTTTCATATTTTTCATGAGTTGATCACAATATTTGCAAAAGAGAAATTTGGCTACACTCAAACTGTAACTGTAATAGCTACCGTACCTTTATTGTCTAAGTTTTATTATCATCTTATACAATTATTTGTTATTGAACTGACTACTTTTTTTTCATGGCACCGTACCTTTTGAGGTGTGAGAAAGAAACTTCTCTTTATTCAATACTTATGTTAATTTGATTGAAGATGTAACTTTCATTAAATGAATAATATACATTACTCTACCAAATTAGTCTTGTGAGCAGAATGATAATTACTTGTATTCTGTAAAGCCTACTTAATTTCACCGTTACAGCTGATAAGAAAATTCAAAAACAGTTCTATAATAGTACATAATATTCGTTTATCTGTCTCACGAAACTAATAATGGTGGAGGAAAGTCAAAGAGCTTGAAAGATATTTAAAAAAAACTAATGGCCTTATTCAAATAGACCAAGATTTGTACTTGTCTAATTTTTTTTAATAAAATTAACTGCTTGATTCTCTATGTGCTCTTTGAAATGAGAAACTTCTCAGAAGCTTTTATGTTGCTGCTCACAAAATGTTGGTTCACAAGGCTGATTAGGCCTGGGCATAATAACCGATACCCAAACCGATACCCGAACCCGACTCTAAATAAAGAGTTTGGGTCGGATATGAATGTAATAAAATATCCGATCGATGTATATTTTTTACACATTGGATATCTGTACCCGATCGGATATATCCGAAATACCCGATCTACACCCAAAGTAATCCGAACTTATATAAACCCTAAATGTTTTAGTTTATTTTCCTTTCATTTTCATATATGTTAATTTTCATATGTTATTTTAGTTATATTATATAATTTTTACTTGAAATTTTGTGTTATTTAATGTTACATATTTCATGAATTCAAGAACGAAGGAGGAAAGAAATTTTGTGTTTTGGTTTTGTAGTTTGAATTTTTTAGATTTATTTTGACATTCGATCTAATTTTAATGAATTTGAATTGATTTTAAAAAAATATTATTGAACATATATGGATATATATCAGTTTTTAAAGTTTGGTTCAAAAATTATTTGAGTTCGGGTATACCGAAGATACCCAAACCTGATGGGTGTTTATCCGAACCCGACCCGAAATCGTAAAATACCCGATCAGCTCCTATATCTCTACATTCGAACACCGGAACACCCGAAATACCCGACCCGAACCTGATCGGATACCCGAATGCCCAGCCCTAAGGCTGATGGCATATTCAATAAGAAAAAATAGATTATGCACTAAACTTTTCCACAAACCGTTGTTTGAAGATCTTGCAGAGCCTTAGAGTAAACCTTTTAACTTATGATTTCTGTCTCACATAGAATGTTTTAGTCCTGCAATTAACCATTGAGATCATTAAAATGTCTACGTAGTCATTTTTCTTAGTTCTGTTGTGACAAAACGAAGATTTCACATAGTGATTTTTTTTTTATCAAAAATCAATCTGATTGAATTTATTTCGTACCCCTTCGCTCACTGAGAAAATGGGTCAGATTCTATAGCACTGTAAGTCAGATGGTCTAATGCTTCCAAGGCAGTAAAAAATGTTCGTAAACTTTATGTACAAAGATGCTCATTATCTGTTTAATTCATTTGTTGTACAATATGACTTTTAGTCTGTACAAAAAAAATCAGAAAATCAGAGATCAGATTACTATCAACAATCTCATCAAGAAGTAGAGATTAAACTAGATTAAGAATCACAGAGATGCAATGAAAAGTTTTAAGCACATCATCCTCACAGGACACAACTAAGTTAAGCTGAGCTAAAGTTTAGAGAGAGCAGAGCTATGTCTAGCATTCAGCTTGGACTCTGCCGCTCTGTTTATAGCTTACGGATAGAGCCGCATTTCGGGCTTATGAGCGGGCCGAACTTGATGCTAAGTCCAGCTCCAGAAGATATCATGATCGTGAACTTGACTCCAAATTTGCTTAGCATTCAATGAATCTGTAATATTGAGATAGAGAATTGATGGGTTCTGTTCTGGCTAAGATGTAGGGTCAATGAAACCGTTTTATCGTAACTCATAAACATCGCGTGCCATCATCTTCTTTTATTACTTCGTTTCTTCGTTTGTGTTCTGTTCTTGATCATGAGTAACTTGATTCTTTTTAATCTTCTATTGCAGTTGATCCTAGTATGTGTGTTGAATGTTTGTCAATGATTTGAAGTAACCAATTCACAAAAAAAAAAGATGAAGTTAATTTCATCAGAAGATCAAAGGTTTGAGATGATAGAAGCTACAAGCTGTCGCCCTACTTAGAGATATTGAAGCCAGGTTAAGTTCATAACATTGGTAATGTCGTGATACAAGAAACATGACGGTAAGTCCTGTCATATTACTTCACCACTGAATGATTTTCAAAAGATTATCTCATTACGTACAAGAACAACCAGAACAAAAAGTCGTTTGATATGTCAACCAAGAACTATTTTGCAGGACTATTTTACATGCATAGCCATGATCAAAACAGAGATATTTAGCTCCTGAAGAAGGTTTACATCATTTTGATGGAGAGACCGAGATATATTTTAGTAGTCGAAATGAAGTGAATAAGCTTGGAGATGTCGATGTAGTAATATCTCTAGTCATACTATACCTGTCACATTACTTTCTTATATGCAGAGGCTCTACTTAATTAGAAGTTTTTCTATGAGTGTAAACAATACTATATGCTTTGTGATTTGTGGTTTGTATTAGCATCAGATTTATTTTTACTGGTTTGACAAATGATGACCAGTCCATCTCAAATTTTTCATTCTATTCCATCAACTTCTAATTAATATTTTGTGTGAGTACTAATTGATGCTTCTTTATACTTTTAGATCATCATATTCTTCGTTCATGTTTGTTTATCCTTTTCAAAACTTTCTTTTTATTCGGCTTGTATCATATTTTGGTGACCACAGAAACTCGACGAATGAAGGCTGCTATTAAGATAGAAAATGGCTGGAAGAAAAGTAGTTGTCGTTATTTATCAAAAATAATTTAAAAAAAAACAAAGTAGTTGTCGTTATTTATCAAAAATAATTATTAAAAAAAACAAAGTAGTTGTCGTTATTTATCAAAAAGAATTAAAAAAAAAACAAAGTAGTTGTCATTTAAAGAAAATCCACCACTTGAAGTTGAAAAGTGACTTATAGCTATGATTCTTCCCCACTTGGTAGAGAGTTGAAAAGTCTGAACCAGAGACTTTTGTCGACGAGAGGAGGCTTTAGTCTGGAGGAGTCCGCAAAAAATCAAAAGCTTCTCTCTTCTTCCTAATTCCTAAAGATCGACGAGAGGAGAGTTCCTTGGCACCATCAAGAGGTTAGTTTTTCTTTTCTTTCTTTTGATGTTACTTTGCCTCTTTTTTATATCAAGTTTCTTTGTTTACGCTGAACGAGATCTCCATTTTTTCTCCATAAGTACTGACAGCAAAATGTTGTCCTGGATTGGCATAGAAGCTTACTATTAGTTCCATGGAAGCTTAACTGCATGTTGTGTTCTTTGAAGTTGACTTGAGGCTTAGTTCAAGCTCAATATCTGTTAAGCTCATACTGTGCCTGCATGATTTTTGGGTTGTGATTAGCAGTTTTTTGCGAGTTCAGTTTTGTTTATCGCTAACATCTGTTTTGTCCTGTATCATTGTTTGAGTATAGTCTTAGGAACAATAAAAGGCTATTTGCAAGCTTCATCCTATCTCTCTGCGTAGATCTTAATCTGAAGTCCTCCAAGTAATGTTTCTTAGATATAAAAGTATATTTACCATAGTTACCTAAAAGTATAGAAACCCCAATTCTCTTTTAACTTTCATGTCGGGTCATAAAATCAATATTTGAGTGAATATTTGTAGTGATTTAAATTTTAATGAGTTTTGATATGATTTAATAAAATATTTGTGATTAAGGAATTTTGTTACTAAATTTTCTGAAATCTCATGGTTTCTTTTAAAAATTAATTTCTTGATTCTCTATGTGCTCTTTGATATGAGCAACTCCTCAGAAGCTTTTATGTTGCTGCTCACAAGATACTGGTTCACAAGGCTGAGGGCATATTCAATAAGAACAAATGGAATATGCAATACACTTTTCCACAAACCGTTGTTTGAAGATCTTGCAGAGCCTCGGAATAACCTTTTAACTTATGATTTCTGTCTCATAGTATTATGTTAAATTAGTGTTTTTCGTTGTTTAGTGTATACCAGTAAAATGAGAAGCTGAACATATAAAAACTATGTTTCTTGTAGTAACAAACACTTAAATCATTTAACCAATCCTAAACCAATATATATCATGATCCTGAACCTCCAAAATTCTCTAGCTCTCAACGAATCTGTAATATTGGATACCGAATAGCTGGATCCTGTTCTCGGTGGGACGTATGATCAATCACACCGATTGATCTTAACTCGTAAACATCATATGTCATCATCTTCTTTCTTTTCTCTGTTTTTCGTTTGTGTTCTGTTCTTGATCTCGAGTAATTCGATTTTTTCAATCTTCTGTTGCAGTTAATTCATGTGTGTGTGTCGAATGTTTGTCAATGGTTTGAAGCAAAGCAAATTAACTCACTATGGGCGTCCGGTTTGGACCGATTAAACCGACCCGAGGAAACCGAAAAGTTTGGTTATCGTTCACCGAGAATGAGCAAACGTGCAACTCGATCGGCACAATTAAAATGTGAATTTGGAGTTCGAGTCGGTTCGGATCGGTATTCGGTTTTTGATCGGTTTACAGTAAACCAATATATATATAAGCATAATTATGTTTATTTCTCATTTGATTATCTGCCTCTTGCGACGTAGAGATTCATCTTCTCCGACCATATTTCATCGATTTGTCCAACCAAACGTCATCATCTACATCAGTTTGGTTTTAAAAAACCGAGTAAGACATTTTTCGCTTTAGGTCGGATGAAACTACATGAATCCGACTCGATCAAACAGAATTCCAAACCGACCCAGAATATGTCAATAATCGGTTTAATACGGTAATATTTTTCTAAAACCTAATTTAAGGCAAACCGAAAAACTCGACCCGATTAACCCGAACAAACTGAATGCCCAAGGCGAAAATTAACAAAAAAAAAAGGAAGATATTTTCATCTAAAGTTCAAAGCTTTGAGGTGATAGTAACGGCTAACATCAATTGTACTTAGAGAAATTGAAGCGAGGTGGAGTTCATAACATAGGTAACATGATCAATAAACATGATTCTGTGGTAAGTCCTGTAATAGTAAGTACTTCACCATAAACTGATTCCCAAAAGATGATCAAATTCCTTTCTTACATGCAGATGCTCTACCTCATTTGAAACGTCTTTATACTTGGTGGTTTGTAACAGCACTAGATTTTTGTTTACTGGTTTGACTGATGATGCTTTGCTGTCGATCTCAACTTTTTTTTTTCATTTGATCAACTTCTAATTAATCTCTTGTTTTAGAAATGAATACATAGCTCACTAATTGATGCTTCTTCATTCTTTTTTATCATCATCTTCTTCTTCCTTCTTCTTTGAACTTTCTTTTTTATTCGGCTTGTATCATATTTTGGTGACCACAGAAACTCGACAAATTAATGCTGCTATTAAGATAGAAAACGACTGGATAAGAAGAAGTTGTCGTTATTTATCAAAATAAATAAATAAATTAGTTGTCATTTAAAGACTTTTTCTTGGAGTTGAAAAGTCTGTACTAAAGACTTATAGCTATGATTCTTCCCCAAGAAGAGTCTATAAAAATAAAGCATATCTATTCTTTCTAAAGGTCGGCAAGAGGAGAGTTTCTTGCGCCATCAAGAGGTTAGTCATTTTTTTTTTTTTTGATGAAAAGTCATTTCGTTTTAATGTTACTTGTTTCTCTTTTCTTAACAAATTTCTTTGTTTATGCTGATCAACTACATTTTCTCAGAATCTTTATTTGTCTCTCTTCATTTGGGTACGTCGATAGAAAGAGATTTTATGTAATATTGTAACTAAGCTTAAATTATATAGTTATCAATACTATAGTTTTTTTTACTTCTCTAAGCTGGGTAACAAAAAACAAGCCTTATATCATTATATGTCATAACCGCATAACCATAACAATAGAATAATAATATGGATTTAATGATTCACGTTATTGGTTGACCTCTATATTTGTACAAGATGAAATCCTACAAAAAAAAAAAAATATATAACGCAGTCGGAAAACCTTAAGTTTAACTAACATTAATGTTAGATCGAACTTCAAGTTCACAAGCAATAATCTTGAAGTATAAAACTGTGTAATCCATCATAAACTCTAGAATCCACTAGAAAATAATGAAATTAAGCAAATAGTTACGAGGATATCTTTACAAAAAAAAACAAATAAGAAACAAAAAAATATATAAAAGTAAAAACAAATGAAAAAAGGAAAATAAAATCTTAAAAACATAATTTACTCCATCAATCTCTTTCACCTCTCAAGAAATTGACCTCGAATTCTCTTTTGTATAAAGAACCACATCTCCTTATCTCATATAGGTTACACATCATTTAGAAAAATCAATTTCACTCAGTTCCTTATAATCTTTGAGAATCTCTGTCAAATCTTCTGGAATTGTGGTTTCCTCTTTTACATCAATCATCAGCTCTTTCTTGGTCTGTGTCATAACCAAGAAGTTAGATTTCTTTCTCTCTCGATCTTTATTGAATTAAAAAAAAACAGGAAACATTAATTCCAATCTTATGTATGTCCTATGTAAATGATGTGCAGATATTTTAAAACTATTAAATATATAGCAATTAGTTCTTAATACAGTAAAACCTCTATAAATTAATAATATAGAGACCGAATTTTTTTATTAATTTAGAAATTTATAATTTATCTATAAATTAATAATTTATTAATTTATATAGCATTTTCCAATTTTCAAAAAATATTATATAAAAATTAGAAAATAAATATAATACTATAATGTGTTTTAATAAATTTATACATTAGAAATAATATTTGAATATATAATTTTAAATTTTTTTTGATGTAATTTAATAAAATAATATTATATATTTTTTATATTTTAAGAAAAATACAAATAAACTCTAACAAAATTACATATTAACTAATATATAAAAATATAATAATATTTCACTAATATATACTACATATATAATAAATTTATATAATTATTAATTTATTTTATTAGTGAGATCATATAATTACATAGAGATTTCAAAAAAAAAATTATCTTATTATCTTATCGAAATGTGTCAATTATTACACTGTCACAACTCGGAACCGTAAAATATTTTTAATTTAGAGAGGTTATTAATTTATCGATTATTAATTTATAGAGTTTATATTGTATATCGATTTAATATAAAAATAATACACACTATCAATTGATTTAAATTAAGTTAAGATTCAAAGAAGTTTATGGTGAAATTTGTTGTACCTAACATCATAATAAGCAAATAAATAAATAATAAAACAACAAGAATTCATGTATATGAATGTAGAGAGTACATAAGATCCATCTAGAGCTTAGTTTAGGAATGTAATATTACCATACTATTGTGATCGATATATATATGGAAACGGAAATGGGTACGCAGAAGCGAAATGTGTAGAAACAAAAACAATTTAAAAAAAATAGAAAACATGTACGTGTTGAAAAAGTGATAATATATAAATATAATATTATATATAAATAAAAATAAATTTAATAAAGTTTGAAACAATATAAATTTGATAAATAATATTAAAATGAATTAAAAATAAAAGATCACAACGATATATTTTTCGGAAACTAGACAAAACTTTTATTGCTTTCGAATTAGGGTTTTTAAGAAATCACTGGAAACATGTTTCTATCACTCGGAAACGCATTTCCATCGTGTTTCCAAATTAGAGTTTTTAGGAAATACATGAAAATGCGTTTCCATCAAGTTTTATTTCTGAAACGTTTCGATAACGGGAAACAGATCTTTGAGCGAGTTTTATGTTTCTTAGGTTGTGATATCTAATTCTATGCAACATATTTCCGAGCGATAAATAATTATCATGCCCACTAGAGATAGTTCTACCCACTCAACAACACTTTTAGTGCCACAATAAACTGGATTTAGGGCAAAGCCTAAGGTATCAATTTAGACTAGGCTTTAAGAGAAATTGATGGTGAATATCAAGAATGACATTCTCATAAAAACTTTAGCATAAATCTATATGAATATCCCTATAGAAACTCTAATATATATATATATATGAATAATCTACTCACATATTCTGAGAATATACATAAAAAATAGATGAAAACTATTTTTAAATAAAAGAATAAATATATATACAAAGGTAGAGACATTTTAAAGCTACAAAACGTGTTTTCATCTCTTTTTCTCTATACATATCTACATGATTTTACCTATAAGGTCGAGCTCCCTATTTATACAAACAAAACAAAGTTCTAGAAATTTTGGAGGCCGATCGGTACAAGTTAATCACCGATCAGTACAAATTAGATTTCCTACCGTGCTTCAGTTGCGAGACAGTTTGTCCTATCTTTAGTAATTGGGGCATAACTCTTGATTGAACAGTTAGATTTCCTTCAAACACTTGTAAATGAAAGCCAACATCCTCCTCTATCATGTTTCAAGATATGAGAAAAATCCAACTGTTATAAGTATTTTATCAGAGGCCACACATCTGATGCTTCTGCAAAGACATGTATCTTGTAAGAAGCCCTGCATCTTTATTAATCCAAAGTGTTACTTTTCAATTCTAAAACCTTTCTTTTCACTCCAGAAACTGTACAAACTTATAAATATATAAAAGTACGAAAACCTATCTAGTTCATATTAAAAGACTCATAATTTGTTAATAAAACGGTTCTAAAAATTAGTACTAAGTAGTGTTATTATAAGTAAGCATAATCATGTACTTCCAAGCTCGACCAAGTAAAAATGACAAACATCAATATCAAGAACGTCACAAAGTACTTCCCGATAGAGATGCTCTATACCGCAAGACTGTCTTCTGAGGAAGGGAGAAATATCGGTCGACTTTAGGTCAATCGTTTGATACACGGCACTAGCAGGCCAGCTGAAAATCACCCAAATAATAGTTAACTTTTACTGTCTTTATGTTATCAAATAAAACATGCTCTTCTGAATATAATAGATATAAGGAATTGTTATTGTTATGGTTGTCTCTCTCTTATTTATATATATATATATATATAGATACCGTAAAAATATATATATGATAAATATATACTTGTACACGGATACAAAACTAGTGTTTAGTTTGGAAACAAATAATCTAGAATAACTGAGAGAAAATTCTACAAAATATGCCAACTATATATCTATTTCCATTATAATATATGACTTTTGGAGTAAAAAAACATGAATTAATATTTTCTTCTGTTATTAGATATAAACTTTTAAATTGCTATTTAACACCAATTATCTGTCAAATTTTCTTATTTTCAATTTAAAAATCCTTAATATATATTTAAAGTCTTAGACAGTCCTTTAAATTTCAAAATTTAAATATAAAATTTTCAGAATCAGAATAATCGAAAAACATGTCTAAAAATTATTTAAATTCAAAATAATTTTAAAACGAATATTTAGTTTTTTTTTCTCTTTAAAATTATAGATACAATATATATTTAATATATTATACCACTAATGAAAATTTAATTTTTATCTTAAAATATTTTGAAAATTTTTGTTAATACACATAAGTAATTAAATTTATCAACTCTTTCAAAAACCTATATTATTTTACATCCTAAATTACTCTTACACAAATAAATACAACTTATTATGTTATTATTTCAAACACAATATTATCATCTATGTAACGTGGTAAATCATAACTCATACAACTAGATAGTTTCAAAATATACTATTCTTATGATACCAGGTATGAAAAAATATTAGTAGCTTTATTTCTAAAAATTTATGAATCCAAAATTTGTTAAGTTTCATCTTTTTAAAATAAGTTGGATTGTACAATGTTTTTTAGAGTTTCTAATCTTGGATTTTAAGAAATATTATATTATATATATATATTTGGGGTGTTTTATTATAATTAAAAAATAACGGAGATTTTGTTTTTATCAATTTATGGGTGTTAAATGGATACAATTAAAAAAACACATGATAGCAGAAAAAGATAATAATTTATATGTTTTCTTTAGTATCCAAAAAGGTCATGTATTACTGCTAAAATAGATAAATAATTGGTGCATTTTTCTGGAGTTTTCTCAGTATTTACATGAGTTTATATGAACATTAGTAAAATATTAGTGACGCACATACAACTTCATTTCTTTATATTATTTTGGATTTTGTTAAATGAAAAATAAATAAATTTAATTGTGATATTGACTCCTTGCAATTATAACATGTTCTTCAATAGTAGCTTGATTCTTATTTTCATACTATTTAAGCAGGAGCCATTATCGTCATGGAACTTGTGTCGCTTGGAATAGAAAAGCTTTGGGATAGACTGAGCCTAGAATACGAGCAATTTCAAGGAGCCGAAGATCAAGTAACTGAACTAAAAAGTAAACTAAACTCTTTAAAGTCGTTTTTGAAAGATGCAGATGCCAAGAAACATACAAGTGAGAGAGTACGAAACTGTGTGGAAGAGATCAAGGAAATTGTTTATGACACGGAAGATATAATTGAAACATTTATTCTCAAGGAAGAAGTTAGAAAAAAAAAGAACATCGTGAAGCGTATTGGAAGATTTCTTTTTACTATAGCTGATCAAAAGGAACTTGTGTCCAATATTGAAGGCATAAGTAAGAGGCTCTCCAAGGTGAATGAAGATATGAAGAATTTTGGAATACAACAAAGCATGATTGATGATGGCAGCCAGTCTTCACATCCAGTACAAGACATTCAAAGGGAGATGCGACAAGAATTTTCTAGGGACTACGAAAGCAATCTTGTGGGGCTAGAAGCAAACGTTAAAATTTTGGTTGGATATTTGGTAGAGGAAGATGACATTCGGATTGTTTCTGTAACCGGGATGGGTGGTCTTGGTAAAACCACACTTGCTAGGCAAGCTTTTAATCATGATATGGTTAAAAATAAGTTTGATAGACTTGCATGGGTGTGTGTTTCACAAGAGTTTACCCGGATATCTGTTTGGCAAACGATCCTGCAGAATCTCACATCTAAGGAAAAGAAAGAGGGTGTCCTGAAGATGAAAGAAGCTGAGCTCCAGGGTGAACTCTTTAAAGTGTTGGAAGTATCTAAAACATTAATTGTCCTTGATGACATATGGAAAGATGGACATTGGGAGCTAATCAAGCCAATATTTCCACCCAACAAAGGTGACCTCCTACTGTGCCTAATAAAAACAAAGATGAAAACAACTCATACTTATTGGTGCTCTGTGTTTGGTTTTTATGAAACGAGTAAATATTTTGCAGGCTGGAAGGTGCTACTTACTTCTAGAAATGAGAGTGTCGCAATAGGTAGAGATACAACATATATCAACTTTAAACCAGAATGCTTAACTATTCCAGACAGTTGGACGCTTTTCCAAAGAATAGCAATGCCAAGGAAATATGCATCTGGTAAGCATTCAACTGAAAATAATAATGTTTTGATCACAATGAGATATGTTTTGGGATCTTAGCTTTAAATAGCTGATTGTAATATATCATTATATATCACAGCCTATTGAACTGTATATTTGTTTTATTGTCCATATGAAGGATTATTTATATGTGCAGAATCTAAGGTTGACGAGGAGATGGAAGAGATGGGCAAGCAAATGATCAAACATTGTGGAGGACTACCATTGGCCATCAAAGTGTTAGGAGGTATGTTGGCTAAAAAGTACACACTTCATGATTGGAAAAGACTATCTAAAAATATTGCATCACATATCGTGGGAAGAAACAACGTCAATGACAGTAACAACAGTTTGGCTTACAATGTATTGTCTCTGAGCTTTGAAGAGTTGCCTAGTTATTTGAAGAATTGTTTCCTCTACCTGGCCCATTTTCCAGAAGATCATAAGATAAATGTAGGAGATTTGTCTTATAATTGGGCTGCAGAAGGAATATCCAAATCTAGGCATTGTAATGGAGATACCATTCGAGATGTTGGAGATAGCTACATTAAAGAGTTGGTGGGGAGAAACATGGTTATTTCCGAAAGAGAAGTTACGACTTCGAGATATGAAATTTGTCATTTGCACGACATTATGAGAGAAGTTTGTTTGTTTAAAGCCAAAGAAGAGAATTTCTTACAAATTGCCAGTGCACACCCTTCAACCGCAAACTTACACTCTCCTGGTAAATCTCGTAGATTTGTCTCACAGTATCCTACAACATTAGATGTTGAGAGAGATATAAGCAATCCAAAACTTCGGTCTCTCGTGGTTGTTCAGAAGAGATATGGAGAAGGATGGGAGCTATCGGGTTCAAGCTTTAAAAGGTTAGAACTTCTGAGGGTGTTAGATCTGTTGAAAGCCAGGTTTAGAGGAGGGAAGTTGCCTTCTGACATTGGAAATCTCATCCACTTAAGATACTTGAGCTTAAAAGGTGCTAATGTATATCATCTACCTGCTTCTCTAGGAAACCTATTGTTGCTCATCTACCTAAATATGGATACTTGGAAAAATATATTCGTGCCCAATGTCTTGATGGGGATGCAAGAATTGAGATACCTGGCCTTACCATGGCGTATGGATAAGAGAACAAAGTTGGAATTGGGTAATCTAGTCAACTTGGAGACCTTGAAGAATTTCTCAATAGAGAACGGCAGAGTCGAGGATCTCTCTTGTATGGTCAGGTTGAGGACTCTCGGCATCAAATTCAATTATGATACGAGTATAGAAACTCTATCTGCATCAATAGGTGGACTGAAACACCTTGAAGATCTTGAAATCAGAGATGGCAGATCCAGATTTAATAGGAATCAAGAAGAGGTAATTGTGTTGGATTTCACCAATCTCAAACGTCTGAGTTTGAGTATGTACATGCCAAAGCTTCTTAAACAACAACATTTTCCTTCTCGCCTTACAACCTTATCTCTAAGGAATTGTGAATTGGAGGAGGATCCAATGCCGATTCTAGAGAAGCTGGTTCACTTATATGAGGTCAAGTTATTAGAAGGATCTTTCAGTGGGAAGAGAATGGTTTGCTCAAGGGGTGGGTTTCCTCAGTTGCATAATCTACAGTTATGGGAACTAGATGACTTGGAAGAGTGGATAGTAGAGGAAGGTTCCATGCCCCTTCTTCATACTCTGGAAATCAGGGTTTGTAGGAACTTAAAAGACTGGATTGTAGAAGAAGGCTCAATGTCCCTTCTTCATACTCTTGATATTAACTACTGTCAAAAGTTAAAGGAGCTTCCTGATGGGCTGAGATTTATAACTTCCATGAAAGAATTAAATATCCTTGGAGCTCCTTTGGAATTTAATAAGAAAATGAGCAAAGGAGGAGAAGACTTCTACAAAGTTCACCACATTCCTCTTGTTCGAATCAATCCCTATTAGAAAAAAACAGGTAATATATACTTTCCCCAGAGTAAGAAAATGAGGATGAGGATGGCTCGACTTCATTGTTTTTTTATGCAAAACAAAATTTGATTTTCTACTTGGTCTAAGGTAATTAACTTCAATTTGTTATTTTAAACAGGTTAATCCCATTCTGAAAGTGATTATCTCCTCAGCTCGGTTGTGAGAGTTTATAATTATCTCTTAAGCATTTGGTTTTATGTATGTTTGGTTACCAATAGAACTTTTGCGTTTTGTTCGACTATACCATTCAGAAAAAACATAATTAAGTAATTGCTTCTCTGTGTTTGTGTTTTTTTTGGTTATTAAAATATAAACTAAAGTTTGTCTCATGCAACTTGCCTGTGTTCATCTCTTGTCAATGAGACTCGCTGATTTTTCTAGACGTAAGGAAAAGAAGTTTTAGGCAATTTTATTTATGTCTATGTGAGACTTGATCTCCTGCACAGTTTTGGTCTGTGATTTTTTCGAAGAAGAAGCAACAACAATAAATTGAAACTAATCTGAATCCATTAGTCATCAAAGAACTATAAATTGAAGTAAAGCAAGAAATACAGAGATACAATGCTAAGTCTTTTTCATTACCCTAAGCAAATGTGAACTAAATCACTAAGTGATAATCCAACCTAAATTAGCAGAACTAAATTACCCAACTCTTCAGCTACACATAAACAATGCAAAATCAATCTCAGTCACAAGAAGGATGCAAAATCAAACCTTAACAAAGTTTCCAAGGGTTTTGGTAGTTCCTCTAGAAAAAAAAAAGTAAAAACATCATCGATACCAGGAATCTGAAGAACCTTCTTAGGAACACAAGCAGCAACAATACCAGCACATCTAAGAGCAGGAACCATTCTGACAGTAACAGAACCACATTTATCAGTAACCGTACAAGACACAGTGTGTGGCTTTCACAAGACGTCCGAGTTTGGTCACTGGAGCCCATTTCTCTTCTCCTGTGGGACGGCCTCCACGTCGCCCTCAGTCTCTTCCACCACTATCATGGCCACACGGCCACCGAAACCACCGCTACGGTTAAAATTGAGGAAGTGTTGAAATGCTTCTTCGATGTGTTCCCACGCTTGAGCAAGCTAAGAGCACCTCCATTGCACATTTGCAATGGGTTTTTTAAACATAAAAAACATAAAAAACTAGAAAAACAAGAATGGGAGGTGTCTTTTAAAATAAACAATGCCTACAATTATCATCTTAATGTTGGTGTATTTAAATAAAATTTAATTAAGAAAAATAAGAAAATGTTTTTAAAACGAGGAGAAAATGTCTTATTAGAAACACTTAAAACTCTCAAAACAGAGAATATCTTTAACTTTAATACTATTTAATAAATAAGACACCCAATTAAATATCATGGAGATGATCTAAGGTTGTTAGTTGAGATGCTTCACTTTGCAAGCTAAACATGAGCCTTTTGTCAATTTTCTTACTAGTTTCTTATGTTACAATTTTTTTCAAATTTTAATTAACGTAAATGATATTAGTCATGATCACGATTATTAGTTAACCACCAATTACTGTTATAATTTTTGATTAAATTTAATCTTAATCATATAATATATGATTAAAATGATTACGATTAATACATTATGGTTAAAGTTATGTATAGTTAAATATAATTAAGTGATTTTTTTATAAAAAATTTGAATTAACCTCTTTTAAAAGAAATAGAAGATGATTTTATATTTGTATCTTCTTCGTCCCAAAGATCATAGTTTGTATGATGTAAAGGAAAAGTGTTTATAGTTTTGTAAATTGATAAAACCCAGAATTTAGACTAAGCAAAAATAAAATAAAATTAACTAGTTTGCTAAAAAAAATTCAAAGCCTCATACCCCTAATCTCCCAAATTCGTAACTAGCCACCCTTATGAAGAAAGTATACCATTACCAACCCATCCCAAGCATGGCTGGAACCAAGGGGCAAGCCACCATACTATAGCCACTTGCCAGAAAATCATATTTCTTTAAAATGTAACGTTTTATTCACAATAAACAAACGCCAAGGCTTTAGCAAATTCGAAATCAAAACATACAAAGACACACACATAAACACATTTCACAGACAACAACATCACAAACCTTGAAGATCCACATTAATAACCTGAGCCAAATCTCCTTTTTCAACAACAAACGTTTTCAGAACCTTCTGAGACGAACTAGTAATCACTTCAACGGCATAATTTCCATTGTACCCTCTAAACGGAAACGCCCCGTTTTGATCAACATGTCCATTAGCATGTGAGAGCCAATTTTTTTTCACAGCTAATAGCCTTTTCCCAGCTTCATTAACATCTCCTTCTGCATTCACTAAATGAGAGTTGTCTCTACTCATAAACAATTCCCAAAATCCCCATAACATTACACCTTCAACAGCAGGATGTCCAAAAGCTTCCCACATCATTACTTCCAAATCATCTGCCCTTATGTACTCATTAACCGAGGAAACATCCATTTCGGTGAACCATATCGGTAAACCGAGTATTCCTAGTTTATCTAGAGCTGAACATACGATTGGACCCACGGGACTATCGATATGGCCCTGAATCCCAATTCCTCCAACCGGCGCACCCTTTTCTTGCAGGTCAAGAATGAGTTCCATGTACTTTTCAGGGCAGGATTTTGGGTCACACCCGTCTTCTACGTGGTAATCGTTAACGAATAATGTCGCAGATGGGTCTAGTTGGTGCGCGGTCTTGAACATATTGACTCTTATGTCTTTACCTAGCTTGTCTTGGTAGAATGAACCATGTAACATCTCGTTGTTCACATCATAGTGTTTGAATTTCCCCTTGTACCGGTTTAGAAGATCCGTTAGGCGGTTTTGGACGGCGTTGTTTAAGTCTGTTTGGTTCATGTTTTGTATCCATTGTTGAACAGTTGCTTGGACTTCCCAGAAGATACAATGTCCTCTTGTTTCTATGTTGTTGCTACTGCACAAGTTAAGCATATCATCTGCGTCTTGGTAATTAAGCTTCCCTTGTTCTGGTTCCGTCCAGTACCATTTCAATTCGTTAGCGAAAACCGCCCAATTAAAGTTTTTCAAGAAGAAATCAACGAAATCTTCGTTATCTATATTTGATCTGCTTATGCAAGTTCCTACTGGGAAGCTGTTTCTTATCTGTCGAACTCTAACCATAGCTCCAGACAATTTACTTGAATCTACACCAGAGAATTTGATGATAACGTCGCGTTTACGTATCTGTAATCGAAAAACAAAGAACTTTAAAGTCTCATTGCTTTTAAACATGTTGACACAAGATATTTGAAAGCAGAGTATTTTGTGTATATACCTTATCACATCGTCTTTTCAAATGTTTAATTCTCGCGAATCGATCAACCGGGAAAATCTGCAAGCCAGCGACCATAAGATCAATGCCAGAAGATGGTCCTTGAACATAAACCAAAGCCTTAGATGGAATTTTCTCAATTCGAAAAGAACCGCCAATTTCGTGCCATCTATCATCATTGATCTCGACTTGTCCTCCGTTTACCCATTGGCTATCGATACCAAGTGCAACATTAACATTTTGCGGACTATTAAAGCCAGAACCAACTTTGACCCAGACTGATACTTGGTATGTCAAGAACAGCCTAAGTTTTTCAGTGATCACTTGAGCTGGACCCATCCATGTCTGTGTTCGGTTAGTCGCGAGTATATAACGACCACTTAGAGGCTCATGTGCTCCAAGTGAGTCCCTTGCCATTGGAGGAAGGATACGAGGTGAACCTTGCGCCACACTTAGCGTGCAGTTCCCTAATGGAAACCAGCCGTTGGTCGTATCATCACTTAACTGGCTATTTGTGAGTATGTTTACCCCAAATGCAGGATTCTACGAGAAAAAAAAAAACAACAATGCGGATTAAGTATTCAATTATTTGTTTGCGTTTAAAATCATCTAAACTATAAGTTGTATATGAAGGAACCACAGCCTAAGTGGATTTTTACTGCAGTGAAAATGTGAATTGGATCTCTGGACTAACCTCAATTGGCGGAGGCGGTGAAGGAGGAGTTTTCTCGGCGTGTTTTACAGTTAAGCTATTGAGGAGAATATCGGTTCCTGGAGGAGGACCTTCGAGGTAAATGACGACCCGCGATGCAGAACCATTGACAAGGAACTTCCCTTTAAACTGTATCCATTCTTTATCTGTCGCTTGCACTCTTTTAAGTAACAAACAAATATCCACTTTAGCATTTTTGTAAATGATTCTTGGTCTGATAGTTAACAAAAAAACAAAAACTAACCCGGAAATGCCTATGTATTGATCACGTTGATTTGGATTCTGAACCCATAGAGTAGCTTGTACAGTAGCACTTGTCACATTATTTCCATATATACGAACAACAGCAGTTGCCTCATATACACGTTTTCTCTGAACTTTCCCAGTGATGTCTTGTTGAATACCATTCCAATTCTGCGTGCGTTCTGTAGCTGAAGCAAAAAGTTTCCCATATTCTGGTACTATCTTCCCATCAGCCATTGAGTCATGCAACAAAATCTTGCAGTTTCTTCCAGACCAGTTATTTAGTCCATCTTCAAAGTTTGGATTCACTACAATGTTTTCATCCTCAGCGGTAACAAACTCTTCTTGATCCAGCTTTAAAAAAAATCATCCTTATTGTAACATGTAAAGCCAAAGATAAATATAAACATAAACAAACAGTTTGAGGTGGTATGATTAATTTACATACCTTAGGTTCGCTTTCGCAATGAATGGTAACAGATTGAATGAGGAGATCGATCCCTGGTGAAGGGCCTTCTAAATAAAAAACAACTTTTTCTGGTAAGTTTGGTAATGAGAACATACCTTCTAGTCTCACCCATTTCTCTTTGAAGACACAAGTTCTGCAAATTCAATATCAAATGTTATTCTTTGTCAACATTACACAAATGAGCAAAAGGTCTTACTTTGCGATGAACTGATAGTTTGTTGGCGATTCTCGGTTTTCGAGCTTCAAGGTAGCTATAACATCTACCAATCCATGCACTGTTCCAGATACAGCAACAGTTGCAGAAACTTTATAAAGACAAGAAGGTTTCACTCTGCTTGTGATATCTTGCTCCAAGCCTTGCCAAGTTTCTTTACGGTTCGTGACAACTACATAGTTACCACACTTTGACGGGTCTAAAACACCGTGAGAGACATTAGATTCGTCGGTAACAACATAAGCCTCGCAGCAATTTGGATGCCATGATTGCATCCCCAAAGAGAAGTCATGGTTCACAACTACATTGGTGTGATCTGAACCAATAAGAGATGTTGCTTCATTGTTGTTGTTCTGTTTTATGATTAAAAGGATAAAAGGACTCAACAGGTTTATAACTTAGAAATTAAGAAAGTGTTGGAAAAGTTAAACAAGACTTGGCTATGAAGAAATGAACAAATCGAAAACCTAACCTCTTTTCTTGAAATCTCCATGTCTACTCTTAATTTCTTACATGACAAAACCCCAAAATCAAATCAAGAAAAATTAGCAAATGGGCCACAGAGATTTTTTAAGAAAATAGACAAAGATTCAACTTTTTTTTGTGTAAGCAAACCTTGTGATCTGGATTTAGATTTCTGCCCTTTTGGATTCGGCTTGAGAAACAGCAAACTGTGAATCTCTTCATTATATAGAGACACAGATCAAATTGTTCTGTGATTCTTGGTAGATTTTTCAAGTAGATCGCAGGATTTAAGTGAACTCCAAGAAAAAGAAAAAAAAAACGCGGGACCAGCTAACCAACCAAACTCTCTATTTGAAAATTATATTTTTTGTTCTAAACCTCTAAAACCAGTTGAACAGATAATATAAAGCGATCGGATTTGTGAGTATTTATGTAGCCCCTTCTGAGGTTGTGCTATTAATAAGACGATGATGAATTAATTAAAATTGTTTAAATAACAGACATATGAAAATGTAAAATTTGCCACTCATATAATGACACATTAATAATATTACTTCATAAAGAGAAGACACGTGGAATGAATAATATCAACCTTATTAACAACAACAAATTGGGATTTAGAAATAAGAAATAGTGCCGTCAATCGACTCAATTAAAGCCAACGTTCTTTCTTTTGGAAAAATGTCAAAAACATCAACTTTTAATTTCTTGATGTTTTAATCATCAACTGCAGAAATACCATTTAAATGATAATTTTTTTTGTTAAGTTTTATATTAAATATAATTTTTTATTAACTGAATCATATGAGGTACATCATTAAATATACAGACAAAACACGATTACGACTTTAACATCTTATTAAAAGTTTTGTTATATCAAAAATGACACAATTTAGCTTCAACGACATCGTTTTAACCAAATGAAATAAATAAAATCTCAAAATCACGAAAAAAACAATTTTATATTCCTATCACATAAATAAAAATCCCTAAATAAAAACAATAATTTGGCTGAAATAACGTAGTTTAATAATTAAAAAATGCTATCATTTTGACATTACAAAACCGTTAACGGGATGTTAATACCGTCATAGAATGTTCAATGTCATTTTAATGAAAAGAAATAAATAAAAGCCCCAAATCGCAAAATCAATTTCTCAAATAGATTTTGAATCCTCAAATCTACAACCCTAGTAATCAAACTGATTGTCTTCAAAACCCTAGATATAGCTGAACATAGGCGATATACTAGGCACATCATGAAAAACTGGAAGAGTAATACCGAAGAACACTAGAGACTATCGATTTGGGATTTAGATTTCTAGGATTGGGAATTTTAAATCGACTTGGGAATTGTGTTTTGCGATTTAGGAATTTTTCATTTGATTGAAACGTCGTCGTGTATAAGATGTTATTACCGTACTCGTGTTCCGTTTAGTGTACTAGTTAAAAACATGCCTTGAATGATTAGTCAACAAAAGTTTCTTATTTTATGTCAAACTCAATAAAAAGTTTTGTAGTTAAATGACATTTGTTGTTGCTACTTGCTACATTAATATATTCTATTAAAAATGTATATTCTAACATAAAAATAAACAAAAAATGATGATGTAAAGAAAATAAAATATTTAATAAAAAACTAATTAGTATTAAGATAATTATTTATGCATATGTTCTCCTCTATGCGGTTACCAACTTTTTTTAAAATATATTAGGAGCCCCTAAATTTTGTTTTGATTAGGATCTCAGACCCGACATTTCTTCCAAAAAATCTTCCTTAAACATTTCTAAATAGTTTCCTAAAATTTTGTCTGCTGTTTTAAGAAGAATAAAAAGGTGTCTATCAAAATGACTATATTGTAGCAACAACTAATTAAAAACTAATGTAAATACAAATATTAAATAATTAAAGTTTTTAAAGATATACCTAAGTTAGAGATGTCAATTTTCTCATAGACGTACACGCATATTGGATAAAAAGAAGAAGAAAACGGATAGATCACTACCACAAGTCATGTCCATCTCGTTTTTTTTGTGTGTTTAAAACTTTAAATCAGTTACCTATGTTAATTGATAAATAACTAATTACAAAAGGTAAACATTGTCTGCTAAGTGTTAACGACATAATTATAAAGATTGTTTGTTTATTAAGTATATAGAAGCACAAGTCCTGTAGCTGAATTGATATATTAGGTGGTTCAATATGTTATAATCCTTAAACCAAAGTTTTATAAAAGTCATTTCCTAATCCTTTGTGGTCATCCAAAAATCAAATATCAACAAAATCCAAAACCGAAAAGTCTAAGCTGGTTAGCCTGCCCTTGAAGATTGCATATCCAAAACATATGGATATAGGTATTCATCATAAGCTATATATTTGGTAGAGACGAATAACAAGTATAATCCAACGTTAACATTAGCATAATTGATACTATATATAACATATTTTTGAGAAGCAACAAAAAAAATGCGTAACAATATTTTATTTTATAAATTACCTAGGGGATCCCATTTTTATTTTATTTTGTGGGTCTAACGCCCCTAAAATAGTATGGCCACCAAAGTTGTTAGTTTTGTTGATAACTTAAAGTAAAAACTGTTATACAATTTGCGAGAATAAAAGGAACTTAAAGAAGGTAAGAAGTTATTATCTGGAGGAAGAACAAAACTTCAAAGATTGGTTTGTGCTCCCAACTTGCTAATTTCTTCTAATTGATTATACTTGGATAGCTTGGCTTGGAAGCAAATTATTCCTTTGTAGTCTATAGGAGGAAAGTTTGTATAAAATGCTCTTATTCCAATGGCTATCAAATTAGTACACTAAGTCATTTTCTTAAGTGGGTAATTTCAGTTTAGATTTGAGTTCAATTTAAGTTCGATTACTTCTTCTTTTTTTTTTATCATCGATTTGATTCAAAAAAAAACAGAGTATTACATATACCAGAGCAACGAAACCAAGAAGACAAAAAAAAAACTTTAACTAAACTCAACAAAACAGTTTGGTTCGGATCGATTTATGTTTGTTCCGTTTAATTTATTTTGGTTTTAAAAATTATCAGTTTGATGGATTCATTATCATTTGATACTTAATATTTATAAGAAAATAGGGAAAGAAAGTGTAAGCTTAATCATTCAAATAATACACTTTTTGGGACAAAACAAATCAACTAATACACCTAAGAAATAAACCATAAAAAGAAACAAAAAAAAAATCAATCATACCAAAGCCAAAGCCAACTGAATCATATTAAAATCAGGTGTAACTAGAAGAAATGGACAATGAAAAAAATTTAACAACGTTTTTAGATTTTGTTCAACTAGCTTTAACTTGTTAATGCGATTAAGTATCTAAAACACACAGAATATTAAAGAGTTTCTCTCAAAGTACCGAGTAAGTCTCGAGTGCGTCAATCTCACTAACATCCACTAAAGAATTTATAGGTTTGTTGTATACAATCACTCTTATGTCACTCACTTGCTTAATGTTTCGTTTGTATTATGATAGATACCTCGGTAAGAAGAACAAGAACGTTAAGCTATGTTATAATCTTTTACCATTAGCGCCTAAATCCGAGAAAGCTAAGAAGAGAAACAATAACAAAAAACCTATGTAAAACCCCCATTCGAAAACCTTCTACGAACTAGAACTCTCTCTCTCTGTCTCTTGAATTGTGTTAGCTTTTGTATTCTTGTGTTTTGTTTTGTTTGGTGGATCATCTTGTTGTTGAAGCTCTGTCGTTATTCATTCTAATGTAGAGACGGCTCTCTTCTCCCATTCCATCTTGATTATGGCTTCTTTATTTGATAAGGAATCAACACTTCTTAGCAACATAGGTGATGGGCTTTTTAGCCCAAAACAGATGGTTTTCTGTTTGTGAGTTTAAAGCCAGTATTAGCCCAATTTTACAATGTGGTCAATGTATAAGACAAGACTCCATAAACGTAAGATCACAATATCCTCCATCAAAGTTATCAAGAAGAACCTGCTTACAAGTTATACATACATAATCTAATGACTCATCTTACATAACAAACAATCACTCCATTACACACTACTATTAAATAATTTTTTTTGTTAAAACTTTATTAAATAATATTGTAAACAAAGAATTTAACGGATTTGAAAAAAAGAATTTTCTTCATATTTGTCTTGACTCGAACACATCAGGTGGAGCTAAGCCCTCAAACCAAATGAGCTACAAGATCTGACAAACAAACAAAGTATCTAACAATATCTTCCAGAATTTTAAAACACGACAAAGGTTCAAGAGGTTCGGCCATGGTATTACTATACGAGAGAAAAACTAACTTATACAGTAAAAACTCCATAAATTAATAAATTATTGAGAGTTTTTCCAAATTTAGAAAATATTACATAAAAATTACAAAAATGAAAACAATATTTTAATGTGTTTTAATGCATTTACAAAATAATCATTGTAAATCTAATTTTTAAAATAGTTTTGGATGCAATTTGAAAAATAATATCATATATTTTTATATTTTAAGAAAATAGAAATAAACTCGTACAAAGTTACAAATTTATTAATAAATAAAACAATTAAAATCATATTTCATTAAAATATATTATATATATATATTATATTTATATAATTATTAATTTATGTTATTAACGAGACCTTATATTTACATAAAAATTTCAAAAAAAATTATTATCTTATTATTTTATCGAAATATGTCAATTATTACACTGGTACAAGTTGGGACCGAGAAAATTTATTAATTTAGAGAGATTAATTTATCGAATATTAATTTATAGAGGTTATTAATTTACTGTGACTTGTATATATAATACTATATAAAAAAATTAATATCAATTTTATTGTTGATCTAAATTTTTATTTTATATATTATTAATATTTATATATCATTTCACTGAATAAAACCCCTATCAGTTTTTGCACCATTTTTAAAAAAATAGGATCCAAATGTTTTTATTTAAAAGAAGTTTGAAGTGTTTAAAACAAAAATTAAAATAGAAATTGAAAATTAAAAATCTTTATTTTCAATTTTTTGAAATATAAATGAAAAAGTTGAAGACTTTATCTACATAAAAAAATGAAAACAAATTGAATATGAAATCTCTAACGATCAAATGAGTCAATCAAATGATAGGATCCAAAATTCGGTTAGTTTTCATATCATTAGTAAATTTTAGTCTCCAAATTTTTCATTTATAAAAATCTAACTGAAACTGTAAATTTAAAATCGTAAATGCAAATTAAAAACTGGTGAAAGAGAAAAACAAAAGTCTTAAAACTTAAAAAAAACTTTTGCACAAATGATTTACTTTTATAAAGGATACAAATTATACTCTTCAAAGCCTTAAACTGTCATCGCGATCCTGGGAGAGAACGATGTTCAAAGAGCATATTAAGAAATGAGAGAATTCTTCGCAATTTCGCGCCTAATTCCCAAACCAAATGGTTTTTTTTTTTGAGAATCATAAATTAGTTAACCTTGGCTGAAGAGACAAGATAAGATGTTCACTGCAATAGAGTTACTTACCTTGGCTACTAAAGCAAAGTTTTTCTCTTCCTTAGCCTATTTTTGTAACAAAAGCCACAGTTATTTGCTTTAATTTGCAACTTAAAAACAAAGACATGGAAAGCAAAAAACACATTTACTTGTGTTGCTGTTGGAACACCTTACCTCATGCAACTTTAAACTAGACTTACCTATAAGAAAATGGGCAATGAATAGAATTAAAGCATTACATGTACACATAAACCTTTAAAGATTTAACATAATCCGATATGACACAAGCTCTCCTAAGATAGATAAAAATACATACAAATTCTTTTTTAAAACATTCTCATATTGTTACCTGAATCTCTTTGGTGAACGTGTGACATATATCTACTTCCTCTAGGATAGCTGGTAGCATCAGTAAGATTCATGATTCTCTGTAGCTTTTCCTGATTAGGATCATTGTTGAATTCCTGCAAAATAGATTTAACACCTCCAAGACTAGCTTTAACATCAACTTCCCAAATAATCATATTTCAATAAGTTTAATCCATTTTGAACAATGATCGGTAAAGAAACAAGACAAAAAAACTGCAAATATTTGCTTTTACCAGAAGTGAAGTCTCTTGGAAAATCAACTATAGTTGTATAAAATCAGCTGCAGTCAACAAGAATGAAGCTATAAATTCACATTAATCACATTTGTAAAGGAATAAGATTAGCTGATAAACCTGGTCTGTTGCTATCCCATGTGGTTGGTACAATACATTGAAAACAGAGCAATCTTGTAATGTTAGTTCCTCGGTTGGCTTCATAATGTCACTCTGAATTGAATCTAAGCATCATCAATCCCAAATTGTTGCTCAAGTTCTTCACTACCAAGTGACAAGTAACCAAAAGTTAAATCCTATTAGAAGCAACCCATTGACAAAAATTTAAATATATTTCCAACGGTAAGTATGTGAATTTTAGATTCTCCAACTGAAGAAGAAGAGACGGTTTACATAATAAAAAATTTTAAAGTCCCAT
Organism: Nasturtium officinale; assembly: GCA_963854855.1. Classification (NCBI taxonomy): domain Eukaryota; kingdom Viridiplantae; phylum Streptophyta; class Magnoliopsida; order Brassicales; family Brassicaceae; genus Nasturtium; species Nasturtium officinale. The sequence goes on from OY978514.1 coordinate 1,963,542, forward strand.
GACGTTTAAGATTAAACAAGATAAGTCAATCAAAAATCCCATATCGCAGAAAGATCAATTTTTTAAGAATCAAAACGCAATTTTTAACCCAAACGATAAATTAGTTGATAAGCACAACACAGAAATATCAATTTGAAAAGAAAAAAACACAGAATCAAAATGCAATTTTGCCCTAATTCTTTACCGAAACCTAATTATGAGAAGCGATAAATTAGTTAGTAATACATCCAAAAACAATCACCACATACAGATCTAACTGAAATCGTCTCCAATCACAAACTAAACAAATCAGATCACTAAAAAACGCTAAACGATAGAGATCACTATGTATCCTCAAATCAAGTATACATAAAAGAGAGAAAGAGTACAAGTGAAATCGTACCTTAAATTAGAAGGAAACACTGATAATATTGAAGATCATAGGCTTTTTTTGTTGATATTCATCTTCATCGTAGACGAAGGCGATGTAACTGTTCTTCAAAGTCACGATTTGACTCAAATCGAATTTTGAATTTTTGAGAGAGAACAAAACTAATAAGACCGTTAAAACAAAATCAAAGTAACGTTAACATCAAGATCAACTTTTTTATTGACTCATTATGTGACGTGTCCTGCTCTCCAAATAGCTAATCAATCTTTTTTAATTCTTTAATTGTATGACGTGTCTTAATCCTAATGGCTAATCAATCTTATAGCTTGAATCTCCTTCTTTTGGAAATCTTAAATATTAATTAGTCGATTGAATTGTGTTAACCTCCAAACTAATTTATTATATCCTTTAGTAAAATATAATCGTTAGACTAAAAGTATGTAAGATACAATAAACGATGGATACTTTTATTTTTACCATCTAGTCGAAATCTCGCTCTCATGTCTTTGCAACTTTCGTATATTACAACTTTAGAGAATATAAATATATTAAACATATTAAAAATTTCCCACCACTGTTTATAAATAAGTCACAAACTTCTTTTTGCCTTAAGGTAGCAAAAATATTTTGGGCCGATTCTGTTGCGAACATCGATGTTTGGGTCTTCTATGTATACTCTTCATTGTCTAAATGCAGATGACTTGGTTTTAAAATAGTCACATATATGATTTTTTATTGTAATATGCTCTTATGGTTTATACTTTATATGATCAACTCAAATTTGCAAGAGCTGTGTCAGGCTCAGATGTATTAGATTGAAAAGGTTGGGTGGATACAGAGAGATTCATATAGCTTCAGCAATTAAATATTCTCATTGGATTTAGACACCAAATAGTTTTAAAGAACTACATATTTTTTTTTATACTCTTCTTAGAAGCCTTTCATGAATCTCAAACTCACTCATGAATAGTCCGGAAGGGCTTGTATGTCTTGACACTACTTATGAGTCCAGCGATGGATCCAGCCGCAGCTAAGAGAGAAACAATCAAGCAAACCCAGCAGAGCATTTTCAGCCCAATCCATCTAGGAGAGTACTTCTTAATCTTATTCTGCGCGATGTGCATCTCAACGGGGAAATAAACCGTTAAAGGCCAGAACGAAGCTGCTCCGATCAAACCTAATATGGCGTTGAAGAAAGGGAATATCATAGCTACCACAGTGGTTATAACCACATAAGCTGTCCTCCATACCAATCTGAAGAGGTTAATGTTGAATTTTCCAAGTAAAGGTACGTTTACTGAATACTCTGAAGTGATGAACTTGTTGTCAGGATAGTTTCTATTGCATTTTTTCTCAACAAACTGGTAAATCGGCTGCGCGAACACCTGAAAATGTTATGGTTCTTATTCATTAGCTCACCGCGAAAAAAACAAACAAACTAGTCTTTCTGTCTTTCCTTCTTTCTTTTGGCTTTGGATTTTACCTGATAGGCGCCGATAAGGTGGACAGCAATGCAAGCGTTTGCAAAGTCAATGAGCCAAAAGGGCTCGAAAAACCCGAAATCTGTGAGGAAATCTCCTGGAGCATTGTTTCCAAATGCAGCATAACCAACACAGCCACACAAGATGTAGAAAAAAGTTGTAGTTGATACTCCTATAAGACTTGCTCTTTTCATGGCTTTGTTCTCTGCTGGGCTAGATTTCAATGTGTCCTGCAAATAGCGTTAAAGCTTTCACCGGTTAGCCAATACAAAAGTCAACATTTAATTCACTTTTCATCAAAAAAAAAAACATTCTTAATTGTTAAACTATAATCTTATCAAAACAGTCACTATCTACTCGACATATACACACACTATTGTACCAAATACCGTACATTACAAGTCAATAAATGGTGAAAACTACTACGATCGTTACGAGACAAAACAAATTTGAGTTGTAATGTCAAGTCAATAAGCTAACACTGTTGATAAGAATATCATTGTTAGATGTGGAGAAGAGATTGACGATATCTTTGAATGTGATTTCTTGTCCTTAATAAGCACATGTTATTATTACCTTTTAACTTAAAAGACAGATTCTTTTCTTTTTGACTCTTTTAGGTAAAGTAAAAAAAGTGGTCCACGCGGAATTGAATGTCGTTGTCAATAATCTCTAACCACAATTCTATCAATAGGTTCATATTCAAAGGCAAATATGACTCAAAAAGTAATTTGATTGATGATAATAACTTGCCTGAATCTCGATAAGAACCGTGGCGTAAGCATAGGCAAATGCTATGTCACCAACCGCTTGAAACGATCTCCATATCTTCTGAGCCGCGGTTACATGATCAACCCCAATCTCTGTGCCCGTTATACTCGTCTTACCAACTTTCCCACCTTTTTCATATTGTAAACATATATATATCCACCGTTAGTGTTGTATCTTTAGGCCATGTGACTTTTAATAGTAGATAAATTTGTACATATAACCAAATGGTTATTAATGGCAACTACTAATCAAATATATAATGATTTGTAATGTACCTGCGACGGTTGCTATGGCTAGACCGATTCCAATAGTTGCATAAGTGAAGGACATGACCGCAGCCATAATGGAGAGAAAAGAGAGCTTGTGAAAATTTGGGATTTGACTGAGAATAACCTGAATGATCCCAAAGACCGCCATATAAGGATAATTCGACATTGAACATTTTGCACCATGCCCTTTATCGTGGAAACAGTTCGATTTCCCAACCGCTCTGCGAAAACACCATATCAATATTTTTCACAAATCTAATCACAGTTTGATATGAAATTTTAACTGTAGATTTTATGACTGTTAGAAAGTAATAAACAGTAAACATATTCATTTGTAGACTTGAAGTTGACTTACACCAAACTAATAGAAGCAGTGATGGTGTAACCAACAGTGACCCCAATGAGATTCCCATATTGTGCCACTCCACAGAGCTGCACTTTCCTACCACCTGTCATTTTACAATAATTGCAACACTATTATTTAGAGTCTATTATTTATTACTTATGTTTGTAAGCTATTATCTATTTTTCTGTTTCATAAAGCAAACACAAAACACACTACGGAACTATATTTAATGTATCTATCTATTTATTTTCTCCATCAACGTCCAACACCAACAATAATGCTAATACTACAAAAACTGTTGCTTCATATGTCAAAATATTCTTTAGAAATTTGTTGTTCTTGGTACGTTTTCACAGTTTGGATCATTATAAATTTATCAACAGTCTAAATTTTAACCAGTTCAAGATATTATTAATGGATTAAGATAAGTCTCAGCCTAACTAATTATTTCAACAAACATATATAGCTAGTGTATATAATTGGAAATTAAAACCCCACAGTTTTACATTCAGATTAATTTGAAATACTTTAAAGGAAATAGAGAAATTTTTGGGAAACACAATCCATAGATTTTTTTCTTTATAAAACCAAAATTACAGAGAGTTTAAGGAAACACAAGAAAATCTAAAAACGCCATCTACAACCCTATCCACAACCGACCAGATGCAAAAAATTCGAATTTATTATATTGAACCAGACTTTCAGATAATGTTTCATCCGATATCATCCTTGTGAAAAATAACCAAGCATCATGAATTCAAGATTCCTACTAAAATTTTGTACTAGTATTTCATAACAACGTGTCTATCTTAAATAAATTTAAAACAGTACTGTCTCTTTTAATTATTTAATTTTCTCTTCTAACCACAATAATTCTTCTGACAAAAATCATCCTAAACGAAATACCACAGAAAGTACATGAATATCTAATGAAATAGAACCATGCCTTCAAAAAGTCCTTGTTAACAAAAAGGAATATTTCTTAAAGAAACATTTTTTTAACAAAAAAAAGGTGTACAAAGTTTCGATTTGCTTTTCAATTTCCTTTACAAGATAATAAAAAATTAAGAGATTTTGATGTCATGGTGATAAATTCGCGTAACATTTGTTTTGGTGGTAAAAAAGTTAAGATTTTTTTCCTAATTTACCTTTGAATAAAAAAAAAGACAAACCAAAAAAAAAAACATACCGAGGTAAGACCGAACAACGTCCATGTAAGTGTAGTTACGTTTTCCGGTGACGGGATCCGGCGCACGGTAGCAATCAGCGAGCATGGTAGAAGTGAAATAAGTAATGAAAGAGAAAATGAGCAAAATCGAAGTCCCTGCAATCCAACCAAGTTGAGCTATTGCCCACGCCAACGACAACACTCCAGAGCCTATCACCGCCGTGATAATATGCGCACTCGCCGTAAGCCACGTCCCTGTTCTCTTCTCTCTACCATCTTCATCGACGTTCTTTGTCGGGTCCGACACTGTATAGGCATCGCCGGATTCTGCCGCGGAGTGGTTGTGTTCTGTGTTGAAACTCTTCATAGTGAGAGACAAAGAAAGAGAGAGGAAGACAAAGTAAATGGTGTGTCAGAGAAAGAGTAAATGAAGAAGTCTTGAGTATAGTCAACAGATTTGTGTTTACATAATATCATATATATAGAGATAATTGGCTATGCATATAATGTAGTTTTAGCATATATGCCAACGAGACGTATACGTAAATACGTGTTCGATTTTAACATTTTTTATATGTATAAATGTTTTTAATGTTTTTGGCTTGGGATGTGTGATTGCTCCTCCACTAGACTTAGAGACCACATATGGGGAGGGGTTTTAATGTTCAGATTCTTTACCAATTATTCAGATTTTTATATAATATTATTATAGTGAACTATAGAAAAAATGGATTATTTTCTCTTTTAGAATTTAAATGATACTAATAATATAAATATTTACTAGAAATGAATGGAATTTCTAGTATGTAATAGGGAATATAATAGGGGAAATTGGGTGGAGGCTAGATTTTAAGTAATTATAAGACCACATATGGAGAGAGTTTTAAGGTCCAGACTTTGTAGTTATTCACTATTTTATATTTACAAATATTAGTTTAGTGAATTGTTAAAAATGGATTATCTTCTCTTTTTGAAATTAATGATAATAGTTACTACAAATGAATGGAATCTCTAGTATAAAATAGGGGAATTTAACTGGGTGGGTGGGTAGTTTCAAATTTTAATTGTAAGAAAATCAATATTACAATAACCATAATAAACAAAATATAATATTTTAATAAAACCTGTGTAAGAAACAAAAATTATTATATATCTACCATCAAATAAGTAATTGTAATTTTACAGTAAGAAATGAGAAACTAGTTAAATTTTTGTTTCAAAAGTATATAATATTAAAGATGAAGAGATTATCTCAAAATTTTGAATCAATGGTCATGAATTGAAGAGAGTATATTGTTTACCATAAATAGTTTTAATTTCTTTTGTCATCACAATTGATTTTTAATGCGCTACCAAAGAAAAATAATTGAGTTTCATGGAGGGTAAAAGTTTTTATTTTTCTTTTTGTTGGTAACATATGGAGGGTAGAAGTTAGAAGTTGAATGATGGTATTTTTACTACAGTGTTATCATATAGAGTTTTCACATACAAGTAGTTGACCGAAATTATTTAATATATACACATACTATCAATACTTTCGCTATTGGTTGGTAAATGTTTCTCATGCTAAATCAGGTCAAATTATACAAAAGCATGTTGACAATATTTAGAAATGTTTGACCGTTACATAAATACATCGTCTTTTTGTTCTTGTTTATTATTTATTTTCCTGTGCTTCTTTAGAAACAGATGGTGACTTTACGCTATAGAGTGAAAAGACTAAGATAAGAATTTTAGTAGAATGTTGATAATTTGCGTTAGAATGAAAAGACTAATAAAATGCGTTTATTATTACATATCAAATAAAATAAAAAAGGTAAAACAACTCATTTATATATATACCACCTGACTAAAAACACAAATTATATATAAAACTCTACTAAAATTCTAATCTAGAAGAACTCAATTACGAGTAATTACACGTAAGTTACAACCTTACTTGAATATGATATGTTTTATAGGCTCGTACATCTGTATAATTTATCAAAAAGAAATTACGAGCAAGTGAATTTGGATAAACCCAATTAGACCTCAAAGCTTTCCCAAGAGACTTCTCATTTTTTACATAGCTCAAACACATTTGAAGAGACAACTTGTGCGATTGTGCAATGAAACTCTTTCAACGAATGAACAATAATTCATTGAAATTTTTCAACCAATGACTAATCTTAATTTTATAATGATTAAACACAGACTTCATATGTCAAAGTTTGACTTCTTTGTCTACAATTACGTATTAGGTATACTCACATACCCACATGGTTTTTTTTTTTAATTTCTAGAAAGATTCGAGACCTATAAAAAAAATTAGAAAACAATAATGGCATTTATTGAATCTTTTAACAAATGGCATGGGGACATAGGTGCCTTCTGTAACGTCTCGGAATCAAAACTTGTGGTGAATCTATACTGAACGCATAGTTGTACAACAAGTGCCAAAAGGTTCATGCAATATTATTACGCCTAATTAATTGCTGCCAAAATATATATAGTTACGCCTAATTAAAATATTGCCTTGATGACATTCATCATTATTTTATTTTCAAAACTAATGGTCAAGAAGAATGTTTTATGTGACCGTATTTGACAATTCCTTGCGTTTGAAATTCTATCTGAATGTGTATTTTGTCAATGTACACGGATGGAGAACTAACGGTGGAGTATCAACAGTTTAAAAATTAATGTATATAAAAAAAAATTCATTATATTTTCCAAATTAAAGTGAGAGAGAGAAGAATGAAAGCAAACAGGAATTTTCAATTTTAGTTGAGCATCGAATAAATCCAAAAGCCCCGTGACAGATTTTAAGTGTTGAATTTCTTTTGTGGGTCTAGCTAAGTTAAGGATTAGGATTTCCCATTTAGGAACACCTTCATTGTAGCCTATTTTTATCACTATATATTGACAACTTAGAGATTATAATGAATATATATGTTGATGTATATCCATAAATCAAAGATAACTCAAAATTATCACCAATCATATAATTTATATAGTTTTAAAGAATTTGAAGTTAAGTTTAAGTTATGAACAAGGTATGATTGATTTACAATTTTGAGATATGTTATTTGTAAGATAGATAAATCAAATGATAACTCAACATCATAAAAAATATCAGGAGTGATGTTATGATTTTGATTTTTTTTACTAACCACATAAATCTACTGCAACTCAAATTTTAAATTATATGATTTTTTTTATGCAAATTACATCAAATAATAATATATAATATGATATACCTTACCAATTGGAGCTTAAATCTCATGGATTTGAATGTATTTCGGTTTGGCATACCAACCGACAATAACACCGTTGAATTGACAAGTCAATTGTGAAAAAACTATTTTTTTTGAATACCAGATAGCTTTAGTTATGGTTTTGGAATGGTCATGCTAGTCGAAGTTGAGAACAAAAGAAAAATCTGAACTTTTAGTGGTAGATCCGGTTCTCGATGTATCTTGGTGGGTTCTATCTCAGCGGTCCAAAATAGCTGCTCCTCTTTTTTTTGCTGTTCGTGGACAGCAGCATGAGAGCGGAGTGGCTTCTCCTGGCTCGGTGGCTGGTGGCTATAGCTCTGTTATGCAGCGGAAGTTGATATCCATACATTTGAAAAAAATTTATCAAGAAATTTTTTATGTTTTAATTTTACAATTTAAAGATCTTTGTTTGACAATAAAATTATCAAATTGCCCATTTCAAGAATTGACCAAACAAATCACAATCTATTAGAATTTCAGCTTAAAACCTACAATAATCAAACTATTTTTAATGCAGCAAATGATTTTTTAACTTATGTTACGAATCAAATAAAAATCCAACATTTTTTATCGAAACAAATAAACTCAAACATATTTCATGCGGTAAATAAAAACCCAACTTACTTATTTAAAGTAAATAAATCTCTTAAAAAAATTATCGGCGTTAACCTTTAAATAAGAAAAACAAAACAAATCATTTTGTCACTTGGTTTAAAAATCTTGTTTTGTATTTGAAGATTAAAAACCATCAAAATATTAAAAAAGTTTATGATTGATGACACAAAGTGTTAAGAGATTTTTTTTACCAGGAATAAATTGATAAGCAAAACATGAATAGTTATAAGAGATAAGATATAACGGCAAAAGATAACATAAAAGAAAATACAGAATTATGTTTTTGGTACTACTAGATTTTATCAATTTACCTCATGGATAAATGGTTACCAATAATAGAATACATTATTTGACATTACCTCCTTGTTTTATTTTGAAGATCCTCACTATGGAAATAGGATTTAAATCAAGTGCATCACCAAAATATGCTATTAATAAACATTTTCTCTTCTCAAACAAAACCATTCGATAGAATTTTCAGCAAACGTCGTAGCTAATTTGAATTTGAGAAATTTGAAAAAGTATACATCAGAATGACGAATCAATGCCGTCTTAATACAAAATTTGGAGGTTACACATCTTGGTATCATAAACACCATATTGAAAACATTATATGGAGGCTATCTCAATTATCTGTGGTAAATTTCTTTAGTTTTAAGATTTTTTTTTTTTTTTTTTTTTTTTTAACTTTCATTGCAAAACAAAGTTGGTAAACCAAATGGTAGTATAGTTTTTTAAAAAATTTAAATTTTAACGTCAATAGACTTACAAATTTTAGTTACTTTGAAAAAATAGTTTGAGTTTTTGTTGGCTTCATTAAATAAGTTGATTTTTAATCGTTTGGCTGAAACATGTGTGAGTTTATTTGTTTCGATAAATATGTTAGATTTTAGCCAAAAAACTTTATTTTTTTCGGGATTTCACCTAAAAACCTGATAAAACTTAAATTGTATTTAGAACTCAACAAATTTTAACAACACAAATAAAATCCCAACTTATTTTTATACATTTGACATATCGTCAATCATTCAACGGTCTAACACTTTTTTAGTCTTGTATCCTTCATATTTAGAATATTTGAATACACACCTTAGCCATAACCGAAGCTGATGACCACAACTACATTAAGCATCCATTAACATATATCTTTCAAGCTTGAATAGATTTTTATAGCATTGAACATAATTATCCATTAGCTCCTCTAACAAATATCAGACTGAATGTTGTGTTATCTTTGGCCACATTCAACATTTAACTACAGTGTAGTTAAAAGTAACATTTTACTAGTTTAAACGACAAATTTTTTTTTTTTAAACACATTGGTGTGAAACTGATCATCATCTTCTCTATCTTGATCCTTTAAATGGAAACCTCAAGAGCATTTTTGGATTATTAAAACAATAAGGTCCCAAAAGAAGTTGAATGATTTGCAATTTTGCCAAAAGAAACTAATTCTCTCTCTTTATTATTATTTATTTATTTTGGTATCCTTCAACTGTAAGTCTGTAACAACAACAATTTGCCTTAAAGATAGTATTTTTCAACTGTAGGCTATGGTAAAATTGTTTTTTTTTTTCTTTCTACAACGTGGATGTGGTTATTCTAGAGACCAAAAAAATCATTAATTGTGTTCTGAAGCAAGGACACAATTCGAGGAGAGAATTGTAGGTATGAGCTATCAATTTGACGTCACAATATATCTACCAGAAAAGAGTTATCGCGGCGTACCGGTAGAGAAATAAAGTGGCTTTTGCATTGCAAAACATGGTAAATTAATTAAATAAACGAATTTCATTCTTACTTTATTTAGTGCAATTTCTATTCCTCTAGCTATTATACTATACGTAGGAGGTTCATATTATTTAAAAACTTTGGGATATTATATAATTTATCAAATTCAAAGACACGTGAAAGAGTTTTGGCCTATACAGTCGACCCTACCAAAAAATCCAAATTATCAACGTACAATGATTTCGAGAGTTGAAAAAGGAACATTGAATTTGGCATGTCAATTTTATTGGAAACCCAAGTTGCCACATCCAACTAATTTTTTTTTTGAAATTGGAATTGAAAAAAAATAATTACGTGATATGTTCAGAGATAAAAATAAATACAGCGAATTTCAGTTTTCTTAACATAATCGACTGTTAATTTGATAAATAAATTAAAATTCTGATTAAATTGGACGGTTATTTGTATTTTTTTGGGGGAGGGGGGGAATTAAAGTCGTTATCTAACTTTTGTGCCGACTTGTTGGAACGATTTTTAAAAAGGTAAAACAGAAGTCATAAAGCAATAAAATAAAAATTAGTTAAAATAATAAATTTGCTTTACAAATATCACCAAAGTAGCTCTCTTTCATACAAATTGATATAATGTTTACTAAATTTATTAAAATAATTACTTAACTAAAATTGATTTTCAAAAAAATCTGGTAAAATTTTTATCAAAAAAAAAAAGCTGGTAAAATCACTTTACAGAATTGCAAAATAATTAGATCAATTATGCATCTAGATAATTCTCATTCCACTAAACCATATATATATATATATATAATTCTTAAACGTTTTGTTTGATTGATCATCTTATACTTCTGAAACACTTATCATACACTGCATATCTTTTTTTCTATTTCTTGTTTAGTTAAAGTTTTTTGGGGTTAATTTCCTCTCATTATAGTCGCACCCAATGGAACGAACCATACATCAAAACATGCAAAAACAGTCCACCAAACTTTCCACATACACACAATTAAGTGGATTTTTTTGATAAAAGGCTTGAATGCACAAAAATGTTTCCATCACATGAATGCACATAAATTTGATCAAAAGAATGCGTGAAATATCAAACAGGGTCGGTCAATATCAGATCATCCAAAGAATGAAAAGGAAGAAGAAGTATGAACAACGAGTAAATAATCAATACGGTGGAGTATATTTCACAAGCGCTTGATTGATTAATTAAGGTTGATAATTGATAGTTTAACTATTGAACACAAGACGTTAATCATAAAAATCAAAATGTTTGACCAAATGGACTTTTTGATAATTTAATAATGGCCAAAAGGTATGTGAACAATGAAAATTCCATGATGATTGGACACTCATGGAAATCAAATGAATTTTAATGAAAGAATCAACTTGAGGCTTAAATGAGTACATCATAAAATAAGCAATTTCATGTATAGCATAATATCCTAAAATTTTGATAATGTGTTCTATCTTACCCAAGATCTCATCTATATCAAGTGTAAATCTTATGTAAGAAATTCGAAAAAAAAAAACTGTAGAACTCAAAATTCGAGATCATGAAAGTTAAAAATAAAACGTAGACAATCCAATATTAAAAAGTTTGATGGTAGTTCCTAATTTTATACTCTTCAAATATTTTGTTTCAAAGCCTCATATATAAAATCATAATAGTCATCAATAAGCATGAGGGTTATGCATATTTAAAAAAAAAACTAATTTTTTCAAGCAAGGTATGTGCTGTACAGAAATCATGAATTTCAAAGATTTTGCTGCATGTATTTTCTAGTTGTCTTGGTGAAATCCAATATATATATATATATATATCTTTTATTTTCAAGTATGTGGGTTTCTCTTAACGACTCAGAAGTGAATACCCTTCCTTCTACTACCCCTCACCATGAACTAAAGTTTTAATCAGTTTAAAATTAGGGTGTGCCACTTAATTATAAGAAGTGGACCTAAAGGAAGGGTGTGGTATTCTTGTTTACTACAGCCGAATTTGCACTCAATAGTACGACAGCAACACAACCATATTGATGGCTTACTTATAGTTATTTATAATTCTATTGAATGAAACATTTCCCAGTGCAAAACAAAAACAATGCCTAGAAGTTTCCGTATTTAATCAGTTATTATAAGTTGCAAATTTCATGTTATATGAATATAGATTTGTACCATAATGCAAACGCTAGTATTCCAAGATGTATAAAATCTTCGAGCATAAAGACGAGTACAGAAAACCTTGGCTAGCTGAAGACACATTCAGATTTCAGTTCGGATTCACACATTTTGGATAGAATATTTTATTATCTGTTCGGATTTTGTAACTATTCAATTCGTATTTGGTTCCGATAGGTGTCGGATTCGGATCGGATTAATATATATTTTTAGGAAAAAAACCTAAAAAATTATTAGATTTTAATAAAAAAAATAATAGATTTAATTTTTATAAATTTCGGTAAAATACAGTATAAATTTAAAAATATACATAATATTTTCATATATATAATTTATTTTGGATTTTCTGATATATTTTTGGCTTTTCGGTTCAGATTTGGTTCAGATAACCGAAATAGAAAAATATAAAAACCGTTTGGATTTTACGGATATATAATTAATTCGGTTTCAGAATCAGGATTTTCGGTTCGAATTCGGTTCGGTTTTTGGATTTCGGTTTTTTTGTCCACCCCTATTCTTATCTACTAAATTAATAAAATTAAAAAAAAAAAAGTAGAGCACAGAATCCCAAAGGAATATTAGATTCTGCATTTGAAAAGAACATAAGACTTTATATTACAAAACAAAACTTGATAACACAAACGAAGATGCCACTCGTGATGCTAACGATCTTCTCCATTTAGCTTTACAAAAAAAAATGTGTCTCTTTCCATCACTTTGTTCTTCAATAACTTCATGCGTTTGCCTACAATTGTAAAGGAATCTACAATGGTCCATATACTATTTAATTCATTTACTAGTACATATCGACTCCATATACATTTTAGGATAAAACGGAATTTTTGGACATCGGGTACATCTAATCTTTTGGCATTTGAAGATGCCATGAAAACTAAAATATCTCAGAATCAAACGAGGATATATCAACTTCACAAAGACGATTAATCAACACAAAAATTTTAAAACTCTATACTTTATTCTATATGTCATTTGCTGTTTGGTTATAGTTTTTCAAGAGATAGTGTAGGTATGGATTTTTTTTTTTTCGTTTCATATTTCAATACTCATTCATTCAATGATGGAACAGAAAACTATGCGATAAGTTAGTTATCGTCGATTTCTAGAAAACGGAGTAATGTTTTAGATTTATTTTTATTTTTGGCCAAAACACCGGATACAAATATAAACATGCAGACTTGTAAATAGTAAATAACATCCTAGGACCTACGATGTCTTGTGATTCAATAAATTGATGAGCGGATGGAAAAAAAAAAAGAGAGAACTTTTAATCATTATCAACCAAGTCCGACTACTAAATAAACAATAGAAAATTATAAAAGCTATTTAACCACCTGAATAAAATAGTAAAGCTATATGAACCAATATGGATTAGAATACGAGCAATTTGAGTCTGTTTAACCTGTATACCTCGCACTATTAAACTGAAGATGTAACTGTACAATTAGAGATTTTTAAATTTTTTTATTTTCCACACACCTTAACTTACAAATTCTTAAATCCCTATTAATGTATTTATGTAACTCCACAAGCTCACCTTTTGCACTTCATTGTCCCACTTCTTCTTATTACTAAAATGAGCTATTATAACTCATAATTCTCAAATCAATGCTCATAATACACTCTTAAATCAGACCCATGAACTCCATACTCATACCTTATAAATTATGGGGGTTGTGCACCCAAAGAATACACATACCCCACAAAAAACACGGTTCCGACGTACTCCTAAACGAACTACGTTATGGCAGAATCAATTCAACAAGATTCTGCTCAGACACCTACTATGAAGACTCTGGCTGCCCTACACGGAGATTTTTGCATTGACGAAGTCTTAGTCAGGTTGGTCCATTTCTGGAAAATACGCAATCACACAAAAGGGAATATGTTGATGGGACTGGAGCTTCTTCTTATTGACACAAAGGTATTGCCATCTGCGTTTCTTTAAACCTTTACACAAAAATCACATGTATGAACTATGTTTCTTCCCTATACTTGAAATCTGTTATTATCTCTTTAGATAATCTATATTTCTACATGTAAATACAAACATGTATATTGTCATTTACTTATATTAATATTTATAAAAAAATAAGTAGTGAACTATTCATAAAACTTGCAACTGCATTGTCCCACATTTTTTATTTTCAATTTCACTCTGCTCTACCACCTATAGCGTAAACATTTTCCTGAGAAAATCATACAGTAAACCAACAAAGATATATCATATGCTTTGAAGCCATTTAACAAACACCACCACAAAACAAAAAAACAAACCGTTACAAATACCCATTGACAGTTATATAAATATATATATATAAATAAATATACACAAAAAAACATAATAAAAAATATTTGACTTTCATAAGTTTACAATATATCAAGTAGACACACAAACAAAATATAATAACTCTATAAATTTAATAAAATAAAATATAAAATCTGGTATATCATTTACTTTATGAGCATTCCCATGCATAGCGTAGAGCAATCCCTAGTACATCATTAAAAGACTATTTTGAAATCGTATAAACATACGATATAAGTTTCAACTAAAATTATTTCAATATAGACTTCATTAGCAACACCTTTATTTTTTTCTGCAACTTTAGCAATAATTGTTTTATGTATAAAACCTAAAAAAAGTCTCAGTTTCTGTGAAAGAAATAAGCTAGTTAAGATTTGTTAGACTAAGGTGTCACATTTGACCAAATGTTTTTGGAAGGTAGAAGGCCCATCCTAAGCCTAACCAAAGCCCAAAGTAAACTAGTCAAGTTACCCGAAATTTGGCGGGTCATACCGTACGAATCAAAAAAACAAGACAGCTTGGAATCAAACATGGTTTCGTATGAACATTCATCCTCATCAGTCATCACCCGACAAATTAAATAAAAAAATACGACTAAAGTTTCCATTTTTAAAAGAATTATTAAAAGAAAAATCCTCAAATTGCTCGACAAAATTTTATTCCCATACCATCAAATTTGTAGTTTTCCCAAATCCTTTTTTCCTCTGTTTTTTTTATTCAGTGTTTGTCGCATTGTTCTCTATTTTTCCCAGAAGCTTAAAAAACCTAGCAAATCTAGTTTTTTTCGTTTCTGCGAATCATCAGATCTTGATCTGAAAGACCTTACAGGTTATGTTCTTCTCTACGATTGATTTAATTGCCATTTCAATTGATGTATTTTTGTTTGTGAAATCATCAATCACTTTGACAAATCATGGGTCTCGTTAAAGTTTCCATTTTTATTTTATTTTCCTATTTGAGGAATTTTTTTGCATCGTTTGAGTATTTTGATATGACTGTCTCAAAAACAACCCAACAATTTTTTTCTGCTAAATTTGTTAGCTGTGTAATATGAAAGTGGTACGAACATCAAAATATACCTTTTTGAAATGTGATTACATATTTAATTTGTATTTACTGAGTTGAGAGTTGTTAATGTTTCTCTAAATGTTCTTATTGTTTTATCTGCAGGTTCTGTTAGTGTCTGGTTCATACAAAGTGGAAGGATTAAGGATATAGTTATATATATAAAATTAGTTTGGGAGATCCATGGAGACATGAGATTGTGAAAGTTTTAATCAATACTAAGTTTAGGGTTTATATTGTCCTGTTAAAAAAAAATACACTTGCAAAGATTTAGAAAGTAATGTGATTATTGGTTCACATATGTTACGCCGTCTTGGATGGTTAATTGGATTGAGTCGAAGAAGTAGGCAAGCAAAGACGCTTGATGCTAAACCTTACATAGCTAGGATTAAGCCAGTTCTAATGGTTGATAACATTCAAGAGATTGCGATTTATATCCATAGGTTTCATAACCTTGATCTTTTTCAACAAGGGTATGTAACTTGTTATACCTCTTTGACTAAACTGAAGTTTTTTCTTTTTCAAGTTTCTAATTAATGTGAATTCATCAGATGGTATCAAATAAAAATCACTATGAGATGGGAGGATGGTGACGACTTAACTCGTGGTATTCCTTCTCGAGTTGTTCATTATGAAGGTACTATATAGCTTTATTATGATGAATAAGTTCTTATGATTGAGCACAAATGTCTGAGATCAGTATCCTCTAATTCTTTTTGATTTCATGAAAAGAAAATTTAGCTACTATTATATTTCTGTATTACTAGGGAATTTAGTTTTGAGTATGATTTGATATTGTGGATTGTTTTTTGTTACAGCTCCTGAGTCTGGCTCTAGTGACTCATATGGAGTGTGGAGGATAATTGATAAAGATAATAGTTTCTTAACACAGCCCTTCCGCATCAAATATGCAAGGCAGGATATTCGTCTTTGTATGATGATCTCATTTACTCTGCCACTTAAAAGATATGAGGTAACAATCTCTACTTACACGAAAGTTCAGAATGAACTGAGTTATAACCATCTATGTAAAATTTATCTTTATGATGTCGTGGAATGGTTGTGGGTATGCAGGGGTCAGCGACATCTGCTGCTATATTAAAGTTTGAGCTAATGTATGCTCCTTCTCTAGATAATGTATCGTTGAAGCATTTAGATGCTTCTCATGTTGCAGTTCATGAGTTTCGTATTCCACCTAAAGCTCTTACAGGCTTGCATTCATACTGTCCTGTGCATTTTGATACACTTCATGCGGTTCTTGTCGATGTGAGTGTCCACATCAGTGTATTGAAATCTGCTGCTTATAGACGACCTGCAATATCAAGGTTTGTCAGAAAAATGTTTGGATTCAACATATTTACTCTATTGTCTGCTTAAGTTTGTATTTATATTTAGCTGATATCTCAAGGTTTTTGATGCAGTGCCATAAGTAACAGCAGAAATTTCAATGGCAGCAGTGCTCAATCTTTCAAGAAAGTATGTGATTAGGATTCAATAGTTCAATATATTGGTTTTGACGAGATTTTAGATAACGTCTTATTGATTGGTTGCCAACTTTCTAATTCTCTAGGCACTTGATCTGCTTGCCTCTGCTGACAAGAAACTGGTGTCATTTGTTAAAGCATTACTTGGAGCTCGTGAGACTTTACTCGAGGAAATGCAAAGACTTAGCAAGGCCATTGGTCAATCAGTTGACTTGTCTGAATTTGTATCAAATATGAACAATGTTCCGTTAGCTAATTCAACAGATGACGGAACAAGACAAGGCAAGGAACAAAATAGTCTTGAGGTCCTTGCTTTATTTTGATGCTGACTGGTTTTTATCGAATAATACTGCTTCGTTTTCTTCTGCTTATTTCTCCATTCTTTTAGTACAGGAGCTGAATATCACATTTAATTTAGCAAGTGATGATTGGCTTCATGAATTATCAAAGGATCATATATCCCGTCTATTCCACTTACTGGGCACCCAGCTCCATTTTCTGTGGAACACGTTTCTGGCATTTCACCGGTAATTTCTTTTGGACTTCAGTAATATACAAAAAATTGAAAGCCAAGATTATTTCTTTAGCTATCTCCAAATCAATAGTCTAGGCATTTATCTCATGTGTCCTTTATAGGGATAATCACACAAAACTACTAGAATATCTTCGTGATATTTGGACTAAAGATCGGAGAGCTGAATGGTCAATATGGATGGTGTACTCTAAGGTTGAAATGCCCCATCATTTTATAAATAGTGGAATGAGTGATATCTTAAACCAAAGTGCGCACAAAAGGGTCTCAAATGTGTTGAAGTTGAATGAAGTGAGTTTTGTGTTCTGTATCTGTTTACCAAACTTTGTGAAAACACAATCTTGACTCATCCAAATTTTTGTTCTGATGCAGCCTGCCCAAGTTGCAGCTAACCGAGCTGAACTTCACCGTCGAAGTATTGCACAGATGCGGGTTTGTTCTTCTCTGTTTGAATTACTTCCCTGTTGGGCTTCACAAGCGGTTAGTTTACTGTGTCAATACAATTGTTGATGCAGATTAACAACCGTTCGATACAAGACATGCATATACTTGGAGATCCTATGCGGGTTCCTATTATTATAATTGAACGTGTCTTGAATGCACCAAGTCGTACTTTAAGTGATGATTCATACTTGAGACATGTGGATATGCTTGATAAGAGCTTGCTTAATGGGCAAAATGATGAAACGGAAAAAACAAAAGCTACTAGCCCCCAGCAAAGTTCTCGTGAACTAAAAATCGTTGTTTTCGTTCATGGTTTCCAGGCAAGTATCTTCTGGAAATTTCCTTAGCTAGCTCCTTTCCTTTTCGATCTATTTTTCGCGTATTTGATAGAAATTCATGCATATTTGCTACCATAGGGACATCATTTGGACTTAAGGCTTGTCCGGAATCAATGGCTTCTAATAGATCCAAAGATAGAGTTTCTCATGTCCGAAGCAAACGAAGAGAAAACACATGGAGATTTCAGGGAAATGGGACAGAGACTCGCGCAAGAAGTTGTTTCTTTCCTTAAGAGGAAAAAGGATAAATATGCGAGACAAGGGCATTTGAAATGCATCAAGTTGAGTTTTGTTGGACATTCCATTGGTAATGTCATCATCAGAACAGCAATTGCAGGTAATATTCTTAAAAATCTAGTAAATGTTCGAAAGACTCTTAAGTTATGTTTATGGTCTTTGTGCCATCTTTGTTCTTTTTGGTTCTTTCAGATAGTTTAATGGAACCATATAGGAAGTTTCTACATACATATCTATCACTTTCTGGTCCGCATTTGGGTTATCTGTACAGTACAAACTCATTGTTTAATTCCGGGCTTTGGTTACTGAAGAAGTTGAAGAGTACACAAGTTATTCATCAGCTTACACTCACTGATGATCCTGATCTCAGGCACACTTTCTTTTACAAACTCTGCAAGGTTAGAAGAAAATTACATTAACTTGTCTTCAGATTCATTAAGGTTTTTGCAGAAATATCTAATATTGGGTTTTAATTATTTTCAGCAAAAGACATTGGAAAATTTTAAAAGTATAATTCTCCTGTCTTCGCCTCAGGTATGATATGCCTTGTTTAAAGTTGATTGTGTGAAGCAGTTTGAGTCTTGTTGAATGAAATAGGGAATTATCATAATCATCATTTGAGAAAAGTGTTTATCAAACCTAATATTAATATGTACAGATAAACCTATATATATCATATAAGTATGACTATTAATATGTAATGCAGGATGGTTATGTTCCATATCACTCAGCAAGAATCGAATCATGCCAACCAGCTTCTTTCGACAGCACCAAAAGAGGAAACGCATTCTTGGAAATGCTCAACAATTGTATGGACCAAATACGTGGACCAGCCCCGGGAGCGCCACATCAGCAACGAGTGTTCATGCGTTGTGATGTCAACTTCGACATGACCGTGTATGGTCGTAGTCTGAACTCATTCATCGGACGTGCTGCTCACATCGAGTTCTTGGAATCTGATATTTTTGCAAGATTCATTATGTGGTCATTCCAAGATCTGTTCCGCTGATTTTTTGAATATGTGATTTATACCAAATTGAAGAAAATTTTGGGATTTATAGAGAGAGATATAAACTGTTGTATATTAGCTTTATAGATAGTTTGATTTACATTTACAAGCAATGTACGTTCTTGCAGCAAGAAAGTTTTTTTTTGGGTAAGTACATGAGTTTCGTTTTAAATCTTACTCAAATGGTTAAGTTTGGGATCAACACATTTTTATCCAAGCCCAAAAGAAAGATGGGCTTCATTTGGATCCATGATCAATTGGAAAATGTTAAATGTACAAAAATAGAATGAACTAATTTAGTTTAGATTAGTCATAATGTTAATGATGCCTTGGGTATAGACAAGGAATAATAAAAACCAATATTTTAAAACTCGCTAGGCGCTAGTCGGACGGTGAGCTAGGCGCTAGTCGGACGATGAGGATGGATATAGCGCTTAGAGGATTAATCGGGGAGTAAATGGGAATTAATCGGGGATTAGTTTTAGGTTATTTTAATATTTTAAAAATATATTTATCTATTATATTAAACTTTTAAATAATATTATTTTTAAAATTATAGTAAATACATGAAAATGTAGTATTAATAATTTATTTTATGATTTTTATTTATAATTTTAACCTAATTTATTATAAAACATCATAAATTCTCAATATAAATGTCTGAATATACTTGAAATTTTTAAAATAATTGGATTATACATGATTATTAGGAAGATAATTGGATTAGGCGGGGATTAATCAGATTAGACGGGGATTAATCAGATTAGACGGGGAATAATCGATTGACTGACTTTTTCGAGGGATTAGTCATTAATCGAGGCGACGAGGGTGGGCCTAACGACTAGACGATGTGTAATCGGAGCTAGGCGGGGATTTTTAGAACATTGATAAAAACTAAACAAACACTAATAACATTTGATTAAAAATTAGAAATTTTATATTTTAGAAAATAGGGATTTTTATTTATGAGGTACAAAAAATTAAAACGTACAGGTTTTACGTATTAATATGTAAACAAAACTTTTGTCAAAAAAATCTATATACATTGACATATTAAAAGAATCTTACAAAAAAAGGAAGCTTACATTTTAATAATATTTTTTTAATATTTCACTTTTATTAAAGTTATAAAAATATTTTCATATTTATGTATTTCAACATTTTTAAAACTAGAAGTAATAATTATTTGAAAATTTTGATTATCACATATATATATGTCATTTTATTACAATTTATAAATGTAAAAATGTGTATAATGTAAAATATTTTGTCAAAGAATGTTAACAATATTTGATGTATTTTTTTGTTAATGATTATTATTAATTAAATTAAATATTTTAAAATAATATTATACTACATAATATATATATATATATATGTATATACAGTCTCACGATGATAATAATCAAGCTTCATAGAATTATGTAAAACTATTTTCTAATAAGATTTATATGATATTAACCACTCTCAACAAAATCGGGACATTTACTTTTGGATAATTTGCAAAAGCCCTTGTACTTACTAAATGGAGTTTAAGTGATATTTATATATGCAACTATGCAAGAAAATCATTATCTAGCATTCTAATATAAGACTTAGATTAATATTTTTTTAAAAAATATTTCCCTACGTGCACAATATATACATATTCCTCAAACCAATGACCACCAGACCATCTTGACACTTATCTTGTATTACCAACAAAACTTGCTGCCTAACTTTCAAGTTTTTTTCCAAAGTTTCAATAATCATTTTGACTTTCCACACAAACTCATGTTCTAAAAAGTTCTGCATATCTCCGATTACACCGTCTAATCGTTAGGTCCAGACTCGATACCTCGATTAATGATTAATCCCTCGAAAAAGTCAGTAAAAAAATACTCATTCTCTAATCCAATTAATCCCCGCCTAATCTGATTATTTCCATTTAATCATCTATAATTCAATTATTTTTAGATTTCAAGCATATAAAAAATTGTTTTTGTTATTTAGATATTTATATTGAGAGTTTGTGATATTTTATAATAATATGTTAAAATTATAAATAAAAAATTATAAAACAAATTATTATACTATATTTTCATGTATTTACTATAATTTTAAAAATAATATTAAAATATATTAAAATATAATTTTAATAATAATATTAAATAAAATTTAAAAATTTAATATAATGGATAATAATATTTTTAAAATATTAAAATAACCTAAAACTAATCTCTAATTAATTTCCGTTTACTTCCCAATTAATCGTTTAAGCAATAAACCTACTTTGACCCCGACTAGCAGGTAACGAATTTTTAAACATGGACACAAACCATACGACACTTCTAATTGTGAGGTTACATCGAAAGTTCGTCCCGCAGGCCACAACAAACATACAGTCACATACAACCATCTGTTTGGTTATAAATTAAAGTCTATATGAACTCCAGCATTAATGTAATATTGCTTATTTTCGACTAAATCTTCACTAATTATTTTTTTGAACTTATTCCCAAAATTTTCATACTACCTAGAGTATAATCTTATATGCAAGAAAATCATTTTAAAATTGAGATTTGTATTGATGTTCCAAGGACTATATTCTCCAATGGTTCTAACCTTTTTTATCTCTGGAAAAGTTTTACGAAAATAAGATTGAAACTATCTATACTATATAATACCAATAATTTTGAAAGCAAATTTCCTTTTTTTTCATGACACTTTTAGTGTTTTTATTTTTCCAAGACATGCTCCAATTAAGTACCATAAAAAATTTTAGGTTCTCCAAAGGAAACGATACTCGTGTCGAAATTATACATTCACATTTTACTTATGATTCTTCAACATGTAGACACATTGACCTATCTATAATGCCCATCCTTAGGCAGTCGTCATTTACTTTTGGGATAAGATGCATCAAATCCCCTTGTTCTTACGTTATTAAACTGGGCTTAAAAAGAAAAAGAATTGGGCTTTGTGTTCAAATTATATACTTTATAAATTAGCAATGAAGAAGAAATATGTATACATCCTTAGACAAAAAAACTGAGATAGCTAGGAAAATAAATCTCTGTTTTTTGTATTTTATTTCGATTCTTAGTTTTTGAAGTTCATTGGCAATGTAATTTATCTGATGGTAAGATATGTGAATACACATAAAATGGTCTTAATTATATAATTTTCTTTCCTAGCTAGCCCTCATCAGTAGATTTGGGTCCATTCCAGCTTTCGTTTTACCATTCTCTTTTCTCATAGGGAGCTGCCTACGAAAATCTTGGGCCATACTTTGAGTAGCTAGGTTTTAGGCCTATCATCATCATTTAAGGTTCTCTTGTGCACCAATTATTTAGGTTTTGTTGCGTTGATTCAATGATCATCTGTTCTTGGTCAAGCTATCCCACCCCAAAAAAAGATGTATGCAATTATATGAATATATGTTTGCGACATATTCATGTTATATTACTACTATAGTTTCCACCACATGTGTTTTTCTATGTCTACTACATAAAGATAGCGTCAAAGGATTAAATAGTTAATTATGCTCTAAATTGTTTGTTTCTGTGCTAATTGTCAAGAGGGAATAGTTATGTTGATTATATTCGTTTTGGGACCAAAAATCTAAGAAGTTTGGAACTTTTTGACTAGTCATAGGTAATATTTGCATAATTGTTGTTGCACGTTTGGGAAAAATGAAAAGATGAAATCAAGAGATATTGCCAATCTCAAATGATCGAGAAAGCATGATGAAAATTCTGCAAAACGTATAGACTTACGCAATAGACCCGTACGTGTTCTCTTTCAGAAATCTCGAGTGCATTAGGACCACCACTTAGGTATGCATGTACAGTATTGACCAGTCAACGTAAAAGCAAGAAAGCTATTGCTACAGCCATCTTAGAGTCTGGGCTGGGTCAACGTTAGCAAAACAAAAAAAAATTAAAGACGATGTTTAGTATTTAATTAAGATATGGATTCTGCTTAAATCTTTAAAGATTAGCTATTTTAGAATATATTTTTTGTTTATTGGAAAAATCTTAGGCCGTAACACAGAATAGTCTCCAAAACCTATAGAAATTCAAGTTTTTCTGCCACTGAAAACGTCTACGGATGACCAAACAACAATGTACAAGAGTTTTCGTGAATCAACTTAACTTGTGTAATGTGTTCTTTTGCATAGGGCATGCCATAAACTAACAAAATTTAGTGCACTATGTATAGATTTATAGGATCTAAAAATAAACCAAGTTGGTGGCTCTTGGTAGAAGTGTGGAATCTTTTGTTTGTATAGGACTATTCATCATTTTCTTACGTGAGAATAGAAAATCTTAGCATTCCACGCAGACCTAATACTATTTACCGATCAAGATACACCATCATTCTCTTCTCTTGGCCTCCAAATTAAATTTAGATAGTGGCTTATAAGTATGGTCAATTAAGAAGCATGTTACTTTATTTTCTAGAAAAATAGATTGTCCGCAGTGAAAAGATGGGAGATAGATTCCACGATTGGTGTGGTGTTTGACGACTTTTCATTCCAATACATAAAAGTGATAAAACCCTATACTTATGTTTATACAGTGGATTAGTCAACATTTTTCAGAAACTCATGAAAGCGAAGACGTATGTTTTTTTCATCCTTATAATTACATATATACGTGAAGAATGCTTTTTCTAATGGTGGCTTTCATTGAATATATCATGTAAAAATATAGACATTATCCCTCCAATTGTCTAAACGATTTGCGTAGTTTAACAAGCTATAGAAGTATTCTTTTTTTAGTGCTACCAAATCCAAATTCTATTTAAAATAATACATTTAACAATCTATGTTTTATGTTTTCACCACAGATATTATAAAAGTTGTATACCTATAAAAAATATTAGTCCAATCTGGAATTTTATGGTTAACGTTTACATGCGATAGAAAAAGAGTTGACCAATGTTGACCCAAAACAAGAGTTGACCAAAACAGTTTGAACAGCGTACATAATTCTGAGTTGAGAAATTTAAAGTCTTGACTAAAATGGGATCATTTTGAATATATCATTTTCGGATAAATACAAGACAGTATATCATATCTTTCGACCCACTAATTAGCAAATATAACACAATTGAGTCTTTGACCATACCATTAAAGGAGTTATCAAAAGAAAACAAAAATCAAAGACGTTATCAAAAGCACATCCAATTGGCAAATGTATAGTTAATGTTTTGGTCTGTAATATGAAACTGAGATTAAAGTTTCTTACGTGTTTCTTTGTTCTTCTGTAGGAAATTTGTGGTTGAATATAGAATATCATAATGAATTTATCGTTTTAACGTATGTCCAGTTTGCTCTAACTAATCATACTCACGCCACTAACATAAACAAAGCAAGGTAATGTAGAGCCAATACAAAACGCAAAGAGGAAAAATTAGAAATCGTCAACAAAAAAAGAAGAAGAGAATATACTAATAACATGCTTCCTTTTAATAGTGGTTTTATTAGTTGTTTTTTTGGGTTATTTGATCTGCTCAAAAGGGAACCATAAATCAACTAAATCTAGCCAACCATCAGGGCCGTGGTTATATTATAAAAGAAGAAATACTTGCCTAAATCCCATCTTATTTTTATCAAATAAATGTCTCATAATTCTATAAATTATTTTAAAAATTTATTCTCATATGATTGATTTTTAATATAAAAATTATTTTCTTTTCAAATATATTCATTTTTTATTTTATTTCTTTTGATGTCATATCTCATTGTTACTTAGTTTTTAATTAGATATCAAATATTTTGACGTATATTTTTTTTACAAATTAGAATTTTATATTAAAAGTCTGAATATATCTAATTTTAATATTCTTACTATTGTTTTTAAAGTATCTATAAATTCTTTAAAATAAATTTGGTAATTCAAAATATTTTTGAAAGTATGAATTATTTATACATATTCTTTTATATACTTTAAAATGAAAAATTCAATTTATTTTACATAAAATATTGGTATTTTATTATAAAAATTAGTTTTTACCAAACATTAAAATTAAATTTAACAATAATATTATAATCTAGTTTAAATATAAAAATTGGACATTAAAAAGTTAGTAATTGCTTGGGACCCTTAAAATAGTATGAACAGTTCTGCCGACCGTAAGAAAGGAAAGAAATATACATTGACATTTTTCTATGACAAATATGTATTAATGTTCCTTTTTGATAGGATATGTATTGGTATTCAAATGCTGAAATTTATCTATTACTTTTGCTTCGAAACTTGACCATTTACTTTGAGAAGAACAATTAGGATTCATTAATCTGTTTTTACCCAACACGCTAATCAATTAAGCAGCCTGTTTTGAATTTCGAAAACTTGTTTTAGTAAACCATTTGTTTTATCTATACGCGCTAGTGACATTTAGTATAGAAATATGTATATTTCTTTTGTCAACAAAAGTGATAGTACTCGTCAATTTATATACTCTTTGATGTTACTCACATAACATAACCCATATTTCTTATTATAACAATAGTAAAAAATAAAAATAAGAGTTCCAAAGGAAGTTGAAACTAGGTTAAGCTTATTATACTTAAGTTTAATTAATCACTGATTACAATTAGATTTTTTTTAATTTTAACTTTAACAATTTGAATATGGTTAAAACGGTTATGGTTATATATGTTTATGGTTATATACGCTTATATATAGTTAAATTTAATTCTATTATTTAAATTACAATATATTAAATTACAATAAAATGATTATTCTATTTTTAAAATGATTATGATTAACTAAACCGTTAACCGATATTTTTTATGGTTACGGTTAATTAATATTTACGATAAAAAATTTATGGTTAACTATAATTATATAATTTACGATTACGATTTTTAATTATTTTATATAGTTATAGTTCGAATACGATTGAAAACGGATATAGTTATGATATGAAATACAGTTATGCTTACATTTTAGTGATGTTTAATTGAAACAAGTAAGTGCCTTTGTAGGTTGTCCAACACTATCACATGTTCATATTGGAATTTATTAATTTATTGATATTTTCCGGGTAAGTTTAAAATTTTGTGTGTAGCGAATAAAAATTCGCCATTATTATTTCATGATATACATACTAACGCGGTGGCTAAGGAATGGCCTTATTTTCTTATCCTGATAAGTGAAACTGATTTTTGTAATTTACTTTTCTGAACTCTTTTTAATTGACTCTTATTGTTATTTTAATAAAATATAGTATAAAAATAACGAACAACCCAAAGCGAGTATGAAAAGGTATAACCATTGGTAAGGATTCATCCGGGCGGCAGAGCCAGTGCTTTGTTTTTGCTTACAAATATTTAATCATATCCTATTTTGAGGCATGCTTAAGGCGAATTAATTTAAGGTCGGCTGAGAGAGAAAGCACATGCATCAGGAGATCAGTATTTAGTTTCAACGAATTTTATTAAAAGAATATGTGAAAGTTAAAGAAAGATAATAAAGTTTTATTTGGTGGTTTAACACACATGTCAATAATCCACAAACTACACCAAAAGTATAATCATATATGTTAATAACGTTTGATGAAGCCATATGTTTAAAATCGTTGTTGGCGTTTGGCAATATAGTTTCTAATAATAAAATTTAGAGTATATATACAGTTGAAAAAAAAAAACCATATTAACAAAATTTTCTTGTACCACCGCATTGGTTACTCATTGTTATTTGAGCTCTTCACTGCCACGAGACACATATTGTTGTCGCTTTAATTATATGTGTTTTTTATATGTTTTAGAAAAAAATTAGACTTTGTCTTTCTCGTTTTACTGTCATATGTATGGGTCTTTAGGGAGTCCCTAGGAAGTGTTTCGACTGTTAAACACATTCAGATCGTTTATGAGGAGAATAAATCATTTAGGACTTTAGCCTACGGGATACATTAGAAAATTTGAAAGAATCAACAGGGAATGAAGACAATCACACACGACTTAATCGGTCGGCTTCACTACATGTTCAACCGATTAAGTATCCCCTATTGATTATGTGGAATTAAGACAAGACGTTCGAGTGTTGGTCAGCCACTTATTAACATGGTCAAACGATTAAGTTAAAGACAATATAGGAAAGATAAGTTGTAATCGGTCACTGCTTCCATCTAATCAACCTATCAAAGTGTCAAACAATCCATATTCATATTATCGCTCCAAAAAATATTAATTGTAGAAAACTATTAAAAACAGACCTTATATTTTGATTTTTAGCTTTTGAAAATGTTGGAAATGTTCATTTTAGTATTTTTACGTAGTATTCATTATAGGATTATAATGAAAAAAAACTTCTCCGGTATCGGTTGATTCCTTTTAAACCCCTTAATTAAATTATTAACATAGAAAATCCTCAAGTACAGAACGATCCATTTTTAAACCTCTTAAACTAAGTAAAAATCCATTGAAACCCCATTAATATAAAATTCACAAATACTGACTATCATTAAATAGATACTCCTGCATTTTGGTTTATTAAAAAGTGATGTATATTTTTCTTATACGTAAGAGAGCGTGAATTATTTTTCTTTTAATCCCTTAGGTAGAACATCTTATACTTTGAAACATATGAATTATTACTTATCATGATTATTACTATATTATTTGGCGTAATGAGACTTGATAATTTAAAATAGATGACATTATTGCCTAAAATTACTGCTTCTTTTTTCTTCAAAAAAAATTGTTTTTGACATTGTGTTTTTCGCTTCATGTGATTAACATTCTTCTTTACTTCTTATTACCTATGATTCATATTTGATGAATGATAAGAGATGATAAATTGGATGATGTGGAAAAGGTTAAAAACTACGAGAAAGGAAGACGATATATGTCTCCGAGTGGGGGACCCTGCCTGCCTAGGATAGGCTTTACGGCACTACTCTCTTTCTCCTCCAAACTCAAGCTTTACCACACACGACATTTATAGACTTGGCATCTTTTAATTCGAATTTTTTAACACAAATTTGGCTACGGCTCTCTTCTTTCTATATATTCTGTATTTTGTTTTTGTCAAAAATCTATATATGAATATGATGCTGTATCCTACATGTGGCTACAGAGCCACAGAACGTTTGATCCAAAACTAAGACGGTAAAAACAAGTGATTGATGTTCCTACTCCACTTTTAGCGTATACTAGACACGCTTAGTCTGCGGGTAAAATATATATGGATATCTTATATATATATATATATCATATCACCTTTGTCCTAGATATAATTAATGGTCACCTATTATAATTAAGAGTATTTAATTTATAAATATAATTAAGACTATTTATATTCTTTGACAATGAAAAGTTGATATTTAGATAAAATGGCGAGGCTATAACAATAACAGTGAATTTATACTATTTTAAATGATTTCCATTTTAATTAATTGTTACACGATTTGAATATTTTTGTTCACAAAATTTATTTATTATTTAAACATACGATTTATTATTTTGTGGTTCTATATTATTATCTAGCGCTTTTAAGTATTCATATATAACTATTGACAAAATATCAAATACATACCTAATAGCAACTATAGCCTTTTTTATTTACCTAATTAAATGTTGGCGCTTTGTCATTATCATAAATTACAATAGAATTAACTCTAGTTAAAAACAATAGTATATTCAACAAAAACATAGATTTTCAATTGTCCGTAGTATACTTCGACTTTTAGCTATATAAATTCATTATTTTGTGATTTCCAAATAGTTTCACCTGTGAATTTAGAGATCTGAGTATGATTGACAGTATAGTCTTTTGCTAAAAAGACAAAAATCCACTAGAAAAACTATTCACGTGTAATAAAACAAAAGGTGTGAATGTC
The DNA here is from genome assembly GCA_963854855.1 of Nasturtium officinale. NCBI lineage: Eukaryota > Viridiplantae > Streptophyta > Magnoliopsida > Brassicales > Brassicaceae > Nasturtium > Nasturtium officinale. Next base: position 1,993,017 of record OY978514.1, read on the forward strand.
CAAAATACACAATACAATGGTCTTTTCTTTCGTCATAATTCAAAAGCCAATGAAAGTTTTGATAAATGGCCAATGAAACTCGATGTTTTTTCACCAAGCCAATGGAATTCAATGTAGGCTATACTTCATTTTATTTCTTAATAATATATACCGAACAGTAACATCAAGGGTAATTCATATGTCGACACGTAGACGCATTATCAGTTCCACTCATATTAATTTTATATTCTTGTCATATTAATGTTGTATTATTTGGCCACATTGTTGTGAAGTTCGTAATATTCATCAATTCATGTTCTGGCCCCGGCAAAAAAAAAGGTACCTATAAAAGAAAACGAGCGGACATTTTTGTGTCAATAGAAAAAAGATGCTTCTTCTGCTCAAAGGAAGCAACCAAAATCAATAAATGTGAACTCAATTAATTTTTAAACGTATCGAATATTAATGGCTTTGAGACAAAGAATATGCTATAGTTTAAAGGAAAATAGTTTTCCATTTTTGGCTGCGAATATATTTCCTTTTATGGAACATGGAATACCCAAAAAGCTCTAAAATAAAGATTCATGTTGCCTGTCTGTCCTTAAGAAAAGAACTGATTGTTAAATGAGCAAATTTTTCTTTCACAATATAACCAAGAATAAAATATTTTGGCAAAAAAAAACTAATCTATTCAGGATACTATACTACATTATCACTTTATCCGTATTTATTCTGATTGTCTTCTACGAATGGCAAAAAGACCAAGTCTTGACACCAAAAAAAATTAAAATAATAGAACTAAATTTTTCAGATTTAAATATTTAATACATATAAAAATTGAAGTTATAGTTAAGTTTATATTTCGCATGTTAATGTATTCTTAGTTAAACAAAACAAAAATATCATCTTCTCCAAGAAAATAGACAAAGATAAAAAAAAAAGATAATCAAACCAAAATGAGCGATAACAAATGGCAACAAATATTGTACAAACTACTAAAGTCAAAGCTAAAATCAATTACATCATACAACCATAGGTAACACAAACACCAATACAGCCCACAAACCTAAGTTATTCTTGAAACAAAAAGTAGAAATTAAGGAGAAAAATAAACTCCAAATAATGATGTTTTAATCAGAACATATGTACTTCAATGCTGATGGCCAATGACTCCAAAGAATAGCTATTAATATTCTAAACCAACATGGTTCTCATGATATCATCTGTACCGGAGGCAGACTGGCTCTTTGTTCGGGAGATGGGGAGGAGAGGAGGAGTCTTTCCCGGAGTTTGTGACGTCAGCTCTTCAGCTCTCTCCGCTTGGACTGCCCAATCTGTTCTCAAGAGTGCACACAACATGAGAGAAGCACATGTCACTTGAGCCGCAAGCAATCCGAGCCAGAGACCTGGAAACCCTTGCTTGAAAACGAACCCTAAAAGAATAGCCACAGGCATTCCCACAAAGTAAAACGACCCCAAGTTTATGTTGGCACCAAGTGTTGGTCTTGCACAGCCTCTCAAAACTCCACAACCGGTCGTTTGAGGACAGTTTCCAAGCTCACATAGACCCACGATAGGCAATGCGATTGAAGTCAGCTCAAGAATCTCTGCATCCGTTGTAAACAAGCGTCCCCATCGATGTCTAACAAGGACGGCAAAGACCATTGCCATTAGGCCTAGGGCACCTGCGCAAAAGAGGGATATGATCATGGATACACGAGCTTTCGCGGGACGTTTGGCTCCAAGCTCGTTGCTGATTCTTGTAGAGACACCGAGGCTCAGAGAGGATGGAAAGACGTAGACGAAAGATGTCGTTTGGATCAAGATTCCCATGGAAGCAACGGTGGCTTTTGGGTTAACCAAAAGTCCACACAGAATGATCATGAACTCGTACCACCACCATTCCAAACAAACAGATACACAAGTGGGTATGGCAAGAGAGAGCAAAGACGACCAACCTTTAAGAGAGTCAACAGTAAGTGGGATCCATGTGTCACTATGCACGCTCGTGAAATACACAAAAGAAGATAAGAGGACTACAAGGTTGAGATTAGTCAAGACCATAGCTATAGCAACTCCTGCTACTCCCATCTCAAGCTTCACCACCAAGAGGAAGTTCAAAGGAACGTGAAGGAGAACGGACACGGCGGTGGAGTAAGTGACCGGCAATGTAATGTTTTGTGTTCGGAGGTAAACACGAAGAGGGTGAAGAAGAGAGAGGAGGAAAAGGTCAGGGATGGCGAAAAGAAGGAACTTCTGAGCAACGGAGGAGATCTCTTCGTCTTGGCCGCACCACAGGAGGATTCTCCTCATGTTGAGCCATGAGAAGGAGATCGGGACCGAACAGGAGAGAAGGAGGAGGACGGTTCTTTGAAGGGTTAGTCCTAAAAGCTTCATTTGCTTAGCTCCATAGGCTTGGCCGCAGATTGGTTCCATCCCCATAGATAAGCCGGAGATGACGGAGTAGCCGGTGATATTGGCAAAGCCTATGGAGAGAGATCCTCCGGCTAACTCTAGCTCGCCGAGGTAGCCGAGGAACAACATCGATATCATTGCTCTTGAGTACATAAGAAGTCCAGTCATCGCCGTCGGACCAGAGATTCTTCCAATCGCCTTCACTTCCTTTAAACCCTGCCGCCAAGTTACCAAGAAAAACTAAGTCAAGATTAATAACAAGAACCGTCCACGTCTATAGATTTTTAGTTTATATTAAAAAAATGTTAATGATTAGTTTTATTAATCAAATGAAGATTAGCTTAAACTTTAAAAAATAATAATAAATAAAGTTCCCAAACCAGGAATAGAGTTTTGTGGTGACACAAAAGGAGAATAAAAATGTGAAACTTTTGTTTATATATCTTATATTGATGTAATACGTATACCGACTAGTTTAGTCAAGACCTTGGTTCTTGTGAATTTGTTTTAGAATACATATACATATATGCACACGAAATAAAATAGATTACTTACTTCGAGAAAAGTTGGCCATCTATTAATGTCTAAAGAATCTTTATCGGTGAATTCGGAATAATGAAGATGATTAGAATCACAGGTTTCCAGTTTTGAGAAATGGGTTTTGTCATTAGAAGATAGTAAGGAAGAGGTAGACGAAGCAGATGGTGCTGAATTACACATGATTCTCGAGAAGAGTCAAATGGTTTTGTGTGGAATAGAAAAAAAAAACGATAGCCCAGAGCTTTGAAGTCTTTTGGAGGCAAAACGTTTTTTCCAGATGATAATAAATGCAGAGAAGAAGTAATATTTTTAGTGTGGAATTGGTTGGGCTTTTAGGAGGAGAGGGCTCTCTATTTATACTTGCAAAGAATTAATCATGCCTTGACTGATGTCGCAAATCAATTTTTAGTTTCCTTTTAACAAAGAGTTTATATCCTAGTATAATATATATTATTTAATATCTATGGAAGTGGGATGTTTTGTTTCGTTTGACTAAAAAAATGCACACCCGCCAAAAACGACACATAAGTGTAATGGGAATATAGGATAAGGAACTATATATTTTATTTAATAAACATTCTAAGTCTTCAACTATTTAATTAAGAGCATTAGCAACAAACTAATGGCTCAATATTAGGCACTTTGATGGAAAATGGAAAAGGGCCCCTTAATGAATTTCAAATTACATCTCATTGTCTTTAAGAATACCAAAGCTCTTGCCTAATTTTATCTTTGGGGTTCTCTATATCGAAGTCTTTCGGTTATGTCGGCTGACCAATTCGCAATAGTAGTAAGTACTGCTATAATATCAGGCTGTTGTTTAGGATTTTTTTTTTTACTTTATATGGGTTTCTGTTTCTACTTTTTCTGAGATTTTATTATCATGTTACAAGACCTCTTTTCTTGTATACTTTATATCAACATAAGAGATTTTTGTAAAATATGTATAATAGATAAACTGTAGTGTGAGATCCTATCCCTCCAAAAAATATCTTTGGAGGCCCTTCTCTGCCAATCTCTCTTCTTGAAAATCCGTTGTATCTCTTCAACAAAAAAGAAAAGAATATCCATTAGATTTATTTTACCAGAAAATATAAGTTATCTGAAAAGATAACATTTACAAAAAATAATTGGTTTGTAAGCAACTAAGTGCTTTTTATTATGTATAACATATTTTTTATTTTTTTATTATTGACTGATTTATATATCTTTTAATTAAAAAATATTACAATTATATTTATATTGAAAAACTAGAGATCACCGTTTATGCTTTTAAGTGTCAAGTGTGTTAGCTTAACGAGCGTACATATGACTGGCTTTTGGAACACTATAGACTATAGAGAGAGATGGGCTCATTTCTTTGCCAATATTTACTTTAACTAGTTCTACTTAAATACCGCCAATACATTAAGAAATAGAGGTCAATCCCATTTTATAGCAATGATAATAATTTAAGGTTAGATCACTGGATGTAATAATGACAAACAGAAACTGTACTAGATTATCCATACCTTTCGGGAAGATTATCATTTTCTTTCTTTCTTGTTTACTTACGGTTTGACTTATGTTTTCTTAGTCAATCTAGATAAGATTAAATATTTCCCAAGAATAATATATCGAAATTATGCACATCATGATATTTATTATAACATGTTCATTGCAACTATAGTATACATATATGCCGTATAAATATAGTTTTGGAAGCAAATCCAACCTAAATCTAGATTTTACACTAATTAGAAAATAGATTTTTGTTTTCTTTTTGAAACACAATGTTCTATGCGTAAGTATAACAAGAAACTCTATTTGTTATAATGCCAATTTAATTGTTTTATGTTAAATCCTCGATGAAACTTTTTGTCGCTTATTTGGAGACTTACAATACATGTCATAAGTGCACTATCAACAGAACATATATAATATAAATTCTAATGTGTTATTGATCCAAATATTTTGGTGACCATGCTAACTAACCAAATTTACTCTAATTTCTGGATATTACATTAACTGTCCCATATAAATATAGTCGTCTATGCACCTGCATATTTTTTTGTCAACACTTTTACTTTTGTTTGACAAAAAAAAATCCAACCCTTTTGCAATGGGCAATTTACGATTTAAGAATGTTCAGTTGGTTTTCTTATTTGCATTGCCGATTTTTTTTTTATATTAATCAATTCATAGGGTGATAACTGTTTATACACTACTCCTTGTGTTACTTAACTTCAAACACACCTATTGTTGGAATTTTCGAAAGTTTCCAGATAAATAGATGCACTATTTTTCTAAAAAAAATACTCTTGCTGGTACACTCATTGTATAATGTGTATGATCTTTTTTGAAATGTGGAAGATCCTTTTAGAAGTTCCAAATACGGAAATGAACAAGGGGCATTATGGTCAATCATTTTGGGGGGAAGTGTTGGCTGTCTCTTGTTGCAAGGCAAAGATACTGCCATTTTTTGGTAAGTAGTGAACAACAAAATCCACTCTCTTCTTGTCTGCAAAAATATTCAAGTGTCGAGCTTAACCCATTACTACCAGAGGACATGCTTCCCTCATTTGTTTTTCTTTCTGGCCCCATTGATTTGATGTTTTTTCTTTCGTTATTAAATATTGAGTTTTTTTTTGGTTAAAGGTTAAAGGTTAAAAGATAAGAGTTATCTTGAAGGTAGCAAGGTGCCTCTATAAAATAAAATGAAAAGAAAAGTCTTTGTTATTATCTTCGTGTAAGGTGGAAATGAATCGAAGCTGGCTCCGGTTCAGAAAGTACTCGTTTCATATTAAAAGTAGTGAAATAAACAAGAAAGATTTGAATTCTCGACGTGGATGTTACATAATTATAATGTCCACTAAAACTAACTGAGCTAGAAACAATCAAAATGATTTAACTAGTTTGTGGTTCACTGGTCGAAGGATCAAGTCTGTAAAGGACTAGAATTCGAGTCTTTCCAATGTGATTTCATTTATTGTTAGCCACTGCCAATACATTAAATGAAAACATCTAAATTTTCTACAAATTCAGGAACAGTATGTGTTTAGGTCCAAATGCACTACGTGCAAAGAAGTTAACTCGTTCATTACAGAGTCTAGATTGAAAAACTATTTTGGACATCTTGGGATACAGCTATCGTATTTTGATTAATTTTAATAAGAAAACATTTTCATTAGAAAACGAAAAACAAAAGAATATACAGTATAAATGGTCAATGAAGTCAATAAAAATGGAAAATTAAAAATTTCTTTTTTTTGGTATTGATAATTAAAAATTAAGCAGCAAAGAGGATAAATTTATCATTTAATTAAAAATTTGCCACAATTCTAGCAAAAATCATCGGATTTTCCATTTTATTGTGCAAGTTTCGGATTTTGCCAATCAACCATGACAAAATGATATTTTTGCCCTTGATTTTGTTAATAATATTTTTTTGTCCATGTGTTTTCATAGAAAAAATTGATATAATGTTTTTGTCTATGGATCAATAATATTTGGATAACTAAGATAATTTGTTTGGATTCTATATTTTAACTTAGAATTTAGTTTTATATTAGATTAGCTAAACACAATGTTTGAGTTCTTTATTTATAATGTAGGGTTTAGTTTTAGGTTTGGGTTCTAAATTTAACATAACATATATTATTGTCTACCGATTAACATTATTACATAACTTAAATTATTTTTATCATAAAAATAATTATTAGACAAAATAAAAGATGAATACCAAGTTAACTGTGTAAACTAATATTTTTACTATTTTTGATATATCATTTAACAAAAATCATTGGCTTATCGTTTATTTAGTTATCACGATGCAAATCTTAATAAAAATGAAATGATTTTATCAACATAAAACAATATAATGTTATATATAAAAAACTTCATATATAATTAAAATTTCTTGTAACGACACAGGAAAAAAAAATTAATTTCATGATAAAAATCTAATTGTAGCCTGTAAGTTTTTACCAACCATATAAATTAATAAAAACGAGTTAAAATTATCTATATTATGATGCATTGGTAAAATAATTTCATACGATATATTGATAAATGTAGTTATACATAGATGTATGTTTATTTTTCCTCGGTAGAAAGCCAATCCGAAAATTTTGTAATTTATTTATAACATCAAATATATAAAATATGATACTCCATGCGTCTCAAATTAAGTGTTTTTAGGGCTAAAATTGTTTAACTATATGTGTCGTTTCAAATTTTCAAAGTAAATGTTTGATAAATTTTCAATTCTATTTACACTATTTTAATTTATTGATCAAATTTTTTTTTACAATATATTAATAAGAGATAAAAATGTATTTTATTAATATGTGTAAATATGAAATAGAAGGAGTACCAAGAAAAAAAGGAGTACACGTCAATTACATATGTGTTAAATATTGTTTGTCATAGATAAATTTATGGTTCGAACGGTTGTGTCTTCTGAATTAGTTGCCTATTTTTCCTATCATTCATTTTTTGTATAAACGCGATTTGTTTCCCAAGACATCGAGATTAACTAGGTTGGAATTGAATTTAAAGTAGAGAAAGCCAGAAACTCGACTGAATTTGAAAACTATATATAATATTCGTATTCATATATTATCCGATTGCTAAAGTACGAGAGAGATAGATGCAAGAGAGAGAGCGAGAGAGATGAAATGCGGGAGAGAGAGAGAGTGAGAGATATGAGATGAGAGAGAGAGCGAGAGAGATGAGATGCGAGAGAGAGCGAGAGAGATGATATTTTTGAAGAATTTTTTTGTTATGAACATTATGAACTTAAATTCGTTTATTGATAAGACATCCATAACTCAAATTCGTTTATTGTTAAGTCAGCCATAACTTAAATTCGTTTATTGATAAGTCAGTCATAAAGCAATTCATAAGTCAGCCATAAAACAAACCATAAATCAGCCATAAAGCAATTCATAAGTCAGCCATAACATAATTCGTTTATTGATAAGTCAGTCATAACATAATTCGTTTATTGATAAGTCAGTCATAAAACAATTCATAAGTCAACCATAAAACAAACCATAAATCAGGCATAAAGCAATTCATAAGTCAGCCATAATGCAAACCATAAATCAGCCATAAAGCAATCCATAACTCAACCATAAAACAATCCATAAATCAGCCATAAAGCAATCCATAAGTCAACCATAAAGCAATCCATAAGTCAGACATAAAGCAATCTATAAGTAAGCCATAAAGTAATCTATAAGTCAGTCATAAAGCAATCCATAAGTCAGCCATAAAGCGACGACAGAGAAGGCAATTTCAACGACAGAGGAGGTGATTTCGTCGATAGATATATATATATATATAGAGAGAGAAAGAGAAAGAGAGTGAGAGAGAGATAGATGAGAGAGAGAGAGAGCGAGAAAGAGATGAAATGCGGGAGAGAGATGAGATGAGAGAGAGAGCGAGAGAGAGAGCAAGAGAGATGATATTTTCGAAGGATTTTTTTGTTATGAATATTTAAAAAAAACTAAAAAACTACGAAAAGTAGAAAAAAACTAATTTCAAAACCTTAAGGCCATAATTGATATTTCCTTAACGAATTGTATTATTCTAGTAATTCCAAAAAAAATTGGATACACTCTAGTAATATATGATAAAATGTAGTATATTTGAGTTTTTCTCTCTAAAATTTAACATAAAAGACAAGTGGTGAGATAGAGAATGTAAGATAATAGCAATTATTATATTTGTGATCAGTTATGAAATTGTTTCACTGGAAGAGATAGACTTATTCTTCTGCCTCTGCTTCTGGGGGCAAAAACTTACTGGGGAAACCAGAAAAAACCAATGCAAAAATAATCAATAAATAAAATACGAATTAAACAAACAAAAGCTGCTTTATTAACTATCTTCACTATTTTCTTCTTTCAATCCATTCTTCTTCTGGACCATCAAGATAAAACTATATATATATATATATATATAACTAGCAAATCTTAAGTAATTGGACAGTGTAAAAAAAATCTACTCAAAATATTTCTCAACTAAATAGTTTTTAAAAAACTCATTACGTTCCCTTTTTTTTAGACTTATTATATTAAAACTAAGATTTATATAACAAACGGATAGCTATTTGACAGAGAGTAAAACTCACTTGATACATAATTAAACAGAAACAATAAAAAATATAAAATAACAGTTTGAATCTCTGTACTATTAGGGAAATTTTTTCAAAAAAACTTCTAAAATTGTTGATTTGGAATTGACTTTCTGTAACATAACAAAAATGATAGTTCGTAAAATCTACAAAAACTGTAATGTAAGGCAAGTGATTTCTCAATAAAAGAGAAAAATTGTAATAAAGTTCTTTCTCCAAGGGAGGAAAATTTCTGATTAGATAAATCCATATTTGAACAAGGGAGGAAAAGTTTTCTTTCTTGGCAACGTGTCCCCCATTTCTCTCTGAACAAGTAACCTAATATCCCTTTATCCTTATATAGGCCGAGCTAAACTTGCCCACCAAACTCAAGCATTGATAGCTCATGAGTTAGTCCATGCCTTGAAAACAAATACAGTGGCGGAGAAGTTTATGGCAGTAAAAACCGACATGTCGAAATCATATAACCAAGTAGAATGGAATTTCTTATAAGAACTTATGACTAAGTTGGAGTTTGATGGGCGTTGGATTAGCTGGATTATGTCATGTATTTGAACTGTTTTGTATACGGTGTTACTAAATGGCTGAACTCATAGATCTTTATATCCATTCATTTTTATTCTCTGTGCCAAAGCTCTGGTGCATTTCCTGAATTCTTTGGAGAGCCAAGGCAAGATGAATAGTATCCATTTGGCAACGTGAACAGTTTACTACTTCTTTAAAGCTTCACCCTTGGAGAGTTTGGAAATAAAGCAGTGCCTAAACTGTATGGTGATGCCTTGGGACAAGTTATCAATTTGCAGAAGTCATCAATCATTTTTGGAGCTAATATGAGTTTTTGATGATTGTTGTATAGGATTGAAAAATGTTCTATTTTTTAGTAGATAGAAAGGATCTCTTCACTGAGTAAGTAATTTATTATTTACCTCTTTTCCTCAGAATAGTATTTGCGGTTTGAATATCCGGATAGATGTTAGAAAATTGGAAGAAAATGCTGTTTATGCATATAAGTTTAGATCTGTTTATGAGTTTTTTTTTGAAGACAACCAACCATATGGGGACGTCAAATATGGTTCAGATTTTTTTACTACTGTTTTGGATATGATTTATTTAAAAGCGTGATATAATTTAAATTATTGTTATCAGATAAAATAACATCATATGTTTCTACGATTTATAAAATGAAAAAAACAAAAAAAAATAGAGAGAAATAAACTTATTTAAAATTTTCTCTTTTGTTTTTTTTTTGGCAAAGAAATGACCATTCCTACAATTACTTGGATATAAATTTTTGTTTTCTATCGTGGGCTTGCTAAACAAGTTGGGAGAGAATCGACAATGACCATTGGCAAAATAAAATTATAATATAATACATGGTGGCTGTTGGAAGTTCCAACTTTTTCATATTTTTTGCTTTTCAGAAGTTTCAACTTTGAGGGGAGAGAATGCACAAAACCAAGCCGATATTAGTGGGCCAAAACTGAGTAAGCCGGTTTCTTTACACACTAGTCCGATCTTGGACATATCACATATGCATCGTTGTTGATAAGCAGATGTGGAAGAGAAACATGGCGAAAGTTGTGGCCACAGAGTGCCATGTCAGTTTTGGTGCGTTTTTCATATTAGTTTAAATTTTTCCTATTTCTCTCTTATAAAAAGATGACAATTTTTCTGATAGTGGAGATCAAGAATAGTGATACTGTCGGATTCAAAAAAAATCCACACTCAAATAAAAATAAGAAATTATTAAAAAGTGCAAAGGTTTAGACTTATCAAAAGGGTGAATATTTAAATAACATAATAATAGAGTAGATTTGTATGTAAAAAAACGTGAATCTGGTATAAGACAAGTGTATAAACAGAACAAAAAAACAAAGAGAAGAGCATAAAAAAAAATTGTCCATAAACTTGTGGAACATATTCGCAGAATCCACTATATGTGTTTGCTGCTACTTTTTGTGATAAGTTATGGCCGAATAATACCATTATTTGCCTGCATGTCTCAAAATTGGAACACTATCTCTTGTTTTGCTGACAAATACAAAAACTTTTTTTTTGTTGCTTTCATGTTGTCCATACGCAATTCCTCAAAAGTTTTAGCGCTATGCTGTTTATTTTTAAAGAAACTAATATTTTTTTTTTTGCAGTTGTGACCTTGTAATTAAAAAAAAATCTTCTAATCCTTAAATGTTAAAACAACAAAAACACAAAAGTTATAAAAAGAAAAAGAAAAAAAGAAGAAGAAGAAGAAGATAATAGATGCATAAGTTAACACATATGAACTTTGTCTCCATTAGCGAGTGAGTGACATAGGGTGTACGCCTATTCGTTTAGTTTCGGTCGAATATTTAATTTATAGATTTGTTTTGATTCGAAAAATTCTGAATATTCAGAAAATACGAATATTCGGAAATTTTGCTGGTATTCGTGAATTATTCGATTTGTTTCGATTCGTTAAAAATAATAATAAAATAATATATATTTTTAAAAAATATTTAAATTAATTTCTAAAAACTAAATATAATAGTTATATCATATGGTAGAAAATAATTTATTTATAAAAATAAATATATTATCAACATAGAAACATTTTTTCTTATTCTCGCCATCTCAAATCTACAAACAAAATATATTTAAATAAAAATAAAATAAGATACTAATACAAGTATTTAAAATCTTTCAATAATACTATCTATACAAAACTAATTAATAATAGAATATAGTTATAATTATATATAATATGTATATTTATAATTATATTATATATATCTGAATCGAAACGAATATTCGATATTTTTGAAAATGATATTTGTTATTTACTTCGTTTTTATGAATACTATATTTTATATTTGCTTTGCTTCGAAATTTTATGAATATTCAGATTTTTCTACTCGAATCGCAGCGAATACCGAATCGAATCAAACGAATATTTTGGCCAGCCATAATTGCGTATTTTTACAATATTTAGAGTTTTCAGAAAACAAAACTAATGTTCAAAAATATCAGCTAGTTTGATTTTATGTAAAATATAATTAAAATTTTGTATTGTAATCATGCATGCAGGTTTTGCTAGATAAGAGTTAATTTTAAAACATTTGGTAAAATAAAACGCAGAGTTAAAAGTGTAAATAAGTTGTGAATATTTGACGATAAAATTTAACTCTATGACACTCACAATAAGTTGTGCATTTTCACAGGAAACTTCTATTTTGTTCAGAAAATAACATAATTCGGGTTAAAACAAAGAAAAACTCCATGAAATTAAAAAAGCATACGAGATAACTAATTTACGATTTGATATTTTGCAAATAGAATTTGGCTATCCAGTGAATATTTTTCTGTAAACATGAATAACTGTAATTAAATGTTTCTCATTAAGTAAGATTAAAAGGTAAAATAATTAAAACCTTTAAGAGAAGAAACAAAGTTGAGAGTCCATCCAAGAACTGAGATCAAATATTACTGGGATATAATTAAGAGGAATACCAATAGAATGTGTGACAAAAAAAAATGTAAACTGCAATAAAAAAAAGTACGAACAAAATCAATTCATAGTTAATTAGGTATTAATTTATTTAAGGCTCATGACATTTTCTTGATCGATGGTGTGTCCCAAAATAGAGGTATTATATATACCTTAGATTTTTCGGTTCTAAACATAGATGCAGTACCAGCCCGTATATATACTGCGCATAAAGCAAAAAAAATATTTAACCCATGAATAATGATATATAAAACTTCAGCAACTAAGGGGCATCGAACTCAACCTATCTTCAATTTTTTTGAAACATTTAACCACTGTACTAAGACTCATATACCAAATTTGATGCCCCTAATAATCTATATATTTTTGGTGCTTAAAACATATGTTTCTTCCGCTTTACCTCAGGGCCGGACTGCATAGATGTCAGTCTTATTTTTTACCTTCTATATTGTTTATTGACACAATTATTGAGTTTCTAAATTACCTTCTAGTATATTGTTTATTGACACAATTATTGAGAAAATTTTAACAACAATAAAAACACACTCTAGAGAGAATAATAGCCTTCGGTTCTTATGTGCATCTACTTACGTATCAGCAACTTGAATTCTAATTGTACATTCGTAGTGATTTAGCGTCATTTTCAAATTCAAAACGAAACAAAAAGTTTGATTGTTCTAATGTTCTGCGGATGGGACAATCGAAGGTTAGTGTTTAGTACGTAAAACTATTTTTCTTAATGCAAGTTTGCATACTTTAGTTTTTGTTTCTATGCGACGTCCTTTATGAACTTTTGGCAATAATGTACATTTTTTGAAAACTACTAAAAATGCCACATAAATATTCGAACCTTTCTTTAACTATAGTGATGTGATGTCCATTTGACTACATCCAACGCACAATAATCCTATCAAGTAAATATTTTGGAAGGACCCTAAAGAAGTTAGTATGAAATTATGAATATTGATAAATATGTAAACATGGATTAATCTTTCTTATTGTGAATTGGTATTAGAGATCGAACACACACTATCCTATCAAAAGCAAATTGATTCGTTTTAAAAAGTGGTTTGCTCGATCTGGCTAAAACAGGTCCAATCCAAAGTTAATCTCGCGGATCTAACCCAAAATTTAATCCTATGATGGTGTTTTGTCGAAACTAATGGTTATAAAGGCCATTATCTTTAAAAGAAGTACCCAGAAATCTCTCCCACTTTAAAAAAAGTAGACAGGGACATAAACTACTATACATGGTGGACATTTGGTTATTTGGTTTGATTCGGGTTATTTGGTGTTTTTAGAATTTTAAAATATATTCCATTTTGTAGAAAAAAATATTTGGTTCGGGTTCAGCTTTTGTTCGGTACGTTTCCAGACAAAAAAAACAAATATTTAGAATTTTAAATCATTTGTACCGTTTGGATTATTTTTAATTTCGGGATAATTTTAGTGAATTTCGGTTTGGTTGTTTTGTTCATCTAATATATGTTAGATATGCACAAATCCATTTATTGGTAATTTATTTGATTTGAAAGCTCATGAAGTGTATCTATTAACTATATAATGTTTTATTTTGATCAGTTCTATTCTCAATGATGATTACACGGAAACTTTTTACAAAAGTTTTTTTTCGGTTAGTTATATACCTTAAGTATATGTGACTTAAGGGAGATATAAATAGATGCAATAATCTTATTGATTTTAAAAATGCCTAAGATTAATAGTTTCTTAAATTGTTTGAGATCTCCTTATATCTACCAAAAACAAGGGCTGAGAATACTCTCTCTAATTTTATTAATCAAATTAACAACTGAATAATACAATAACCCTAAAAATATTATGTATAATAAAACTTTAGAAAACCTCTTGAATATTCTAAAAATCCTAAAATCCTATATATAATCATATACATAATAACATAGTTTTCTCTCTAATTAAACTATTTACATCATCATGTTAATATTTAATAGAAAAATACATATCATTTTTGAGAAAAATTTATTATACTATAAATACAAAAATTTAATAATCATTATAATTAACGAGAATTAAAGGAATTAATAATAAAAAGAAAATAAAATGTAAAAAATTTGGAAATATAAAAATAAGAGAATTAATGATCAAAATAAAAAAAAAGTAAAAATTAAGAAATATAAAAATACAAATTCTTGAAATTATGTTTTAAATAGTTTTAGTTTTATAAACAACAGTTAATAGTGGAAATATACATAAAATGAGAGAAAATAAATTAAAATTAACAACATTAAAATTTATAAAATATCAAATGATGAAAATTTATTAAAAGAATCAAAATTTAGTGATAAAGTAAGTGTCAGAAGATATAAAAAGCAAAGTTTATATGTTATACTTATAGAAACCTTATATTTCGACTTAGTATCTCTTTTAAAAAAATTTAACAATTAAAAATCTGTAGTTGATAATAAAATAGAGTATAAAAATATAACTGAGAATATAATTTTGATATATGTTAAGAATAAATTCGTAGTTCTATTAGTTATATGAGAGCAAAAATAACTTGAAAATAATGTGTCTTCAATGATAAAAAATTATTATAAAAATGTTGAAAATATTATATTGTTTATTTAAAAATATTAACATTTATTTAGTAAGTTAATGATTTAAATAATAATATTTTTATAAATTATATTATTATTAATAAATGTAATTTAGTAATATTTTAATATTTAAAATCTCGTGCAATGTGCGAGTTCAAATCTAATAATTATAATTAAATAAGTAAAATATGATTATGAAGATACAAATATCACCCTGCATCAATATGCTTAAAACAGTTGTTTATTTATGCATATACAAATAACTGATTAAATTCATCAATTCATATCTCGCCTATTTCAGTCAACACTCAATAGTAACCTAAATAATATAATCTTGACTTGATGCAACTTGTGTCACGTAGCTACAAAACTAAGCATCAAAGTCTTAAATAAAAGTAGAGATGCATTGCACCAATATAAGATAAACTTAGTGAGATGCTCTGATTCGGACAGACAAAAGAGGTATGAGTGACAAACCCTGAAAAGCAAAACGAATTAGTTCTCATAATTCAATAATTCATAACAATTTTGTCTCTAATCATAACATTAATTCTGAAGAAATTGTCTCATCGAAGGTGTCTATCACCAAAATTGTACACACGAATCCGATTCATACGGGGCATTATGGGTGATTTCCTAATCTCTTAACCAGATTCTGCACCATGATAAAGAAGCATCTTTACGTACCGGGTTTTTTTTCCGACAGGCACGCATAAACCGGAGTTCCATCTTTTTTAGGTTATTTTTCAAACCCACCAATGTTTTCCACGTGTAGTCATGAATCACGATGAAGCAATCGTGCACTAAGTAATGCACTACGTGGAAACGATTTATAATCCGTAATATTATGTGAAATCGAGAAAGTAAAAAATTAATGATAACAATGAACGACAATTTAATTTCCCACGTACTTGTTGTGCTCCCATGATGAAAAGCACATAATTGGATCGATTTTTTTTTTTTTTATAAAAGTATTTGTAGATAATCAGTTTTCTATTGCTTTAGAAGTTAATTTCAACGGAAGTGTATGAGTTGATAGATAGAATGACCCCATTTTTGCATAAGCAATATCACAGTAGTGACTACTACTAAAAATTTTGGGTTTTCGAGTTTAGGATTATCAGAAATCTATTTTCAACTAAAATATAGTTTATCGGTTTGATACAGTTATAAATATGTTTTGGGTTTTGTATAAATAATTTTATTGAAGATAACAATAATTCATTAATTTATTTACATTGTTAGTCTATTAAATATATTTATATGCAAGTACTGAATTAGAGAGAACAAATTTTTGATAAATATCAATTTACAAGATTCAGTTTAGTTTATTCGTATTAATTCTCGACTGACTACTCATTATCATGAATCTTGGCTCCATTTCAAATTGAATAATTTATTTTCTTACCACCACCCCCCTACTAGTGGTTCTTCGTGGTGACACAAACAGGAACTTCACTAAAAGAGAGATATATGCATATACATTTGTTTGATGTCAATATTTCAATGTGAAAAAACTTTCATGTAGGAGGAATAATCATAGGCTTTAGAAATAAAGGCCTAGGCCCAAACTGCAGCAAAACAAAAGGTTTTCTAGTGAAGTATTTTTGTAACACGGTGCACCGAGTCTTGGTATGTCTTGTGCTACATACATTTCGCCATTTCATCTTACCTCCAAACTGGTTTTGATAAATGTCCCCTTTAACTTCACCAAGATCGTCAATGATCTCACATCCTTGATTCCTTGGAGGA
Organism: Nasturtium officinale; assembly: GCA_963854855.1. Taxonomy (NCBI): domain Eukaryota; kingdom Viridiplantae; phylum Streptophyta; class Magnoliopsida; order Brassicales; family Brassicaceae; genus Nasturtium; species Nasturtium officinale. The sequence goes on from OY978514.1 coordinate 2,009,884, forward strand.
GACAGAGGAATCGTTCAAGTCTTATGATGACATTTGTGATGAGCTTCCAATGGCAACATGTTAAAGTGGCGGGAAGGCTATCAAGATTCAAGAGTACGAAAACAATATCTAAAATAATTGGACTATTCAAACACATTTATTTATGTATGGCCTAATAATAGGAAGTCTATGTGGTTACCGAAATGTAGGAACCCCACTTCCTTAGTTGTATGTATCTGTTTCCTTTTCCACTTCACGTTTGTATGAACTAAACTTTCCTCTTTCTATATAATGTTAATAAACCAATAATAAAACTCTTCAACATTAGCTCAACAGAGGTCTCTTGTACTTATTCAACAATAAGTGTGGAAATCATTAGCTCAAAAAGTCAAAATCTATTGAAAGTTCGGTTCACAATAGATTAGAATCAGCTCCTCCCTCTCATTTCTGACAAAACGCTTGACATGAGTACTCTGTTTCTAATCTTTTATGTTTTCTAATCCACTGCCTACTCCCTATGGAGAGAAAGAGATGGTTACCGTCATGGAAAAATATGGATCACACCAAAAATCCTCATCAAAACGATCCGAAATGTTCTACCTCATGTGACAACAAGCTTGTTGGATCTCTTCAAGAAGCTGCTGATTTTTTTTTCATTTTCCATATGTTCTATTTCAAAACTTTCAAAATGATGGTGCACTTGATGTAAGAACAGATTTTTTTGTTTGAATATAATTTTACATTGTCTTAAAAAAACCAATAATAAAACTTATGAATGGGACCAAGTCAGTGGTATCTCGGCTTCAATATTGGTTGTGATCCGGACAACTTTGACCAGTCATATCCATCTTCAGTTGGAGTTTTCACGCCCCAAGCGCTTGAACAACTAATCCCCGTACTAATTTTGTTGTCTCAAACAAGTACACATATTCTCGTTAACATCTACCCTTACCTCTCCTACGCATCCAATCCTATCAATATTAATCTTGATTATGCCATCTTCAACACCGATGTGATCTTGGTACAAGATGGGCCACTAGGTACGTAATTCAAAAAAGTTTGATATGATCTTCGACGCATTTGTGTAGGCAATAGAGAAAGAGGACATAAAAGATTTACTTTTAGAAGCAAATACCGGTTGGCCATCTACCGGTAACGGAAACTTGACTACGCCGGAGATTGCACCTAAATACAATGGTATTTTTGTCAAACATGTGGAAAACAGTAAAGAACAAGAAGTTCAAACAATGGTATTAATTGGTTTCTTTTTGCAACGTTCAATGAGAATCAAAAGCCAGCCGGAATCCAACAAAAATTTGGATTGTACTATCCTGCTAATATGAAGCCCATGCATCTATAAATTATTTTTATTTTAGATTCTTGGTTCGTTGTAAATGATGCTCTGAAAGTTGTGATAGGAGTGGGCTAAGATCAAGATCCACAATAGCCCTTTATTTGTATATGGTATATTTTTTTATGAAGCAGAATTTATACTACAATTGCAAACATTATATCCGATCCATTATAGAAAGATTCCATTGGTGCCACCAAAAAAAAAATGAAAGAATAAAGGTTCCATTGGTAGTTCGCTATAATAATTTGCCAATTATTATTTCCAACGAATTAATGACATTAGTTATGCCACTAGTTTTCTCAACACTAATTAAATATATTTCATTAAAGTTGACAAAATATTTCAACAACTACACTCGACGAGGGAAGGTTTTATATTACGTTTTACAAATTAATTTGATCGAATTGTGTTTTAGCTACATATAATATTTTGTTAATTAGTTTGATTGTTTTACTGTAAGAATGGTTTGTGGAATATTTCTAGTGTATGTATCCACACATTGTTTCTTAAGATTGTTAGAAAGAATCGTCAACCGGACAACAAATATTTAGAGTTAGTTAGTTTTTTGAGATTGTTTGAAAAAAAGTTTGTAGTTAATTTAGTAAACTCTGTTTTAACTTTGGTTAGTAATGAATAAAAGAAAAGGAAAATCAGAACTAAAAAAGAAGAAGCTAAATCATTATAATCCAAAAAATGTTTGGTTATGATCAATTAGATAAGTGGTGTATTTTGTTAGGATCACAAATGTGTAAATCCACTAATTGCAAATTGATTTTGAGTTAAAAATCCATATAACTTAACATGGTATCATAGTAGTTTGTTGAGCTAAATAAAATAGCCCAAAAAGGATTTATGAACGATTTTAAAATGTGATTTGGTTCGAGATAAAATGGTAAGAACCATCATCTCGATGTAGCGTGTTAAGATTTCATTTAATATATTAAGAGACCAACACTAATATATAATAAATATTAGCCAATCCACTAATTGTCAATTGATTTTGAATTGAAAACTGATAAAACTTAACATATTTTAGATTCTTTTAAGTCCAACTAAAATTTGGTCTTTAGAATCCTAGAAAAGGAGGATTTTCAAATCATTAAAATGCTTGGAGCAGTTTTCCATAAACCTAGGTCAACCGGGATAATTTAAACAAAGACACAGAGATGAAAACTCATCATTTTTGGAGAGGACTATATGTAATCATCTGAGTTATTGTTAAATGTGCTGCAATCCATCTTCAGATGTTTCGTGGGAATTTAAACTGATGGTCTTATGCAAGACTCGAAATGTGATGATTTCTACAATGTATCGTTGATAAAATCCATCATCATTAAGTTGTAAAATGTAAATTGGCCATTGTATCTCTTTCGGTTTAAGTTGTTTCTCCTCTGTTTGTAAACATTTCAGTTTAATGATGATTGACGACTAAAAAGAATGAATAAAATGCTTTTACGTTTGAGCAATTGTATAATCCCTTTTATGTTGAAGTGAATAATTTTTGGACAGAGCTTACATGTTCATGGTTTAGCGACCTAGTCGCTGGATCCTTCGGTGAGTAGCATATCCACTTACATGACTTTTTTTTTGGAGAACTACAAATATTTAAAGCAATGATTATTATTATTTTACTCAAGAAACAATATTTAATTATTTTATTCCAAATTTTCATATTTTCATATATTTCTCCTAACTCTATACAGATTCCTTTCAGATATCCGGATGATTCCTATGCACACAAACATTTTCAATTTATTAACTCATTAAAAATATTAAAAATTAAATCCATAGATCTTATAAGAGTCACAAGTCTGCTAGAAAATAAGTTAAATAACAAATAAAATAATTAAAGTTGCCGTGGAAGATTAAATGCCACCAAATAAGCATAGAGTGTGGATAAAACGTGTTCTCCACCCGCCAATCAAATTTCATCAAAATCTCAAAACTCTCAAAATCTCTCCATAATAGATTTTCAACCAATCAAAATCTTTAATTTCCGGTCAATGATTTCAACTTAACCGGTTTTGACCCGACCCAGAAGAAAAGATTTGTTTTTTCTCAACCTCAATCATATTCACAACGATCTCCTTCTTCCACATCACAAGTCTCAACCCATCCCTCTCTGTCTCTTTGCTTGATTCCTTGATCTCTCTCTAGGGTTTGAGTTTTTTTTTGTAGACAAAGAGAGGAAAAATAAACGAGAGATTTAGATTTGGGTTTCAATGGCGGTTTCAAGTGCTTTCGTTGGTTGCCCAAAGCTTGAGACTTTATTGAATCATCATAATCTATCTTCTTCTTCATCTTCTACTTCTCATACGCCATTGGGTCTTAATGGGATTCGTGCTCTTCCTAAGAACAATAGAACCAGAAGAGGTTTGATCCAAAGAGCTCGTTGTGAACTTTCTGCGTCTGATTCTGCTTCTAATGAAGCTAGTATCTCAGCCCTTGAACAACTCAAGAACTCTGCAGCTGATCGTATGAATTCTTATCTCTTATGGCTTGTGTTGTTGCTCCAATTTCAATTTTAGCTTTCTGAAATTCGTGCTTAGTTTTTGAAGTTTTCAATGACTATTTGCTAGCTACTCAAAAGTTTGTTGTTTGTGAAGATAAAAGCTTGAATCTTTTGTGGGAATTTTCATTTCTCTGAGTTGTTTATGTTTTGATTTGAAAAAAAATTCAACCTTTTAATGATGTGAATTGCATTGTAATAATATTGAAGCCAAATTTTGTTTTTTATTGTTGGCATAACTCTTCATTTGTGGTTATTAGGATATACAAAGGAAAGAAGTAGCATTGTGGTGATTGGACTTAGCATTCACACAGCTCCTGTTGAGATGCGTGAGAAGCTTGCTATTCCAGAAGCTGAATGGCCAAGAGCTATTGCTGAATTGTGCGGTTTGAATCATATCGAAGAAGCTGCTGTCCTTAGTACTTGTAACCGTATGGAGATTTATGTGTTAGCTTTGTCTCAACACCGTGGAGTGAAAGAAGTTACTGAATGGATGTCAAAGGTATCCCTTTTTGCCTTATTTTGTTCTTCTTATGGTTCTTTGGAGTGTGACTAATGCTTTAGAACACGTTCGCATGGTTTTTGTTAGCTTAAACCAAAGGAAATTGAAGTTGGGTGGTTACATATGAAGAAAACTTATGTTTTAGAAAGCTTATATCGCTGTAGCGAATTTATATTCAATCTGTTTATTATCATGGTTGTGTTATCAATTGGTAGCAAGGGTTAACAGATTCCTATTTCTTTTGTCAGACAAGTGGGATCCCTGTTTCAGAGATTTGTCAGCACCGTTTTCTGTTGTACAACAAGGATGCTACACAGCACATATTCGAAGTCTCAGCTGGTCTAGATTCTCTTGTCCTAGGAGAAGGTCAGATCCTTGCACAGGTGAAACAAGTTGTTAAAGTTGGTCAAGGAGTGAATGGCTTTGGGAGGAACATCAGCGGGCTGTTTAAACATGCTATTACCGTTGGAAAGCGTGTCAGAACAGAGACAAACATTGCTGCTGGGGCGGTTTCGGTTAGCTCTGCTGCTGTTGAACTTGCTCTGATGAAGCTTCCTGGATCTTTACATGCATCCGCTAGGATGGTTGTAATCGGTGCAGGTAAAATGGGGAAGCTTGTGATAAAGCATTTGATGGCTAAGGGTTGCACAAAAGTGGTGGTGGTCAACAGAAGTGAAGAGAGAGTTGCAGCTATCCGTGAGGAGATGCCGGGTATTGAGATTATATATCGACCTCTTGATGAAATGTTAGCTTCTGCTGCAGAAGCGGATGTTGTGTTTACCAGCACAGCCTCTGAGACCCCATTGTTCTTAAAGGAGCATGTAGAGACTCTCCCTCCTGCTTGTCCTGAGGTTGGAGGGTTGAGGCTTTTTGTTGACATCTCTGTTCCTAGAAATGTCGGGTCTTGTGTCAATGAAGTAGAAACCGCACGGGTTTACAATGTGGATGATCTCAAAGAAGTTGTTGCTGCCAATAAAGAAGACAGGATGAGGAAAGCAATGGAAGCTCAAGCCATAATCACAGAGGAATCCAAACAGTTTGAAGCATGGAGGGATTCATTGGAGACGGTTCCTACAATCAAGAAACTGAGAGCTTATGCAGAGAGAATCAGAGCGGCAGAGCTTGAGAAGTGTTTATCCAAAATGGGAGATGACATCAACAAGAAAACAATGAGAGCGGTTGATGACTTAAGCAGGGGTATTGTGAACAGATTCTTACATGGTCCAATGCAGCATTTGAGATGTGATGGAAGTGATAGTAGAACGCTGAGTGAGACTCTTGAGAATATGCATGCTTTGAACCGAATGTACGGTCTTGAGAAAGACATTTTGGAGGAGAAGCTTAAGGCAATGGTGGGACAACAGAAGTAAAAGAGAAGAAGAAGATGTTCATCTCTTTTGACAGACAAGATTAGCTTTCGCAAACCCGAGTACATTTTATAGATCCTTGAGCTATGGATCTATTTGATTCATTAAATTTTATGTGCAAGAGACTAACATTTCTATTGTCAAACGTTAAGTGTTGTGAAGCTATAAGCGAGCTTGTTGCATGTTTTTTGCTTCATAGACTCGAGTGTAATGGTACTTGATCCAAGTATCGTTACACATTTGTAAAAAAACTTTGGTTCATATGGTATAGAGAAATGTTTTTTCTTTGTCTCATTTTGCTTTTTCTTTATTAATGCGTAAATGTAAAAGACAGATGTTCTATGGCGAAATGCAACTAGTGTGATATATCATTTGATCGATGAAAACGCTGGCAACTATATAAAAAGATTATGCATCATATATGGTTGATTTCTCAAAGATCTAATGATTATTTATACACGAAACTAAATAAATTTCTTTATATGCTGGATTTACTACAAAACAAGCAAAACATAGATGCCTTTAGTGAATAATAAAAACATGAAAAGAGATAAAACAATTAACTGTATCTTGGTTTATTAATTCGCTAAAGTTATTAATTCTCATTTTAATTTTTAATTAAATAATTTTCTTTGAATTAAAGTTGTGATGAGAATTAATGATATATATAGTTGACTAGAGAGTCACCTACAAAGCTAAAAAAACAGGCTCGTAGCTCTCTGGCTTCTTTGATTCGACTCCCAAGGGACAGTTAGAAATCAAAGACATCTGAAGCGTCTTAAAAACCACCGACCTTACAGTACACCTTACCATACTAGATCCCACCTCTCTTTCGACTCTCGTCACCGGTCACACATGGGTCATCCATCAGACCAGCCAAATAGTCTATTTCTCTCTCTCTAGCGATCACTGTCAAAAACCTCTCCGATCAGATCTTTCTTCTATGGGAAATCTCAGCTCTGCAATCTCACCATTTTGACTTATTTTAGGGTTTCGTCTCTTGGACTTGGAAGTGAGATGGTGTTTTGCTTTGGAATCGTTTGTTTTAGTGCCGGTGGTGGTTGAGACTTGTAGTTTATACGGCGGAGTCTTTCTCTGGCAGTGGTGGATATGGCGGCTTCACCTGCTAAGTTCTTCTTTGGGTTTCTATTGGTTTCCATTGTTTTGTGGATGATCTTCATGTGAGTCATTGTGTGTTTAAATTTTCTGTTCCTTGGCTTGTATTTTGAGATTGATCTTAGTTCTATTTATGAAATAAGTTTGAATTAGTTGAGATTAGGAGTTGATTCTAGTTCTGCTTATGAATCAAGTTTGAATTAGTTCATTATAGTTGAAAGAGCTAATTACAAGTGTTTTTTTTTTCTTTGATTATTTGGTTTAATTACTTGATTTAGTGGTAATTTGGTGACTTATATTTCAATTTTGTTTCAGAGTTTGTTCCAGGTTGTTTGCTTCGATACTTAGTTGGGTGCTGGGAGTAACTGTTGTGTTCCGTGTTGGCAGTTGGAAATGTCTCAGGGATGTTACGGTGAAGTTTGATAAGGTGAGCACTATACATGAACATGATCTATATAAGTTCTGTAGCTGAGCTAGAATGTTTCTGTAGAAGCTTGAATCAGAACAATGTAGTGGAATTCATTTGTTCTTCTTACATTGTTTATTTTCTTGGGGTTGTTACTGTGGTTGTATCATTTCACATGATTGATCATGTTATAATATTTATCTGCTAATGATATTAGGGAGATAAAAATTCTCTGCTAATGATATTGGGGAGATAATAGTTCTCTGCTAATGTTTTTTTTTTGCTTTAGTGATCGGTTATCTAGAGGATGATTTGTTACTGATTTGAATTGTTTTCCAGGGTGCCATTGAGTCTGTGTCCGCTGGTGAAATTAAACTGAGCTTACGCCAGTCGTTGGTCAAACTTGGTGTTGGTTTTCTTTCTAGAGACCCAAAAATACAAGTCTTGATATGTGATCTTGAAGTTGTGATGAGGTCCTCAACTTCAACAACAAATCCACAGAAAGCCAAAAGTCAGAAATCTCGTACATCAGGCCGAGGAAAGTGGATGGTGGTGGCTAATGTTGCTAAGTTTCTTTCAGTTTCTGTCGCAGATATGGTTGTGAAGGTAATTGGTTTGAGTTGACTATTGTGTTCCACATTCCAGACTGAGCTGTAATCTAATTGCCATTGAATTGGGACTTCTTTCTAATGACCTATACGAAATGCAGACCCCAAAGGTGAATGTGGAAGTCAAGGAGCTGAAGTTAGATATATGCAAGGACGGTGGGACAAAGCCGAATCTATATGTTAAGCTCAATGTTCTACCAATCCTGGTTCACTTAAGTGAATCACGCATGGTTGCTGATCATTCCTCTAACTTAAGCTTTGAAAGATGTACTGCTTCCCAAGCATCCTCTTCCTCTCCAGACAGATCCATTGCTACTTTATTTTGTGATGAACTCTCTCTTTCTACCGAGTTTGGACATGACAGGTACCATCATTAATCTCTGGTTCTTAAATGGAGTAAGTCCTCCTTAAATGGATTAATTTATAGAAAGCTATAGGAAATTTATTTGCATTGTCTGTCTAGAGTGCTTTGTGACTTAAAGATGTATGTGCCCTTATCTTACAGAAGAGAAAGTCTCTATTCAATGAGTGATTTGCTCACTGTTGCCATCTTGTTTGTGTTTTTTCTTCTTCTTAATTTAGGGCAGTAGGTATTGTTATACGAAACGTGGAAGTTGTATCTGGAGATTTAGTTCTAAATATTGATGAGGATTCGTTTCCCAAGAGCAAACAATCATCAGCTGCAGTCTATTCAGATGAAATTAGAACGTCATCTACTGATGCCTCATTCACCAAGAAACCTCATACTGAGCATCAGCTGCTGGCAGCACTTGCAAAGTATTCTCTGTCTTTTCCTGAAAAGGTCAGTTGGCTTAATGGACAATGCCTCTGCTGTTTCTGTGATTTTTTGTAAATTTTGTATATTCTCTTAGTTGGCCAAAGATTTTGCGTGTCTCTGCAACATTGAAAAGAATACGCTGATTTACAGAAAGTAAGTCATCGTTTTATGGATATTTTTGAGTAGCAATTCATGAACCTCATCAACCCTCATTTTAATTTTATGTTTCTTCGTGTTGGTTCGTGGCGATAACTTTAATAGTTTCGTTTAAAATATTCTACTGGTACTTATAGAATATAAGCAGTAAATTCGTATGTAGTAACGTCAGCCTAGTTGCTATTTTTTTAGAGGATCCATTGCTCAAAGCATGTTTGTTTTGAGTAATTACCACTGAATTGTTATATCTCTACATTCCAATCATATCGATGGTTGTGGGATAGATTTGGCAATATGGGCCTTCAATGTATGTATGACATTGTTGTGGCATACTTGGCAGGTTTCCTTCAGTTTACCCAAACTAGATGTCAGATGTGTGAATCGAGAACATGATCTCCTTGCTGAGAATAACATCACAGGAATTCAACTGAGGAGTGTGAAATCAAAATCTGTTGAAGACACAGGGGAGAGTACCCGTCTTGATGTTCAGATGGAACTCAGTGAAATTCATGTATGATTGTGTTATTGAAGTTTTTCTCAAAGATTTGATTTCCAAATTGTACTTTTTATTATTGTTCTACTGATGCCATGCTCTCGTCTTTCTTTGCAGCTTTTTAGAGAACCTGAGTCCTCTATTTTAGAGATCATGAAAGTTGATGTGGTCTCATTTATCTACATCCCAATTCAGGTTTGAGAGCCATGAAATTTTATAATCCTAATTTTCAGCTATTTGCTATTGACTCGATACTCTGGCTTGTGAAAGTGAATTCATGCATTTACTCAGAACCAACAGTATGCGATGTTCATATGAACCAGTTTGAGTTATATACTTTACATAGTTTATGTTGTTACATATTATGTTGATGTTTACCTTCCCTTTTCAGACAGTTCTGCCTGTTAGGGCTGAAGTTGATATAAAGCTGGGAGGTACTAGATGCAATCTATTCATTTCTAGGCTACAGCCATGGTTGCGTCTTCATTTCTTGAAAAAGAGAAAACTGGTGCTTCAAGGGGGAACTCACACTGTCAAGAAATCAAAAGCTCCTGATGTGAAAGCCATTATGTGGACAGGCACAGTTTCAGCCCCTGAGATGACTGTTATGCTTTATGGTATTGATGACCTTCCTGTTTATCATGTAAGTAACCTCGTGTCTATCTATATATGTAGTGGTTGAACATGAATAAAAATTAATCGTGCTGTACGTCACATTTTATTGCAAGTTTTGGTTAATTTTAGATTTCATACAGTAATTTAAACTGTAGTCATGAGATTGTGCCATAAGCCTTTTCACATGCTTGATTGGTGAGTTCTTTATTTTGTTACACCATATGAATTTGTTTTACTAAATGCTAAACAATATTTTCTTATTGGGGTTTTATATGCAGTTTTGTTCGCAGTCATCACATGTCTTTGCAAATAACATTTCGAATATGGGCACAGCAATTCATGTTGAACTTGGTGAGTTGAATCTGCATTTGGCAGATGAGTACCAAGAATGCTTTAAAGAAAACCTTTTTGGAATAGAGCCAAACTCTGGTTCGGTGATGCATATAGCAAAGGTTAGCTTGGATTGGGGAAGAGGAGATAGGACATCGTCTGATGAGGTTGGTGGCAGAAGTAAATTGGTACTTTCAGTAGATGTGACTGGAATGGGTATTTACTTTTCTTTCAAGCATGTTGAGTCTCTCATAACAAATGCTATGTCCTTCAAAGTTTTCTTTAAGAATTTTTTTGTTGCCGGCAAAAAGACAAATAGGAATGGAGAAGTGCAACTATCCAAAGCATCTGGGAAAGGAACAAGGCTTGTGAACCTTAATCTTGAACGTTGCTGTATAAATTTCTGTGATGATACAGGGTTGGATAATTCAATTATTGACGATCCTAAATCCGTCAATTATGGATCACAAGGTGGTCGAGTTACATTTAGTTCATTGGCTGACGGCACACCACGCACTGCAAGCATTCTGTCAACTGCTCCTGAAGATTGTAAAAGACTGAAGTACTCAGTCTCTCTTGAAATATCGCAGTTTAGCTTTTGTCTCAACAAGGATAAACACTCAACTCAAATGGAACTTGTAAGAGCAAAATCCATCTACCAGGAGTATCTGGAGGAGCATAAGCAGTGTTCGAATGTCACATTGTTTGATATGCACAATGCCAAGCTTGTACGTCGATCCGGTGGTCTTAATGAAATTGATGTTTGTTCTCTCTGCAGTGCTACGGATATTTCACTGAGTTGGGAACCTGACGTCTATCTATCTTTTTATGAACTATATTTGCGGTTGAGATCCCTGGTATCTGCACAAAGGCTTAAAGAACATGCAAGTGGGTGCAACAAAGGCATCTCCAGTGCGAAAGATGGTGGCCCCAGTGAAAAATTAGATCAGTCCAATTCTGTTGGCAGGCAGAAGAAAAAGGAGTCTATGTTTGCTATTGATGTGGAAACATTGACGATATCAGCTGTGGTAGGAGACGGGGTGGAGGTTAAGTTGGAGGCACAATCAATTTTTTCTGAGAATGCATGTATAGGAGTGCTTCTTGAGGGGCTTATGCTTGCTTTTAATGGATCTAGAGTTTTTAAAACTACAAGAATGCAAATATCAAGAATCCCTACTGGTTCTTCGAATTTGTCTGATGCAGTCCCTGTAATTACGGGTGGTCCGTGGGACTGGGTAGTACAAGGGCTTGATGTGCATATTTGCATGCCATACAAACTACAATTGCGTGCCATAGATGATTCAATTGAAGATATGTTACGAGGTTTGAAACTTATATCAGTTGCAACAAAGAAAAACATTTTTTTGGGAAAGAGAGAAAGCTCAAAGCCCAAGCCTAATAAATCTAGTCCAAAATTTGGCCGCGTAAGATTTTGCATACGCAGGCTAACCGCGGATATTGAGGAAGAACCAATTCAGGGTTGGCTTGATGAACACTATCAGCTGGTAAAGAAGGAAGCATGTGAGTTGGCTGTGAGATTGAAATTTCTTGAAGATTTTATCTGCAAAGGTGCACAGTCTCCTAAAGGTGTAGAAACAAGTGATCATTTGGATGAAAGAAAGATGTTTTTTGATGGGGCTGAAATTGATGTTGAGGATCCTGAAGCTATTAACAAAGTGAAGGAAGAGATTCATAAACGGTCGTTTCAATCATATTATCAGGCATGCCAAGGTTTAGTTCCCTCAGAGGGGTCAGGTGCCTGTGGGGAGGGATTTCAGGCAGGTTTTAAGCCAAGTGCTGCTAGAACCTCTCTTCTTTGTGTTTGTGCGACAGATTTTGATTTAAACTTGACGGCTGTTCACGGGGGTGATGTTGGTTTGATAGAAGTCTTGAAGAAGCTGGATCCTATTTGTCAAGAAAACGACATACCCTTTTCCCGGTTATATGGCAGCAATATTTACTTGAATACTGGAAGCTTGGTAGTTCAGTTAAGGAATTACACACTTCCTCTTCTCTCTGGCACTTCTGGCAAATGTGAAGGTCGTATTGTGCTGGCTCAGCAGGTATGATTATTGTCTTGTTATCCTGTCCCATGTCTATATATTGTTCATTACCTCACTTTCATGATTGATCTTTGTGTTAATTTCGTTTTCTGTGCTATTATTTTTGTTCTAAGTAAAAAATGGTAGTTGCTCATATATAATCTGGAACCTTTGATTTAGTGGCTTGGGATATCTTCCTCCCCCATAAAACTGTGGATGATCTTAACACGATTGAAAGTTTATTTAGAACCATAGTCTTGGTACCACCAATTGTTTCCCATTTCATTCTCCATCCTTTAGAACATTAACGCTACTATTAGTAAGTAATAAAAAAATATTTCTTGCCGTTCACTGTATGCTGGTTTGGATTTGGTTTTCTTCTTTAATTGATAGGACGGGTTGTCATGTTTCTGTAGTCGTGCATTTGCTGAGGGCTGTGATCGCTTACAGATGTGGTCTTTTAGTTCATTTTCACAATGAATTTACTCGACAATGAATTAACATTTCCGCAGACAAAGTATGTAGAGACATTGAAAATGAATACGGAGAAAATTATGTTTCTGAGATCCTAAAAGGCACGCAAAATATTCCCTACCATCCCCTGCATGTGGTAGGGCCTAGATTGCCAATTTTTGTTAATCTCTCATTTTCTCTATTTATATACATATACAAGTATGTTGATCCATTTATCTCTCTGTACTCTGGACTCACTGATTTCGGGTTATAATCTCAATTGACTGACTTCTTGTCTGTTTGTACTTGTTCTCTTAAACTAGGCAACATGTTTTCAGCCACAGATTTCCCAAGATGTTTTTGTAGGCAGATGGAGAAAAGTACGAATGTTTCGGTCAGCCAGTGGCACAACTCCGCCGATGAAGACATACTCAGATCTACGCATACACTTTGAGAAAGGAGAAGTTTCCTTTGGAGTGGGATATGAACCAGCTTTTGCAGACATTAGCTATGCCTTCACAGTGGCTCTTCGTAGAGCTAATCTGAGTCCTAGGAATCCAGGTGTCCCACAGGTCGCTAAAAAAGAACGAAGCTTACCATGGTGGGATGATATGAGAAACTACGTTCATGGCAATATCACTTTATCTTTTTCTGAATCAAAGTGGTCTGTTCTTGCTACAACAGATCCATATGAGAGTCTTGATAAACTTCAAATAGTGACTGGTCCTATTGAACTTCAGCAGTCAGATGGTCGTGTATTTGTTAATGCTAAAGACTTTAGGATGAAATTGAGTAGTCTTGAGAGTTTGATCAGTCGACACTCTTTGAAAGTTCCAGTCGACACCTCTGGAGCTGCATTCATAAAAGCACCAGTGTTTAATCTCGAAATTACTATGGACTGGGAATGCGAGTCTGGGAATTCTTTGAATCATTACCTATATGCGTTTCCAACTGAAGGAAAGCTTCGTGAGAAGGTCTTTGATCCGTTCAGATCAACATCACTCTCACTTCGGTGGAATTTCTCCCTTAGACCCGAAAAAATTCACCAGTCTTCCTCAGGTACTGAGCGTTCAACAGAGACTGGAACTGTCTACAGTTTGCAAGAAAAGCCGGAAAGAATAGCTCTTGCGTCACCAACAATGAATCTTGGAGCTCATGATTTGGCATGGATACTGAAGTTCTGGAGTATAAATTACTATCCTCCTCACAAGTTACGTTCTTTCTCCAGATGGCCTAGGTTTGGAGTCGCAAGATTTGCAAGATCAGGCAACTTATCTCTAGATAAGGTGATGACAGAATTTATGCTCCGTGTAAATGCCACTCCTTCCCTTGTAAAGTACATGCCTTGGGACTCTGATGACCCTGCCAATGGATTGACCTTTAACATGAAAAAGTTGAAATACGAATTAGGCTATAGTCGCGGGAAGCAAAAGTATACATTTGAATGCAAGCGGGATGCACTTGACCTTGTATATCAGGGTCTTGACCTTCATGTACCTAAGGCATTTATTATCAAAGATGAACATCCTTGCATTCCAGCAAGCGTTCAGTTTTTGAGGAAAAGCCCTCAGACTCCTTTGATAGACAGAGTACCCTCAGGGAAGGACCATAAGAGGGATGAGAAGCATCGAGATGAAGGGTTTCTATTGTCTTCTGATTGTTTTACAATCAGAAGGCAAACCCCAAAAGCAGATCCTGAAAGACTATTGGCATGGCAAGAGGCTGGAAAAAGAAATCTTGAGATGACGTATGTGCGGTCTGAGTTTGAGAATGGAAGTGAGAGTGATGAACACATACGGTCAGATCCTAGTGATGATGATGGATACAATGTTGTCATCGCTGACAATTGTCAGCGGGTCTTTGTTTATGGCCTAAAACTCCTGTGGACGATACAGAACAGGGATGCTGTTTGGTCTTTTGTTGGTGGAATATCAAAGGCATTTGAACCTCCTAAACCTTCTCCTTCTCGTCAATATACACAGAGGAAGATTCTTGAAGAAAGCCAAAAAGAATCTTGTCCAGAAACGCATCAAGGGGACACGTTGAGATCTTCTGCTAGCCCTGGAAGAAACCTCCAGTCTCAGCCTATGGAAATGGCAGAACCGCTTTCGTCACCATCACACTCAACGAAAATTGAGGAATCAGATGACAGAGTTGGTATGTCACTATATCTTCATTATCATCTGTTTGTGATTGATTTTCTTCTTACTCCAACTTCATCAGGCTACTGGAATTTTTAATATAATGAAATTCTAGAAAGAATATAGCATCTAGAAGAGTGTCAGAGAAATTGCTGCTTTAATCTAAATGCATCATTTACTTATTAACCTTTGACCTGGATGTTTAACCAGCTAAAGTTGAGACCAGTGATTCTGAAGAAGATGGGACTCGTCACTTCATGGTGAATGTCATTGAGCCACAATTTAATCTTCACTCAGAAGAAGCTAATGTAAGTAATTATTACTGCGTAAGATTGCACAATTAACACCATTACCTATTTTAGAGTGTTTTATCCACAATGGGTCTTGGCTGATTAAGTTTACGTGGCCAACATTCAAACTTCTCTAGGCATATATTAGAGCTGCGTGCATATATATATATATATATTATTTGGACAAGTTGCATGATGAATATTGTTAACCAGCAAAATTTCTCTGCTAATATCTTGGGTGTAATGTTTGCTGAGTTGTTGATAAACTTCACTTTGATGGATACCAGGGTCGTTTTCTGCTGGCTGCTGTTAGTGGTCGTGTTCTAGCACGATCATTTCATTCCATTATGCGTGTTGGTGTGGAAGTGATTAAGCAGGCTCTTGGCAATGGAAGTGTCCAAATTCCAGAATATAGTCCTGAAATGCCATGGACACGGATGGAAGTTTCTGTAATGTTGGAGCATGTGCAGGCCCATGTTGCTCCTACTGATGTTGACCCAGGTGCTGGATTGCAGTGGCTCCCAAAAATTCTCAGAAACTCTCCAAAAGTGAAGCGTACTGGAGCTCTACTTGAAAGGGTTTTCATGCCCTGTGACATGTATTTTCGATATACTAGACACAAAGGTGGAACCCCTGATCTAAAGGTAACACCATTTCCTTCTAGTGTTTTTTTGGGTTAAGATTTCTTACAGGGACTTGGTATACATTAAGGATTCATTTAAGTGGAATGCTATTAATTTGAATTTCATGGTCTTTTTTTTGGTTTTGCCATGCATAGCCATTGAATTTGACATTTAACTGATAGGAAACCAAATTGCTCTTTGTACTAACTAGTAAGAGTCTATGAACCATAGAATTTTGCATTGCTTGTTCTTTGAAATTCAGTTGAAGTACCCATGCAATGGATTCCGTCATGTAACTAAGAAAATTGGGTCCATTCCTTTCATGGCCTTTTCAGAGAATTAACTTAATTCTTTTATATGCCCTTGCAGGTGAAACCACTAAAAGAGCTTACTTTTAATTCGCACAATATAACAGCTACAATGACTTCTCGCCAATTCCAGGTGATGCTGGATGTTTTGACCAACCTTCTCTTTGCGAGGCTTCCAAAGTGAGTATTAGAATCCTTACCACTTCAATTTACTGATGATTAGGGTTAAAGTTCAGATACTTTTTTCCTCTGTATAATTTCGAACTTTTTCTAGAATTTAGAAGGAAATCTTTTTATGGTGTAGGCCTCGGAAAAGTAGTCTCCAATGTCCCACTGAAGATGAAGATGTTGAAGAGGAGGCTGATGAGGTAGTTCCATACGGAGTTGAAGAAGTAGAACTTGCAAAAATCAACCTTGAAGAGAAAGAGCGGGAACGAAAGTTGCTTCTTGATGATATTAGGAAATTGTCTCTTTGTACTGACAATATCGACGACACACATATGGAAAGAGAAGGTGAATTGTGGATGATAAGTACTAAAAGATCTATACTGGTAAGACTCTACGGAAGGAAGTTTGCTTCATGCTTCTTTGGTTATTGCCTCAATTTTTCATTCAGTAATATGTTCTGTGCATGCAACTCTTTATTTAGATATTTCTGTCCTTTCTTAGCATCAGCTTTTTGTTTGGCTTCCATTTCTGCGAAATTGTTTTTTTTGTGACAATAAATAATTGTTTTTGCAATTCTTGGTTGTCTGTTTTAGGTGCAAGGATTAAAGAAAGAGCTCACATATGTACAGAAGTCTAGAAAGGCGGCTTCGGCATCTTTACGAATAGCACTGCAGAATGCTGCACAGCTGCGACTGATGGAGAAGGAGAAGAACAAAAGCCCATCATATGCTATGTGCATTTCCTTGCAAATTAATAAAGTTGTTTGGAGCATGCTTGTAGATGGCAAATCCTTTGCTGAGGCAGAGATAAATGACATGGTAAGAATCGAAGAATCCTGTTCTGCTTACTAATTACTCCTTAGCTTATGAAGTGATGAGAGTAAACTTTACTGCATCTTGTTTAGAATCTTTCCTTAATCTATTTAGTTCATATGACTTGCACTATTGCATGCATGCAGTTTGTTGCGTTAAAATTAAAAGTCAGTACATATTTCATTGGATTTATTTATGCAGATTTATGACTTTGATCGGGACTACAAAGACATTGGTGTTGCTCGATTCACAACCAAGTCCTTTGTTGTTAGGAACTGTCTACCCAATGCAAAGTCAGATATGCTATTATCTGCATGGAATCCTCCACCTGAATGGGGAAAGTACGTTTTCTTCACATGTTTATCTACGTTGCCTGTTTTGTTCATAATATATTCTTTGCACGTTGTTTTGGATTTTCATCCTTAGTAGTTAATATAAAGGACCTTATTTAGTGAGATGTATATCTTCTTCCCACATATCTTACACTTTGTATCAGTTTTGATAAATTGAATTTCACTAAAAGTGATATGTAACTTTTTTATAGGAAATTTATGCTATGTGTGGATGCCCAGCAAGGAGCGCCAAAAGATGGACACTACCCTCTTGAGCGTTTCCATGTGTGTCTTTTTTTTTTTTTTTTTTAAACTTTTTCATCATTTGTTTCTCAATTTCGTTAAGTGATCCAACATACTCATTATGTGTGTTAAATTGTCTGATAATTCTTGCAAATTTGGTAGGTGGAGATTTATCCTCTCAGAATCCATTTGACCGAGACAATGTACAGAATGATGTGGGAGTACTTCTTCCCAGGGGAAGAACAGGATTCACAAAGGCGACAGGTCACAAATAACATCACAGTTTAGCCTGTATATGAAAATCTGATAAAGTGAAATTGATATCAATGCTTTTTGGTTAATCTCGTCTCTTGCAGGAAGTTTGGAAAATTTCGACGACAGCTGGTTCAAAACGTGTAAAGAAAGGGCTAGCAGGTCATGAATCTTCTGTAACAAACTCTATTAAAGATGTTGAAGCATCTCGAGTGAGTTCTTCAGCTCTCTCAACTTCAGCCACAGTGCAGTCACAAAGCAATGCTGACTCTGTTCAAGTATGCTCCACCTTCGCCTACATTTCAAAGTTTTGAATGAATTTTCATTACTGTTTTTCTGATTTTACTTGCATTCTCTTTGCAGAAATCAAACGTCAGGTCTAGCACTGGTAGTTCGGCTCCTGAGTTGAGAAGAACATCTTCCTTCGACAGGAGCTGGGAAGAAAGTGTGGCAGAATCTAATGAACTCGTTCTACAGGCTCATTCTTGCACAGTGTCATCTTCCATTGAACAACAGGAGGATCCCTCTAAACAGAAGCTCAAAGAGACAAAACCTGTCAAGTCAGGCCGCTCTTCTCACGAAGAAAAGAAGGCCGGAAAATCACACGAGGAGAAGAAATCTAGGCCTAGAAAGATGATGGAATTTCGCAACATTAAAATAAGTCAAGTAAGTTAAGCTAATTTCTACAACTACTTAGTAAATGAAAGGTCAGAAAAATTGGTTAAAACCTGAACTAGTTTACCTCATTTCAATTCAGGTCGAGCTTCTAGTTACATATGAGGGCTCAAGATTTGTTGTAAATGACCTCAAACTGTTGATGGATACATTTGATCATGTTGAGTTCACGGGTACTTGGAGAAGGCTTTTTTCCCGTGTTAAGAAACACATAATTTGGGGTGTACTGAAGTCAGTTACTGGAATGCAGGTCAGAAATATCTTGTGTGATGTTAACGCTATGAGGAAAAAGATAAGCAAAGCTAATTAGTGTCTTTCAATTCAAATTTTCAGGGGAAGAAATTCAAAGACAAATCACATAACAATCGCGTGTCTACTGATAATGACCTGAATCTAAGTGACAATGATCAAACTGGGAAACCTGATCAACAACTGACTTGGTTTAAGCGTCAAAGTGATGGAGCAGGTGATGGATTTGTTACTTCTGTTAGAGGACTCTTTAATACCCAAAGACGAAAGGCCAAAGAATTTGTGTTGAGAACTATGAGAGGTGAAGCAGAGAATGACTTCCACGGGGACTGGAGTGATAGTGATATAGAATCTTCGACATTTGCGAGGCAATTAACTATAACAAAGGCTAAGAGACTCATCAGACGACACACTAAGAAGTTCCGTCCAAGATCTCAAAGAGGTGATTAGAAAAATCTTATGAAATCGTCACATTGGCAATTTTATTGTAAGCCTCCCTGTTCATTTACTCAGCTTTTATGGTTTGGTTTTGTTTCTTAGGTTCAACTTCTCAGCAAAGAGAATCTCTTCCGTCATCTCCAAGAGAGACCACTGCATTTGAAAGTGGTTATTCAAGCGGTTCTTCACCATATGAAGATTTCCACGAATAAATAAGTAAAATCTCATTCTTACCAAATTTTGTTATTACGGCTTAAGTAAGAGAAGGAAATATATATATATATATATTATTGAGAGAGTGAGATAGAGAGAGATAGATCAACAATATTGTACAGACGTTGGTATATTGAAATATATAAATTAAAAACCACAGGTCACTTATTCAATATTTTTCCATTTCTTTTTGCGTTTACAAAACATTAGTATGTCATGTCAGCTTTACAAGCAAAAAAATAACTTCATGCCAATGTCTTCTCAAAAGCAAGAAATACATTCAGTAACAAAATTTGCTAGTTTTATAATGAAATATTTGTACTAGATCTTAAAAATTAACAGTGTTTTAAAACTCGTTAAACGATAGTCGGGCGGCGAGGATGGGTCTACTGTCTAGGGAATTAATCGGAGAGTAAACGAAGATTAATCAGGGATTAGTTTTAGGTTATTGTAATATTTTAAAAATATATTTATTCATTATATTAAACTTTTAAATAATATAGTTTTTAAAATTATAGTAAATACATGAAAATATAGTATCAATAATTTATTTTATGATTTTTATTTATAATTTTAACATAATTTATTATAAAACATCACAAAGTCTCAATATAAATATTTAAATAATAAACATATTTTTTTATACTTGAAAATTTAAAAATAATTGAATTATAGATGATTATGTGGAAATTAATCGGATTAAATGAGGAATAATTGGTTAACTGACTTTTTCGAGGGAGCAAGAATGAGTGTATGGAATAGATGGAATGTAATTGGAACTAAAAGGAAATTTTTAGAATATGGAAAATTAGTAGTAACAAAATAGGTACAAAAACTGGCGTCACACGAAAAAACATTTTGGTAATGTAGTCAGTAGTACTGTACCTTCCTTACGAAATGTATTCTCATATTTTCTATTAAAATGACTAAAAAGCCCCTTCATTTAAAAACCGAAGAGTAATTCCAAAAAACAAAAACAAAAATGTAATCGCTTCTGAAAGATAAAGCCCTAGAAATATTTGCTTTATCTCCTCCTCCTCCACTGTGGCTCCGTCTCTATCAAATCTCCGATTGCTTTCACGGTGGTCACGTTTCTTTATTCCTAGAAGTTCATCTCTAAGGTACTTCTCTTCGCTAAGTTACATTCAATCCATAGTCCCATTTTTGTAATTTCAATCATCTGAGGTTTGATTTTGTTATTGGGAGCAGGCACTGTCACTTAATGGCATCTGAAACGAAAAGCTACGCAAGGAGAGATCGTCTTCTTGAGATTGAGGCAGAAGCTCGAATGTTATGGGAAGATGAAGATGTATTCAAAGCTGAATCTCGTGAGAATCTTCCAAATCCTGGAGATAAATTCTTCTCTACGTTTCCTTTCCCGTATATGAATGGTTATCTACATATTGGTCATGCTTTTTCACTTTCCAAGGTTGATTTTGCTTCTGCTTACCATAGATTAAGAGGTGCCAATGTGCTTCTTCCTTTTGGTTTTCATTGTACTGGTATGCCTATTAAGGCTTCTGCGGATAAGCTTTCGCGTGAGATTCAACGGTTTGGTAATCCTCCTGTGTTTACCGTTGAAGATAATACTAATGTTGTTCAAGTTGAGGAGGAGA
The DNA here is from genome assembly GCA_963854855.1 of Nasturtium officinale. Taxonomy (NCBI): domain Eukaryota; kingdom Viridiplantae; phylum Streptophyta; class Magnoliopsida; order Brassicales; family Brassicaceae; genus Nasturtium; species Nasturtium officinale. The sequence continues at coordinate 2,030,952 of OY978514.1, forward strand.
GTAGTGATACACCGGCTTTACCGGATCAGTTTAGGGGAAAGAAGTCGAAGGTGGCTGCGAAATCTGGTGGACAGGTTTATCAGTGGGAGATTATGCGTAGTTTTGGTCTTACGGATACTGAGATAGCAAAATTTCAAGATCCTTATGAATGGTTGTATTACTTTCCTCCTTTGGCTGTTGAAGATCTTAAAGCTTATGGATTGGGTTGTGATTGGAGGCGGTCGTTTGTCACTACTGATGTTAATCCTTTTTTCGATGCTTTTGTGAGGTGGCAGATGCGTAAGTTGAAATCTATGGGAAAGATTGTTAAAGACTGTAGGTATACGGTATTCTCACCTTTAGATGGACAGCCTTGTGCTGATCATGACCGTGCTACTGGTGAAGGTGTTCAGCCTCAAGAGTATACTCTCATAAAGATGGAAGTAGTGAAGCCATTCCCTTTGAAACTGGGTCCTTTGGAAGGAAAGAGAGTGTTTTTGGCTGCAGCTACGTTGAGGCCTGAGACTATGTATGGACAAACCAATGCTTGGGTGCTACCTGATGGGAAATATGGAGCTTATGAAATCAGTGAAACTGATGTCTTTATTCTTACCGAGAGAGCTGCAATCAACCTTGCATACCAGAACTTCTCAAAGATCCCTCAGAAGCCTTCCTGTTTGGTTGAGCTGACTGGGTATGATCTGATTGGACTTCCTTTAAGGTCTCCTCTGTCAGTGAATGAGATCATCTATGCTCTGCCCATGCTGACTATTTTGACCAACAAAGGTACTGGCATCGTCACCAGTGTGCCTAGTGATGCCCCTGACGATTACATGGCTTTACATGATTTAAAGAAAAAGCCTGCTCTTCAAGCTAAGTATGGTGTGAAGGATGAGTGGGTACCATCTCTCTCTGATATCATACCGATTATCAACATTCCGGAATTTGGGGATAAGGCTGCTGAAAAGGTCTGCTTGGATCTGAAAATTAAAAGTCAAAACGATAAGGAAAAACTTGTAGAAGCTAAGAGGTTGACTTACCTGAAAGGGTTCACTGAAGGAACCATGCTTATTGGAGAGTTTGTTGGTAGAAAAGTTCAAGAAATCAAGCCAATTATCAAGGCAAAGCTCATAGAGACTGGCGAGGCAATCATATACAGTGAACCTGAGAAGCCGGTGATGTCAAGATCAGGTGATGAATGTGTTGTGGCTCTTACAGATCAGTGGTACATAACATATGGCGAATCAGAATGGCGGAAAATGGCTGAGGAATGCTTATCAAAAATGAATCTTTACTCTGATGAAACAAGGCATGGCTTCGAGCACACTTTGAGCTGGCTGAATCAGTGGGCTTGCTCACGGTCTTTTGGTTTAGGAACTCGTATTCCCTGGGATGAACAGTTCCTTGTGGAATCCTTGTCTGATTCATCTCTTTATATGGCCTATTATACAGTTGCCCATATCTTTCACGACGGAGACATGTATAAAGGTAGCAAGTCTTTGATCCGCCCTGAGCAGATGAATGATGAAGTGTGGGAGTATCTCTTTTGTGATGGCTCGCACCCAAAATCATCTAATATTCCATCAGCTATCTTAAGTAAGATGAAGCAGGAATTCGATTACTGGTATCCACTAGATCTTCGAGTTTCAGGAAAGGATCTGATTCAGAATCATTTGACATTTTTCATCTACAACCACACTGCACTAATGGCGAATTGTAACTGGCCACGTGGCATCAGATGTAATGGTCATATAATGCTGAATTCTGAAAAAATGTCAAAGTCAACTGGAAATTTCAGAACCCTGCGCCAGGCTATTGAAGAGTTCTCTGCTACTGCTACAAGGTTTTCTTTAGCTGATGCTGGTGATGGCGTTGATGATGCAAATTTTGTATTTGAAACTGCAAATGCTGCAATTTTGCGGCTGACTAAAGAGCTCACATGGATGGAAGAAGTTCTGGCTGCTGAATCCTCTTTGAGAACGGGTCCTTCATCTACATATGCTGATAAAGTGTTTGAAAACGACATGAACATTGCTATCAGATTGACTGAAAAAGCATACAAGGATTGTTTGTTTAGGGAGGCACTTAAGAATGGGTTTTACGACTTACAAGCTGCTCGAGATGAGTATAGACTTTCTTGTGGTAGTGGCGGCATGAACCATGACTTGATACTGAAATTTATGGATGTGCAGACACGCCTCATTGAACCAATCTGTCCCCAGTTTGCAGAATATGTTTGGAGGAAACTTTTGAAGAAGGAAGGTTGTGTGGTAACAGCAGGCTGGCCAACTTCAAATGAGCCAGATTTGGTTCTCAAGAGTGCTAACAAATATTTGCAAGATTCTATAGTGTTAATGAGAAAGCTTCTACAAAAACAGCTCTTAGGTTCCAAGAAGGCTGCTAAGAAAGGTGTTCAAGTAACAGCAGTGCCAGAGGGGAAATTAAAAGGCCTTGTATACGTGAATGAGCAATTTGATGGATGGAAAGCTCACTGCCTCAAGATTCTGCAAAGCAAATTTGACCAACAAACTTGTCGTTTTGCTCCTGATGCAGAGATACTTGCAGAACTAAGGGAGACAATGCAGAAGGAGGGACAAGCAGAAAACTTTAAACAAATTCAGAAGCTTTGCATGCCTTTCCTTAAATTCAAGAAGGATGAGGCGATATCTATTGGCGCTCAGGCTTTAAATTTGAGGCTGCCTTTTGGAGAGATTGAAGTACTTAGGAGTAACATCGACTTGATCAAGCGGCAACTTGGTCTTGAAGAGGTTGAAGTATATCCTGCAAGTGACCCTAATGATGTGTCAAAAGCTGGTCCACATGTTTCACTGCTGAAGCAGAGTCCTCCATCTCCAGGCAATCCAACCGCCATCTTCGTGACAAGGTAAAAGCTTGTTATTTCATTACAATCGCTTCCTAATAGAAGCAACATTGATATTCTTTTTTGTTTCTCGTCAACTAAATTGAACTCTGTACTGTTCCAGCACAAATGTCTCTCCTCTTGTCTAAAAAGAAATGTGTGGTACATGTTTCAACTACAAGTGAAGAGGTTGAAGGATTCGGAACTTGCAGGAGTTATAGTAATTTCTCAAAGTTAAGACTTCTTTGCTGATTTTTGCCCTTTGATTTCTGGTACTTTGTGTAGTGCATCTCTTCTTTCTTATTGATACAGTAATATCCTCGTTTCAATTTGCCATTCACTTTTCTTGGTCTTGGTTTCGTACATCTTCTGGCATATGAGTTAAGTATTTCTGTTTCTCAAAGTCTTAGGTCTCTGAAAGGTGAATTTGAACTTGATCTTCTTCTTAACTTTATTTACTGAGCAACCTAAGTACTTGTGCATCTTTCACCATACCATAAAGTGTCTTTGGATCGACTTTTTAGCAATGTTGCCTTGAAATGTTTAACCTGTAAAAATAAACTAGTTAGCTTTTTAGGTGAACTAATTCTCACGTAGAAACTTCAGAAGAAAAGAACAAGGGGTAATTACTCCAGTGAAGAAACTAGTTAGCTTTGAGAATTTTTTTTTTTTGTCGAAAGACTCGAAACATAGGTCTGGGCAATCGTGGTTTGGTTCCGGATAGAAATCAATCAGATTCAAATCTTTTAGGTAAGAATGTTATCACTATCAAAATACTCCGTTTGGTTACAAATCGTTTCCTATCGGTTTGGGATCGGTTCGGGTTTAACGTATGAGAACTTATAATTACCAGATAATTTTTGGTTCTATAATCGATTCAGATCAGCTTAAATTTTAGTTTTTTTCATTGATTTAAATAGCAAAAGTTGGATTCATAACTCCATAAAGGGAAATTGGAAATCGAATCACTAACTCCTTTAAAAAATTAATGCATAAGGGAGTGGAAGTTGTCAATCTAAAGACTTGTTCCATTATTTGACCAAGCAAATAGAAAACAGAGAGGTCACTAATCCAAACACTTCATATTTATAGTTATTCTTTTTTTTTGGTCGTCAGTTTGGAGTTATTGTTCTTGTTGACTTCCTTAATTCCACCTCAGCATTGCATTGACTTGTGCTATTCTATGAAAAAGGTTTTTAACTAATAAAAGTAATATATTATATATTATCTTATTTATGTAATATATCGAACTATTTGTTATTGTTTTATATTGTTTATATAAATTTTTTGAAATTGAATATTTACCATAACTCAATATATGTAATAAAATAGAAGCAATTAAGTAAAATGTTATCATTGATCTGTTTGACACGTTTGATTATTATGAATTTGAATATCCGGTAATATGTTATAGAGATTTGTTAATAAAATATTTTATTTAAATGCTAAATGAAATGTGAAAACATGGTTACCGAGTTTACAAATATATACTCAGGTGTTCTTATAGATTTCACAGTATATTGCCTTTCACTTGAACTATTTAAAATATCTTCTATAACCTTAAATCTCTAAAAAAAAATGAATCAGTTATTTGAAATGAGTTGTTTTGTATTTTTTCGTATACAATATAAATTTTTTTTGGTATACGATTACGAAATTTGAAATATGAAAATGATATAATATATATATAGAATTTTAATATTCGAAAGTTAATGTTATGTAAATATAAAAATATCTGACTGATAACATAAGATTGTTAAGAAAACAATAATTATCAAGAATAAAGAAATAAAATATTCAATAGAAATTTAGTTTTGAAAAATAAATTGGAATCAGAAGAAATATATAAAAATTTGTAGTTTAAATTTTTATAATTTCAAATCAGTTTGTTTAATTACCAAGAATTTCATTAATAGTAGCCAAAGAGTTTATATTTTTACTGTAACAAAATTATTTTTAAGATTTTCATAGATATTTTCTCATAATTAATAACAATTAATAACAAAGTATTTAATTTGTTAAATCAATTTTTAATAATTTTAAAATTTTAAAATGATTTCAAATTTGATATAATAGTATCGGGATGAGTATAAAAAGGATTTTAGAATTAAAATAAAGATATATAAATATTTAGTTTAGATATTCATGGTAACAAAATGATATTTTTGATTTATAGAGATATTTTCTCACATTTAATAGTAAAATAAATTAATTTTGTAATTTGAATTTTAATAATTCGATTGTTTTAATTAATATATAAACTGATTGATTAGAAAATAATATTAACAAATAATTAATATAATTTAATAATTTAATTAAAAATAGGTAGAAAGAGAGAGATAAAAATATTAATTAGATATTTTTTATAATTAACTATATAAGATAATTATTAGATATAAATAATTATGTTTAGTTACTTTGATAACATTATTTCATTAATAGATGTTTGTAAATACTGTTTGGAAACAAAGATTAAAATACTTATTTTTAATACGATAAAAGATATAAAAATATTTTTTTTTTAGAAAATCATTTAAAATAATAAAATGGATATATTTTGAAGATAAAAACAAATCTAATTTTACACAGAAAATGAATAAACTAACTGATTTTGTTTTTTGAAAAAAAATTAGGAAAATCTTAAAATTCTTTTTTTTTAAATGATTCTGTTTTATTAAAATAATCTTAAAGGCTGAAAAATAAGTTTTAGATAAATTGTATATATATTTTTTTAATGAAAAACGTATTTTAATATATATATATTAATAAAAATTTAATTTTCTGATTAGTTTCTAAATATTATTTTATGAATAAATTTTAATATAAAACACAAACATAACAGTTTTTTAAAAAATCCCATAATTAATTAATCATTTGGAAAAGTAGTTATTTAAAAAATAATTAGGAGGTGTTTGATTATTTAGATAAGATTATTTCATTAAAAGATGGTTGTAAATAGTATTTTGAAACAAAGTTTAAAGTACTTCTTTTTTAATAGTAGAAGAGATATTGATTTTGTATATATATATTATTATTATTATTTTATCAACTAAGTATGAAGTATCTCTTACTCTATATGTATTTCTAACATCTCCCAATGTCAGTTTTCAGGTTTACATACATATCACAAAACCACAACTTATCTATGAAGATGAAAAAAAAATCATAGAGCTGTGTCATTGGCCATGGACGAGACTGATCGAGTTAATGTTACCCAGAAAATAATTCGAGAAGTCCACGATCGATTGATTGGAGTTGCAGCTGATATTGAATATCTGAATTGCATAAACTTTGAGACGAAAAAATGCAAAGACTTTATGCTCAAAGTGATGAAACCATCTCTACACTTGTTTCTTATTGTTTGCCACATTTCCACTGCATATAATAAGTATAATCGAATTAGCACAAGAAGATGAGATGATACAAGCTATTCGTTTTTGATTATATGTAATTCCGTAAAACATAGTATTTGAAATGTGAGTATAATTATATATATCATAAACGTATTCATTGGTAGAGAATTAAAAACAAAAAAAAAACCTTTGGCTAGATTGAATCTTTGGTGATACTCGTTATAAGATGGGAACGATTTAAGCATCTTATCTTTGTTGTAAAGAGCAAAGAAACCTCCATGAAAATAACTTCCAGAAGGTTCATAAGGTGTAACATCGATGGAGATCTTGCCTATGAAAAATAACGATAAATTATCACTAAAAGTTGTTATATATATAATATAGGCTTAAATTTACAAACTGATGCCTATATTACACCTTTTTTTCTTTTAAACACACAGTTAATAAGGTCGTTTGAGCCAGATATAAATATACAATTATATGTGTAGAAGAAGAAACTTAGGCTCACCCAAATTCTCGAAGAAGCAATAAACTATTAGAACCAATATCGCAATCAAACCTTCTTTTCTTGATCTGGCATAATTCATTTTCATACTAAGTTCTTGAACTGTTTTCTTTGTTCTGTTTTTGGTGTGGTGTTTTTTTTTAATACTTTGGAGTTATTTTGAAATGGAATATGTGATACAAAGACAAGATGAGTGTTATTTATATAAGTTGTAAAATGGATCCCAATGTTTCCGAAGTTTCTTCAAGTCAATATGGTTAACTATTGTTATCAAAACGAATGAGTATAATAACAAGAAAAAAATGGATGATTAAAATGTTGTACAGTTGTATTCAACACGGCTTGACTTGATTGAAAATATGTCACTCGTCAAATGCAACGTACAAGATGGTTAAAATGCAACGTACAATATGGTTTGTGTTGACTTGGTGTTTTTTGAAGAGAAAACGTATATGTCAAGTTAAAATATTATATTTAATGACATATGCTCTTTTAATTTGAAAAAAGAAAATTTACTTTTAAAAGTTCAAAAAGTGAACCATAAGATACACTAAAGTGATTGTATATAGTAGCAAATCTAGAAGTTAAATTTATATGGAGCATAATTCAAATAAATTTGAAACTTTTACTAATTTCAATAAATATATAATAAATTTTAAGTAAAAATATATTAAATTAAAAAAAGAATATTGGGCACTTGACTCCCCTCCTATAAGCTTGCGTTGGCCCCTAATTGTATATGTTATGTAGCAGGCATGATCGGGCGTACTAAAGAGTAAAAGGATGCATCTGCACCAATAGTTTCTGCAATTATCTTGGTTTTGTATGGTTAATTGAGTAATTAACTGAGTAATTTATGCAGGTTAAGTGAGTAATTGAGTAACTGAGTAATTTATGACTGTCATTTTCGTGTTTTAGGTAACTTTTGAAGCCTAAATTTCGGAGGGTAGCATAAATTTTAGTAGATTTTTAATATAGAGTTATAGATCATAAACCTTGAGGGTTTAATTGGTGTAAACATCTGCGGTTGCATATGTGGAGTTTACAGAATCAGATGATTACGTTTATGATTACGGTTATTAAGTAATTTGTATGACTAGTTTAATAATTAGAAATATGTGGAAAGTTTTTGACCAATTGACAGCAGTTGCAATTTAACAATAACAAATATTTATAATATATAATTTAAATAAGAAAAAATATTAGTATAGTAAAATAATAAAATATAGTCATAAATCAATTTTAGGATAACTAATTAAAATTATTTATTTTAAGATTTTATTTTTTTATAAAAAATTATACTTATAAATATATTTTAGTTTAATTATTACATATAGAAAACATTTAACGATTTAATATATAATATTTGAGGTTTTTTTAATTTATTTTTCAATGTTTGGAAAAAGTTTTTAATAATATTATAGATTGAATCATTTTCCTAACCTACCGTAACTGTGTGTAACTACAACTGTCATCAATCGCAAACAATATGTGGAGTAAGTTTTTAAAATTTAGTGATTTAAACGAATTGTACCAATTTTATAATCGTTTTTAATCGTTTGTAACTGCATTAATCATCCTCAAAGGTTGTATCCGTCTATTATTGATTATTGATCGTAGAACATCGATTATGAAAAATACATTAACGTATGAGAAACCATAGTTTTAACAAAATTACGTTTTCGATACAGGACAAGTTTTTTAAAATGACAGTAACAAGACATATTTGATATATGATTGTTGGAAAATTAGGTTGTTTTTTTTTTGTAACAAAGAAAAAATAGTTTTTTTTGTAAGCATTAGAGTTGTCATGCCAAGCGGTATGAGATTTGTAGTTTCATTCACAGAAATAGATATCAAGATTTTAAAGCTATTTTAAATAACAGAAAATCTTTTATATTTTTAGAATTAAAAAACTGAAATAAATTGAAAAAATGAAAAAAAAATAATCGCTTTGAATTATTATTTGAATTGATTCAAAAGTTTTAATTAATCAAAATTAATACTCAAATTTTGTAAATACACAAGTTTTAATATCAAATCGGATTACTGAGTTTACCAGTTTTACCGATTCATACTAGATTTTTCAGCTAATTGAAACACACATAACTAATTTAATTTTATAAATATAGGAGTTTTGCTATCAAATTAGATTATTAATTTTATATATTCACACTAGATTTTTCATCTAACTAAAACACACATACCTAATTTAGTTGCCAATAAATTTCTCATTTAAAACCAATAAGGTAATTTAGCCAAGAAAAAGAAAATGAGGGTAAATCTGTCATTATAAAACTGTAGATTTTCTAATATTTATACTCTAGTCAAGCGGTGAGTCTGAGACTCTGAATAGAACTATCCATCATCCGTCGCTTTTTACTCTTCACAAAAAAAAAAAAAAAAAACATAAACACCAAAGCCGCACGCGTGCTCTTCACGCGCTTCCACGCTCTCTTAATTACTCCGATCGTCGCATCATCGCTTCCTTAATCTAATCCCATCACCACGAATAAATCGTATATGCTTCTCCCCTAATCAGTGTTCTCTCTCAATCTCAAAATCCAAATTAGGGTTTGCTAATTCAAAATCTATATCCTTCGAGTTGAGAGATTACATCGCTGCAGATTTGATTCAATCGTAACATGTGAGATCGCTGTTTACACAAAAAAAATCAAAATAAAAAAATGGTTGATAATAAGAAGAGGAAAGAGTTTATCAGTGAAGAAGACATCGCTACTATTTTGCAAAGGTCTTTCTCTAACTTCTTTATTTGCTTTTCATCTCTTATTCGATTTTTGACTGATTTTGATTTTGCTTTGTAGATATGATACGATTACGATACTCAAGTTGCTACAAGAAATGGCGTATTATGCTGAATCTAAAATGGATTGGAATGAGTTAGTGAAGAAGACTACTACTGGAATTACTAATGCTAGAGAATATCAGTTGCTTTGGCGGCATCTTGCTTATCGAGATTCTCTTCTTCCTGTCGAAGATAATGCTCAAGTTTTGGTTCGTTTAATCTCTTTTTTTTTGTTCGCATTTAGTTTCAATGAATTTAGACTTATGTATAAATTCAATTTGGCATCAATTTTTTTTACAGTTAGGGATTGCTCTTAGGGTATTGTTATTGTTTTTTTGGGATATTGGTTGTTTGGCTGTAGAGGTGGAAAATAATTAACAACTGTTAATGTTTAAACTTTTGTTTTGGGATTCTTACTTGCTAGATACTATCTGATGAGTGGATGTTCTTATTAATATTGCTGTGTACCTTTTCTTGATCGTTTTATGAGTGAAAGTTCTTGTTTGTGTATCATGTGGTAGCCGTGCATTATAAGATGTAGTTGCGAATCTTTATGAACTCTTGCTTGTGTAGGATGATGACAGTGATATGGAATGTGAATTGGAAGCTTCTCCTGCAGTCAGCATTGATTCAATTACGGAAGCTGTTGCGCATGTGAAAGTAAGCGTCTTTTCTCTTTTAGTCCTTGTCTAGTTTCCAGAAAAGAGCTATGTTGTCTATAATTTTACTTCATAGTGATGTTTCTCTTTCACATTTTCTCCTGGAGATATTTGAGTTTCAGCTGTGTATCTATTTGCCATGCATTCATGTCTTCTGTATTTGATGTTATTTTCTAGATTCATTTAGGCGATATCATAGATAGTTTTCTAGATATTTTCAACAATGTTTTGTGCTTTTTGCTTAGATATATTGACTTGATATCTCTAATTATGGGTGGCCTAGCAGATTATGAATGCTTTTCCTTTTGTTGGATGTTTGGGTTTTCTTATTTGATTAAAATACATAGAATGTAGTAGAAAAGTTTCTTATTGTCTTTAGCAAAAGTTGGATTTTGATGGCAAGGAGCTCACTTTTGTATTCTCTTTTTTTTTTTCAAATTTTCTATCAAAGTATTTTTAGATTTTCCCTTTGACTCTTTACTCTATCAGGGTTTTTCTTGATTTCTCTTTTGTGTGAAATACTAGAAATATTGGTGGACTATTTATGATCAGAATCTCATTTAAGTGGTTTGCATACCGCCAACTATACAGTCTGCCTAGTAATTGACTGGAGGTTACTATTCTTGGGTATTGATGTCTGCTTTTCCTAATGATCCAAATGTTAAATTTCTGTTTTTCTCTCCTCTTTTAGGTTTTGGCTGCTTCGTATATGCCAAGCGAGTCAGATATTCCTGAAGACTCAACGGTTGAGGCTCCCTTGACCATTAACATACCTTATGGTCTGCAGAGGGGGGCTCAGGAACCATCAGACTCGCATTGGTCGTCAAGAGGAATGAATATCACCTTTCCTATTTCTCTTCAGAAAGCGGCTGAGGGACATAATGGAAATGGTCCAGCCAGTAACATGGGCCCTCGGAAGAGAAGAAAAAAATGGTCAGCTGAGGAGGATGAGGAGCTGATTGCTGCTGTGAAACAACATGGTGAAGGGAGCTGGGCCCGTATTGCTAAGGAAGAGTTTGAAGGAGAGCGAACAGCCTCACAACTCTCGCAGGTTGTAATTTCATTTGACTGCTATTTTTCCTGATTTTCCTCATATATTTGAATAATCTTCATGTAGTGCATCCTCTCATACTGGCATGCGTCTTAGTAGTTTATGCATTCCTTTCTGTTTGCTTCTCTTTGGTATTGGCATATGCATGGTCTTTCTTTACCATCATATAGAGCCATTTCGTTGTCACATTATGGTAACGGAGTGGAGCTTCAAATGAAGTAGGCCTCTAATTGCACTACAAAAAAATATAACAAGTATGATCTAAGACTTGGAGTGTATAGCGACTAGGCATGATTGATGATGGTTTCCTCTGATTATAATACTACCATCACTTCCTCATTTTTTCAGTTAGTGTCCTGTTTTTGGTATTATACCTGCTTATGCACCATTGTCTGAATTCTGATGAGGATAGTGTTGGCTTAGAAGAGAAGAACCATAGCAGACCCCCTAAAACAAATTTCATGAGCTCCGTATGTTCTTAAGCTTTTTACTCCATATATGTCACACTTTTTCTAGATGCAACTAGGTAGTAGTGAATTCACACTTTTCTTTATCGGATCCCTGTGTTTTTCTGGTAGAAGGTGTCTGTAGCAACTATAACTTAAAATTTATCTGTAGAACTGTGGTCATTGCTCTAGAAATATATCCGTTGTCATCTGGTTAGGTCTGGATGTGGGCGAAGGGGTTCTCCCCATTTTTCCCTGGTTCAAAATCTGGCATTGGATCTTTAAACAATATGATTAATAGTCTCTTGAAAAGCATAAAAGGCAGCTGTTGAAAGCAATAGTAAAGCAATAGTCTTCTCTGTCCACCATTTTTGTGGATATTTTCTCGTCACTGTTTCTGATGGTGCCAGGTATACTCTGTAAGTAGTGTGAAAATAGATTCCCGGGGACAACTTTGTATGAGCATCTGTGATTCTTTTATTATTAATATTTTTATTTTCATCCGGGCTGGTGTTAACAAGCTGGAATTTTCTTATTTGCAGCGATGGGGGGCTATAAAGAGAAGGTCTGATACTTCAAACTCTTCTACCCAATCCGGCCTACAGAAAACAGAAGCACAAATTGCAGTTAATCGTGCATTATCTTTGGCGGTGGGAACTCGGGTAGCCTCAAAAAAGCCTGCAGTAGGTATGTGTAATAGAAGACCCTTTCCAGCTAATTATACATTTATTAGTTCTAGATCCTGGCTATGTTATAATTGTTTTTTCATGCGAAGTTTGATTATTTTAGTCCCAACAGCTTTTTTCAACTGATTCGTCAATTTGACTGTGTTTGTTTAGGTATACCTCCAGTGCTTTCATCTGGTAACATCACTGGAGGACAAGCCAAAGGTGCCAACAGTGGTAGTTCATTGCAAGGTCAACAACAGTCTCAGCCAGTACTTCAAGCATTGCCACGGGCAGCAGCATCAGCTCCAACTGCAAAATCTCGAGTTCCTACAAAGAAAACAACAGGAAATTTGACGTCGAGAGTGGAACTAATGGTAACTGCTAATTCAGCAGCTGCTGCAGCTTGTATGTCTGGCCTGGCAACTGCTGCATCAGTCCCAAAGGTTGAACCAGGAAAGAACGCTGTTTCTGCGTCAGTGCCAAAGGCTGAGCCCGTAAAAACCTGTCCTGCAGCCTCTTTGGCCCGTCCATCAGGTGTTAAATCGGCATCGAAGGCTGAGCCTGTAAAATCTGCTTCAGGAGCAGCCTCTTTTACCTGTCCATCAGGTATTATATCAGCACCTAAGGCTGAGCCTTTAAAACTTGCTTCGGCAGCTGCCTCTGTGCCCCGTCCATCAGGTATTATATCAGCACTGAATGCTGAGCCTGTAAAACCTGCTTCGGCAGCAGCTTCTGTGCCCCGTCCATCAGGTATTATATCAGCACCAAATGCTGAGCCTGTAAAACCTGCTTTGGCAGCAGCCTCTGTGCCCCGTCCATCAGGTATTATATCAGCACCGAAGGCTGAGCCTGTAAAACCTGCTTTAGCAGCAGCCTCTGTGCCCCGTCCATCAGGTATTATATCAGCACCGAAGGTTGAGCCTGTAAAATCTGCTTCGGCAGCAGCCTCTGTCCCCCGCCCATCAGGTATTATATCATCACCGAAGGCTGAGCCTGTAAAACCTGCTTCGGCAGCAGCCTCTGTGCCCCGTCCATCAGGTATTATATCAGCACCAAAGGCTGAGCCTGTAAAACCTGCTCTGGCAGCAGCCTCTGTGCCCCGCCCATCAGGTACTGTATCAGCACCGAAGGCTGAGCCTGTAAAGCTTGCTTTGCCAGCCTCTTTGCCTTATCCCTCAATTTTTGTATCAGCATCTAAGGCAGAGCCTGTAAAACCTGCTCTGGCAGCTGCCTCTTTGCCTCGTCCACCAGGTATTATATCAGCACCAAAGGCTGAGCCTGTAAAAACCGTCACTTCTGCAGCAGCTTCACCTCGTACGTCAAGTATTCCATCAGCACCAAAGGCCTTAAACAGTTTTGCTGCTCCTGCTACTAACACTCGAGCGGTTGGACCTTCAAATTTAAGGCCTGCAGTTAACGGAATCTCAAACCACGCGATATCTTTATCACCTTCTAATAAGTCTTCACCTGTGGCTCCACTCTACAGAGGATCTACAATCCAGAATAATTCAGTTCCTTCTAGTTTTGCGTCATCAAGGTTGGCCCCTACACAGAGACCTACTGCACCTACTGTAGTGTCACAAAAGCCAACTGTGGTAGCGGCAGTTACCACCTCTTCCACGCCGGTTGGTGTACAGAAAGAGCAAACTCAGGGAAACCAAACACGCCCCTTGGTTACAACACCACTTAAGCCAGATAAAACCATCACAACAGACTCGGTGATTAGCACAGGAAAGCCGGTAGCTGCAAAAGTGGAGACTCCTCCGACTCTTATGCCTAAGAAACCCCAAGTAGTTGGCAGTTGTAGTGATAAAAGTTCGTTGGAAAAACCGCCTGAAAAAGAGAGTAGTACTACGGTTCCACCTCCCGTGGCTGCTAAGGCTGAATCAAACCCCAGAGATGAAGCGAGTCAAGCAAAAAGTTAAGATGTTGCAACCGTGACAGGGACTGAGCAGAAGTAGTTGTAGTTCATTTTGTTGAATTGTTTTCATGCTTTCATTAATGTTTTTTTCTTAGGACTCAGACAAGATTATGATTATGTATAGTAGGACCTGTTAAATATAAGGTTCTTACTACTAATTTAAATAGAAAACAGTGAAAGCAAAAAAAAAAAATGCAGTTTCAGTTGCATTTCATTTGTCTTCCACAAGTAAGCCAACAGTTTAGGTACAAGACCAAAACAAAACTATCAAAACAAGGAACTGAAATGGGCATATAACAAATAGATTGATTATTCAGGGAGCTTTCCAGGTTGCCTAACATAACTAGACTGTTTTTGCAGAGCTGGATTTGGACTGACACAAGAGAAGAGAGATGATGCAGATTGCTTCTGTTGTCTATTCTTCTTTAACTTGACACCAAACAAGAATGATCGTAATGGAATTCTCGGTCTTCCACTCGACGAGCTCTTGCTTGGAGTTGTTCTTGCTTCTGTTGCACTTGAGATCCCAAGATTCTCCTCCAGTTTACTTAAAATCCTCTCTGCTTCGGTTTTCAGAGCTCTTACACGATCAAGACCGGATTGAAGTTCAGCTGAGACTCTTTTGTTTTCCTGTTTCATGTTAAGTATCTCTCCATGGAACTTTGCAGCTTGGTAACCACTTATCTCTGAATCACTTACTTTATTACCACCTGAATGAGACGTGACTCTTGCAATCTCTTCTTGGATATTAGCTAACGATGCATACCTTCCTTGGAGTTCGTCTTTAAAAACCGCGCTGTTCTCTAGCCATAACTGTAACTCTGTTCGAATTTCTCTAAGGTGTCTATAGATCGGCTATGCTTCTGATGCAACTGCAGAATTACTACTACTTCTGGGAGATTCTTGATGTTGCTTGCTTTCGATTCTTAGTTTCGAGAGCTCTGATTTTAGATCCTGTACTGTTGTCTGGTACTTCTGTATCTGATGTACTGATGTGCTAAATCTTAACCAGAACTCCAGATTCTCTTCCAATACTGCATCAATATCTGCACGCACTTTGTCTTCCACAGTTGGAATATTTGTTCTCGGGCTGTCATCAACGTCTGCAAATTTCACCCTAACATCACTTGATTTTGTTCTTCCAGGTGTTCTCTTCATGTCAAGTCCTTGATGATGCGGCGTAGTGGCAACCGAAAAGTTAGAAGTTGGCGAAACGCTCACACTTTCGCGTTGTCCTTGATCATGTTCCAACTGGTTATTTCCTTCTTCTTGATGTGGCGAACCTTTCATGGGAGTTTCAAGTTTTCCACGTAACGTCTGAATCTCTACATCTTTGTAAGCAACAGCATTCTTGAGTTCTCTTAACTGTAATGCTAGCTCGAAGAATCCTTCGCGGTTCTTCTTCTCAACTTCACCTAACTTTCTCTTTACTTCTCTATAATCCCTTAGTACTGATGTGTATTCATCTAACAGAACCTTCTCTCTATCCTCCATACCGTCTGGTAACAACTGTCTCCAGTTTGGTGTCTCTTCGTCCTCATCTTCAGTAACCAAATCTTCTGCTTCTGTACCGAAACAAGTGCTTGCGGTTTCTGATAAAGCAAATGAATCTTTCATGTCTGGTTTCTCTTCTTGAGCTCCTTCTTCGTCTTCATTCTCTTTAACTACAATGGACTTTTTCTTAGTTTCCTCCACACTACTCTTTTCTGTCTCTTTTGAGACTGATTTCAAATCATCTGATCCTAATACAACTGGCAATTCCTGGAAAATTCCACCTGCTTCGACATCTTCATCCATCTTCACATCTTGTAACTTCCCAGATAAATCGTCAACAGTTAAATTAGCTTCCTTGAATTGTTTCTGTAGATTCTTGTTTTGATCTTCCACTTTTTGGAATATATTTCTAACGTTTCTCAGCTCGTCTTCAAGAATAGTTATTCTTTGCTTCATATCTGTTGAATCCGAAATAAGAGACGCCTTGTCCTCCTCTAGACCACGAATATGTTCATGTAAATCATCTGTCTCTGATCTTAATGTCTTCACCAATGCATTATGAGAAGAAGCATTGGTCTCCAATGAAACAACTCTATGTACAAGATCGTCAATCTTCTCTGCAAGCTTCACAACAGTAAGATTCTCATTTGAATCTTCTCTCTCAGATTCATAGTTCGACTCTTGAACCACATCAGCTTCTTCTTCTTCTTCATCTTCTGTCTTAATAACCTCATCATGATCATCACTTTCTGGTTTCTCAAATCTATTCCTCAATGCATTAAACCTTTCTTTAGCAGTATTGATCCTTTCCTTCTCAATTTCTGCTTCTTCAACAGATTGTCTCTGCTTCTCCTCAAGTCTAGCAAGTGTGTCCTTGCAAGAACTCAACGCGGTGCTTGCCATCAAGGTCCTAGCATCACTATCATCAATGGATGCACCAAGACCAAACTCATCTTGTAAGCTACAAACTCTCTTCTGCATCTCAACCACTTCATTCTCCAAATCCCAATACCTCTCATAAGACTGTTCATACGAGCTTCTCACAAATTCCTTCTCAGTCTGAAACGCCAAGATTCCCTTCTGAAGCTTATCAATCTCCTCCAAACCCTCTTCTTTACTCAATCCCGAACTTACAGTCGCTGCTTCTCGCTTTGCTAGAGCAAAAGCTACTGCTTCTTTCAGACTAGCTGGTCCTTTTCTAGACAACATTGTAGACTGACTCCTGAAATCTTTCTTCTTTGGAATCTCTGGGACTTCAGGTATGTTGCTTCCCTTGGGAACAAGGTGAAGATGCTTATGTGGTTTCCCTTCATAATCTTCATCAGTATCATCCTCCAGAGGAAACTGAACATGTTCAGGGAAAGCGGTAGCGATTGTGCGGTTTGCGCTTTGAAGCTCTCTAGACAAATGATCATACCGTTCAGCTAATGCACGATATGATCTAAAAGCTTCCTCTACGAAATTAACAATCTCTGGCCTTTTACGGTAATACATCTCAGCTCTTTTGGCAAAAGTGTCTCCATCTTCATCTATGATCTTAAGAGTATATTCTACCTTCTCTTCCATATCTACAATTCCAGAGACAGCTTTGTTAATGGCACACAGGATCAAGAACATTGTTAGGTGAAATGTGAATCAGGAAAAACTGGAACGTACCTTGTAGATTGTGTTCGAGCCATTTGGATTGCTTTGTACGGATGTGGCTGGCCCACCACCATGAATACGCATTGCTCGCTGCTCTCTGCAACATCTTTTTGTAACAAGGAAGAAGAAGGCTCAAACATGGCCAGTGTAAAATTTGGAACGTTGAGACTTTCAGGAACAGACAAGAAGAGAGAAGAAGTCTTTGTCCGTGTGTAGTGAAAATGTCCCGAGTATTTTGGGGATCCTTTGATCAACCTTATTTTTAGGATGTTTACCTTTGACAATAACAAAAAAGAAAGAAATGTGATATTTCTGTTTTTATCTGTATTGTTCTCTTCTGGATGTTTGTAAAGAACATATGATATATATTTACACTGCATGTATGATTTGTGTGTAGGGGAGAAACGAATTAGCCGAATTTAGGCACATCTTTGCTTAATTCGTGGGTACAAGATAATCCAAAATATTTATTTTGTTGGGCCCAAAACCTAACATTGCAAAACGATCTAAAAGACAGATTCTTTCGAGTGAGATCCCATCAATTTTTCCAAGATAGAATTGTTGAGCTAATCAAGAAGACACACTGTCTTTAAACTGTATGATTCATTAGAGTTAGGTATGTGGAATGTTTTTACCTGGCTTGAAAAGTCACATTGAAGAATCTGGCAAAAGAAGAACAGTGTGTCTTCTTCTTCTTCTTCTTCATTCCAGTCATGAGGAAACCCTAAAAGAAAACGATTACAAACCTCATTTGAAATCCCATTTTGTAAACTCCTCGATCGATTGATGTTAGCATTAATACAGATTGTAATCCCATCAATTGCTTCAAGTGTGATACTATCATGTCGCTTTGTGATTGTTCCTGATGAAAATAGTCTTACTTCAGATCCACCTTTTGATTCGAACCCTGAAATACATAAATTCTTATCTTTTCCTTTCTTTGTTAGCCACCAATCGGATAATGTGACGGATTTTAGGTTTCTGATTGGAGTGATGGCTCCTAGTGAAAATGGTGTTCTGTTGGTTCTTGGTGAAGAATTAGGTTTCAGTGAAGCTCTGGTGAATGTAAATGGCGATGGATTAGACTCCCGTAGCGATTTTGAGTCAGTATGCGGTGTGCGGAGAGTGACTCGAGTTTTGACTTCGTCGTCATCAAAACTGTTTTCAATGGTGTAACTGTGAAATTTCCAAAAGTTCAAATGAGAAAATTTCTAAATTACAGAAAGACAGGGATAAGTTTTCTGAACCGAACTAAACCGATTTTAAAATGTACGCTTTTTTGGTTCAATCTGATTTTGCTTTCGGTTCAGTTTCTGTATTATATAAAACGATTTGAAACTCTATGCTTAATTATGCTCATTCCAACTTGTTACCACCGTAACACCGTTATAAATTGTGATCATACTGGTATTCCGTATTACCATTTAACCAGATTTTATTCAAGTAAGCAAATTATACCAAATTTTTTCAAACCGAACCGAATTATATTTTTTGGTGTTGTTTCGGTTATGTTACAATAATACAATGGGCCTGGTATCATTGGGCCTGAGCATACTATGGTCCGAGATATATAGTTTGGTCGGTGGACGGTGGATTAGTGCTCCAATTACATCCCACCTAATGAGATCCACATTCGTTGCCTCGATTAATAACTAATTCCTCGAAAAAGTCAGTCAACCGATTACTTCCCATTTAATCCTCGTCTAATCAGATTATTTTCCGCTTAATCATTTATAATCTAATTATTTTTAAATTTTCAGATATAAAAAAATTTTGTTTTTGTTATACAGACATTTATATTGAGAGTTTGTGATGTTTATGATAAATTATGTTAAAAAATATAAAATAAATCATAAAATAAATTATTAATACTATATTTTCATGCATTTAGTATAATTTAAAAAAAATATTATTTAAAAAATTAATATAATAGATAAATATATTTTTAAAATATTAAAAAACCTAAAACTAATTCCCGTTAGATCCACCCTCGCCATCCGATCACCGGTATCTATCCATTTTGAAATCTATTGATCACGTGGAAAATATTGTGGATAAGAGTAAAATTTCATTTGGTGAAAAATTGAAATAATGCGGGACCACTAACACTGAAATATCATCATTTCGTCTAATCCCAAAACTCGAAAGCGTTCGTTTGTGTTGATGAGGCTACGAATTGCTCTACCAGAAGCGTATTTTAGAGAGAGAGAGAAAAAAATAGCGCACGTTAGTGTTGTTTTGGGAAGTAAATAAGAAAGTAAAACAACGATCAAGACGTAGAGGCTTTGATTTTTTTCTCATCCGATTTCGTTAGCTTCTTCGTCGGTTACTTCCGATCTTTCTGGATTTCTCATTTCCGTTCGTCATAGGTACGCGAATTATTCAAATTTTCTGGTTAATTTTGCTTCAAATTAGATTGATTCTAACAAGTTTTACTAATCGGATTGTAATCTTGCTTTGATTACACGAAGATCGACTTTAAATTCGTACAGTTTTGCAATAGTTCGAAGAAATAGTCTCGTTTGCTGATTGCGACGTGCTTGAATTTAGAATTACGATAATCTTTTGTAAATTATGAATAATGTTTCATAATTTTTGAATTTGTTTTGGTAGTTTTGAATATAGAGATCATATTACTGTTCAATGTTCTGCGAAGCTAATTCTGAATTATTTTCTAGGTTTGTTCAGCTAATTGTTTGTACAGTCCGCTTAGTTGATAATTACTTGGGGATGATGATGCGCACTGTCTCTTTACCATTGTCTCATGATCTGAATGTTTATAAGATCCATGAAGCTTCTGGATACCATAATGTACGTAGTGCCATGTTCGGATTTTAGAATTTTGTTATCAATTTCTTGAGTTTTGATTACTTACAATTGATCTGTTCCTGTGTGTGCGTGTGTGTCCAATTTCTTTTTTTTTTCTTTCTACAGAGTGTTGCTGGTAAAACTCGTTTGTATCTAACTCGGACTGGTCTTTCGTCATGTGCCATGGTATCATCTGTGCTCATAGCATAGTTTAATGGTTTATTTTCTTGCTCTATACATCAGTTAGTGCTTCTATGTAATTTTATTCAAGCAATGTTGGTGTTGTGATGGAACTCTCCTTTACCTTTAGAACTAATTTTTTTGTTAATAGTTCTCATATTTATACTTTTGGGTCTGCTCTCTATTATGTTTAATTTTTTTGTGTATATGTGCCTGATAGTTATGTATAGCTCTCAGTTAAGATAGATTCTTATGCGAGGGTTGTTATAGCCTTGTGTTTACTGTTTGCTATATATCTCCACCTTTTGAACAAAGAATCATTTTTAAGTACAGTTATGGATTTTTTTACTAGTATAACCTTCGCATGGCCTTCTTATTAATGTTTCCTTTCCTGTTTTCTTAGAGACAAGACGCTTGGAGTCTTCAGCTTTTGGGGAGCTTAAGTGGTTCAAGAGCTCCCGGATCATATAGGTATAACACATTCGTTTGCCAATCAGCTCTCCTCCCAGGGAGTGGAAATGAAGGCCCCATTCTTAAATCAACTGCAGTAATATTCACAAGGTGTTTTGCTTGAACCATTATTCATTTATACTATTAATTGAGTTGGGTGTGTTTAATTGAAAAAGTGTGCACTCACATCACATACTTTTTCTTACAACTGAGACCGAGAAGAGACAATTAGTTGGAGTAGGATATCATTCCATGTTTGGACAGTCTTTAAAATACATTTTTACTTTTTAGTAATTGAAGTCATTTTACCTGAAATGTTCGTTATTGACATCAGGGCATATGATGCTTTACGCGGAAATCCTCAGTTAATGACACTAATTCCAGCAGTGGGGATTCTTGCATTTGCTACATGGGGTCTTAGACCCCTTCTGCGCCTTGCCAGAGCTACCATGTTCGAGGTGAGATGTCATTCTTTCCTATACATTCCTCACTTTTGGTTCCAGGTTTACTTGCTATAGTTTATATTAAGTGGGTGCAACTTTAATTCCTGAAGGGGAATGATGCAAATTCACAGAAGAGCAATGCGCAGTACATTGTTGTGTCATATCTTCAGCCCTTGTTGCTTTGGAGCGGAGCAATCCTTTTATGCAGGTCAATAATATCTTTGTTTCTTATCTAGTAAGATATCATAAGTTTTTATTAAAACCAGTATGGGATTGTCTCTCAGAACATTGGACCCAATAGTATTGCCTTCAAGTGCTAGCCAGGCTATTAAACAACGCCTTCTGACCTTTGCTCGGTCCATGTCAACGGTTGTGGCATTTGCCTTCTGTTTATCAAGGTGAGCACGAATTCATGTAAACTATTACTGTAAGAACACTGCTACGTTGAGCTTGGCTGCTGGCATACTTGCTTAAGAATACAAGTCTTCAAAAGACCCAAATGACGTTTCTGCAGGTTCAGCATTTAGGTTCATTAAATCAGTTGGAACTATAAATGTGTTTCCATCCTTGTAAATCTGTCATAACTTTGCTTTACTAAGTTCCAAATGGCTTTTCAGTTACTGAGCATGTTATGTATTTTCTGCAGCCTACTTCAGCAGGCGCAGAAATTTTTTATGGAGACAAATAATCCTGCGGATACCAGAAATGTACGTCTCCCTATCCATAAAACGGCAGACACTTTCTTTTAAAGTGATGATTCTTGGTTTGCCTACTTTATGAGATGAAGTGATTACATAACACCTGCAGCTGACTATGTGTTATGATGCCTAAAACGTAGGGTGGAGTTTTCGTAGGTATTCTCCTCGTAGGAGAAGTTAAATATGTTTCGTAATACGTCTAATCTTTGCATATTTGAACTATACTTCAGATTGTGACTCTCATGAACAAATAAACATTTTACGCCTCCAAACTTGTATTCTATGCTGAAATATGCAATTTGCATTTATATATTGTAGTTGTTCTGAAGGAATACACTCTTTAGACATACTGTGGATTTACAAAAACTCAGTTGGCTGATACAAAATTTTTACTGGAGATTAGCCGATGCTATCTTGTACGACTCTCCAGCTAAGGTATTCGGAAATGTTTTTTTTTGTTATGCAGATGGGTTTCAGTTTTGCTGGAAAAGCTGTTTACACTGCTGCATGGGTTGCTGCTGCTTCATTGTTTATGGAGCTGTTAGGTTTCTCTACCCAAAAGTGGCTAACGGCTGGGGGTCTGGGGACAGTACTACTGACACTTGCTGGTCGTGAGGTGCGGTCCTCTCTTTTCTGGAAACACTTTGGCATAATAAATCTTTTTAACAGTGGGACAATAATACCTTTTGTGGATGGTGCAGATACTTACAAACTTTCTTTCAAGTATTATGATTCATGCTACGCGGCCCTTTGTTCTTAATGAGTGGATCCAGACCAAGATTGGAGGCTATGAAGTTTCTGGCACAGTAGAGGTCTTTAAACTTGTCAATATAAATTTGCTCCACAGGCTACACTAGATTGATTTTTTTTTTGTATCTGTCCCTGGCTTCAAATATTAGTATTGTTTTTTTTGTTGTTTTCACATATGAACTTTGTTTAATGGAAATTGAGTATGTTTCTTTTTCAGCGCGTTGGTTGGTGGTCACCTACAATTATCAGAGGTGATGACCGTGAAGCAGTACATATTCCTAACCATCAGTTTAGTCTAAACATTGTGAGGAATCTCACTCAAAAGACGCATTGGCGCATCAAAACACATCTTGCCATCAGTCATCTTGATGTCAGCAAAATTAACGTGAGTTTTACACATATCTTCATCCCTGAACTTTTAATGCCTGCTGGTGTGTTCAATGTGACAAGTATTGTATATATTTCAACTATACAGAATATTGTGGCTGATATGCGCAAGGTGTTGTCCAAAAACCCTCAAATCGAGCAGCAAAAAATACACAGAAGAGTCTTTTTGGAGGAGGTAGATCCGGAGAACCAAGCCCTTAGAGTAAGAAGATGCCTTCTGTCAACATATAATGTGTCTGTTTTTGCGTTAGTCAGATTTAATATCTATTTCTGGTATTGTTTGCAGATCTTAATATCCTGTTTTGTGAAGACTTCACGTTTTGAAGAATACCTGTGTGTTAAGGTATGTAGAAGCTAACTAAATAGACACTTTTTCATCACTGCAATGTGTATCTTTGGCTGCTAATTTATATCATTCAAATTAAGTGTATTTCACCACAGATCCGTGTACATGCAACACTAGATTATTCTGATCAACTGTTTACAGTTGTTTTTTTTTTTATCATCACTTTTCCATGACATTGTGTTCTCTGTCCAATGGGTGTGAACTAAGTGTGCGTCTCCGAGTATATGTGCCTGTGTCTCTTGTGTTAATGTCTCTCTGTGTGTGGATATGTATCATGTATGACGAACCTTATAATATTTGTACTTTTAAAACAGGAAGCAGTACTCTTGGATCTTCTTAGAGTTATTAGTCATCACGGGGCACGTCTAGCAACTCCGATTCGTACAGTTCAGAGGATGCGTAATGAGGCTGAGGTGGACAGTGCAGGATTTTCAGATATCATTTTCAACCAAGCAGCGATGAACCGTCGATTCATGCTGATTGAGCCATCCTACAAAATCAACAGTGATGACAATGCAAAGTCTTCCTCACCTAGCCCAGAGCAAAAAAGTGAAGAAAGGGACCTCCAAGACGAAACATCGGAAACCGAATCAGAAAACAACGAGTCAGTTCCAGTTTCAAATGCCAAAAAGGAGAAACCGAAAGCCACTCTTGGTTTCAACTCCAGTACAGGCACTAAGGGTTCTTCAACCTCAGATTCAGACCAGCCAGTAGCGCAAAAGTCGGAAGACAAGAAGAAAGTGGGAGATTCAAATAAAGTAGAGAAGGATGAAGTTTCTGATGGAGAAGGTGCAGCAACAGAGCAGACATTGAAATCGAAAGCTAGACAAGGGACCGAAAAGAGCAGTGGAGATCAGAAAGCTCGAGATGGTGGTGGATCTGGTACGAGTTCTTTGCTAGAGGAGAACATTGTTCTTGGTGTTGCGTTGGATGGATCAAAACGAACACTTCCAATTGATGAAGAGCTCGAGGCATCTGGTGCATTAATGGAGTCTGAAGAACTTGGTATTGGATCGGAATGAGTGGAAGGAAAACAAGTAGAAGAAATTGTATTCAAAGCAAATTAACGCATTTGTAGAAAGTAACAAACAGAAATGGAGAAATGAGCGCGACTCTGTGATTTTTTCTTTAACTGTAGAGGTTTGCGCCATTTCATCTCAGTACATAATTCACGACTCAAAAACTCGAAACCAGTTTGTCTTAGTTTGAATTTTGTGTGTTTAGGAAATTCCCGAGTATCAGATGTGACTACTCAAATTCAACGGTAAAACTTTCAAAACGTTATACAAAATAAAACTTTGAACTTGGAAGATCTTACAAACAGAAAGAATATGACATGTAGTTTCCATACTAATGAAAATACAACAAATCAAACACATTTGAAAAAGTTGATGAAAGCATCAACAAGGCGAAACCATGCGCGGCGCCAAGGTGAATCAAAGCAAATAAACACAATAAATGTGATCCATGTTACACCATAAGTGGCTGCTAGGCTCCAGTAAAAGGTCACCATATCGATTAATGTTTTGTCATCTTCGCTTTGAGAATCAGATCCATGGAAGACGGTAGTGTTATTATCATCACAACTTTTGTTTATGGCAGATCCACAGAGAAGAGGATTACCAATATAGTTGGTTTCATCCAAAGTAGAGAACTTACCTTGAGTTGGAATGGAGCCTGACAGGTTGTTGTAGGACACATTGAATACAACCATATAGTCTAACTTGGATAGATCTTGAGGTATCGGTCCATGCAACACGTTAAATGAAAGATCAATGCTCTCTATACCTGTCAGATTGGAGAAGCTCTCAGGTATTAAACCTGACAAAGAATTGTGAGACAGATTCAAAGCTCGCATTTTTTGAAGATCCCCTAGCTCTTCTGGAATTTCACCACTGAGTTCATTGTTTGACAAATCCAGTCCAAACATGGAGTTGGAACTTCGTTCGGTGTAAGAGTCATACCTACTCTTTGAAGCAAATTCAAATATGAATTTCGCCTGGCCAGAGTAGTCGGGAGAAAACTCAAGTGGTAAAGTCAACGACCTAGAATATGTCTTGAACATCTCATCATTGCCAAGGCCATATGATGAAAAATCAATATCAGTATCAAAATCCATGTTACTTCCAAATGCTGCATGGTTGAGACATGAAGGTATAGACCCATTCAATCTATTGTTGGCCAGATCCAACATTTTTATGCTACTTAGACCACACATATCTTCAGGAATATGACCTGTTAATCTGTTACCCCTCAACAAAATAGAGAATACAAACAAACTCTTTGTTGATAAAACTTGGTATAGTCCCAGATAACTTGTTATTTCGTAGGTCGAGTACAAACAGGTTTCTTGTCAATGTACTTGGAATCGTACCATTAAACTCATTGTCATTTAGAAACAACAAAGTCGCACCACCGAAGTAAGGAGGCAAGTTCCCTGAAAACTTATTTCTACTGAGGTCCAAAATGTTCATGGAAGATATGTTAAAAAGGGTGCTTGGTAAGGTACCTTCCAAAAGATTATCAGAAACGAGAAGATAAAAGAAAGAAAAGCCTCCTAACCAACTTGGGATGGCACCCTGTAGAGAGTTTCTAGACAAGTCGAGCACATCTAGAGATTTTGAATGAAGCAGCCCATCTGCAATCTCTGTAAATAAATTGTTGTCAGCAATCAACACATATAGCGACACCAACTTTGTAGGCTTTGAGAATATTTGGCCGCTGAATCTATTGTATGAAAGTTTCAAAAATCCCAATGAAGAACAACCAACGCGGAAGTTCCTTGGTAGAGTGCCGGAGAAGTTATTATGAGACAGGTCCAAGAAGATTATATTTTTCATCTCTCCCAAAGAAGATGGCAAATTTCCTTGAAACCCATTATATGAGAGATTCAAGTGTATTAGATTTGGAAGTAACTTTCCAATATTCTTGAAAAGATGCCCGCCAAAACTGTTGGTTGATAAATCCAAAACTTTCAAACTTTGATTAAGTAGCCTTGGCAACTGAAACATGGTTAGAGAGTTGTTCTGCAAAAGAAGAACCTCAAGTTTTGGATTTTTCTCCAAAAGCCAAGAGGGGAATTCTCCAGTTAACTTGTTGTTGGAAATATCAATTAGACGCAAGTTCTTTTGGTGTTGAAGAAAGCTAAGAGTCATTTCCAAGTTGCAGTATTGTAACTCTATGAGATTCAACTGAAACTTCGGCTGCCAAGAGATATTTTTCATTATCTGCAACAAACTAGATCTTGAAGAAAGTTTGAACACTTTGAGATTTGAGAGGTTGGCGATTAAATCGAAAGAGAATGAACCTTCAAACTCATTGTCTGAGAGAGATAAGTACTCAAGCGAGTTAAGGCTATTGGTAATAGATGGAAATGTTCCACTGAATTGGTTTGAAGAGACATCAAGTACTTTGAGTTGAGTCAAGTTGCCAAAGCACTCAGGAAATATGCCTGTAAGTTTGTTTTGACTCATATCGAGCTCTTGCAAATTCTCCAATTGGCAAAGTTCTGTAACACACTTGCACAACTCACTTCCAACAAATATTTGACTTTATAAAAAAAAAAAAATTGGTATGTACTATAACATGCCTTGGTTTTCCAATGATCCAGAAAATTCGTTGTTGCTTAAATCCAAAGCTTGAAGCTTATGGAAATATGACAAGCCTACAATAGGTATCAGAAACAAGAAGAAAAAACGAATTAAAAGAGGTGTTCAAAGGTCCCAATTATATTTTTGATGTATAAAGGAAAATATATATATATCGTGAAGAATTAGCTACCTTCATTTGGAAAAGGACCCCTGAACATGTTCCCGCTTAGATCCAACAGTTCCAAATTTTTCAAATCTTTTAGTTCTACAAAATATAATAACAAAGTTAATAAAATCTATAGACTAGAGATTGAAATCTCAAAAATGGACATACCGTTCATTGGAAAAGTCCCATCTAAAGAGTTTCCTTGTAGAATCAAAGTTTTAAGCGATGAGGCAGAATTCAAAAAGAGTAAAACACTGTTATTGATGCTATTGTCACCAAAATCGAGGATCTCAAGTTTTCTCAGTTGCCCAAAACTTTCATAACCTATGAAAAAAAGCCAGCCATATATATATAATTAAAGAGCTGTTACAAATGTATTGAGATGGAAGTGAAGACACATACATAGATGATTAAAAATGGAACTAAAAGATATACCATGTATATCATCGAACAAGCCAGTAAATCCGTATCCAAAATTATTTAAGTTTAGAGTTTTTAATTCTTCGAACGGATAAAAAAATGACAGATTTAATTGGATACGATCAGTGAATGTATAATTCAAGAACAGGTCGGTCACACGTCCGCTTGTACGATCACAATTGACTCTTTCCCATCGGCAACAGTTGCTGTTTGTGTCATTAATAGACCATAGAACATTCGTAGTGTTAACATAAGCCTTGAGCGCCAACAAACCAATCCTTTCCTTCTCGATGCAACTTGTATACCCTTGCATCTGCATTGATACTACCATGACCCATGTTGCAAAGAAAAAGTGCCGCACAGATAAAACCAACATTTTTGCAAGAAAATGTCAAATGAATGGAGTTGGTAGTTTGACGACATTTGAACTTCTCCAAGTTTATATCCAATCTCAAGTCAATTACTACTTGGTGATAATATTAAGTGTGGGAAACGAAACCTCTAGTATTTTCGTTGTTTAATTAATTAGATTGTATTCGAAATTTTTATTTATTTATAAGATTGTATTCTTCACGACGATTTTGTTTATGGATTCAACGGTTTATATGGTTTTTCTATAAATTGTCCCTTGTTAGTAACACGTCATAGAAAATAAATAACAAACTTACAAGTCAATGGTAGATAAATTAAGAAATTGGATCTGCCAGAGGAGAGATTGAAAATTAAAAGCAAGACATTTTTTTTTTTTATATAAAATGTGAATTATATTACCGAGAGGAACAAAGTATATTTATACAAAGTTTGGGGCATGCGGATTCAATAGACCAAAAAAATATAAAAAGCCATATTGAATCTAAAGAGGAGAGCATTAAGAACTAATGCAACTTGAGCAAAACATAGTTAAGAGTGTCTGAACCATTGAGAGAGAAGACTTTCACATCCCTTACATAGTCGGTGGGCTAGAAGAGTATCCCGAATGTTCCTGTCAATTCGCCGGAACAAAGTAGAAACAGTAGAAGAGATATTCTGGTGATATCTAATGTTTCTTTCATACCAGACAATAGACATTTTATTGAAGCCTTGCAACTAAACACATTTGGTCACTATATCTATTGTATGAAAGCTTCAAAATAATTAGTGAAAAACAACCAATGCAAAATTTCTTTAGTAGACTACCTGAGAAATTATCATAAGATAGGTCCAAGAAATATATATTTTTTATCTCATCGAACGAAGATGGCAAATTCCCTTGAAACCTAGAATTTGAAACCTATTAAGACATGAAGGTATAGACCAATTCAATCATTGTTGGCAATATCCAAAACCAATGTTTGAAAACTCGCTAGGCGCTAGTCGGGCGGCGAGGGTGGGTTAGCGCCTAGGGGATTAATCGGGGAGTAAACGGGGATTAATCGAGGACTAGTTTTAGAATATTTTAATATTTTAAAAATATATTTATACATTATATTAAACTTTTAAATAATATTATTTTTAAAATTATAGTAAATACATGAAAATATAGTATTAATAATTTATTTTATGATTTTTATTTATAATTTTAACCTAATTTATTATAAAACATCACAAATTCTCAATATAAATGTCTGAATATACTTGAAATTTTAAAAATAATTAGATTATACATGATTATGCGGAAAATATTCGGACTAGACGGGGAGTAATCAGTTGACTAACTTTTGTTTGAAAGATTAGTCATTAATCTAGGAAGCGAGGGTGGGCCTAGCGACTAGTCGGGGTGTAATCGGAGCTAGACATGGATTTTTAGAACATGGTCCAAAACCATGGTGCTCTTTAGATCACAAAGACTAGGCCTGGGCATTTTCGGATTCGGACCGGTTTCGGATCGGATTGAGTCAGATTCAGATTATTCGGATATGGAATTTTAAAATCCGAACACTATCCGATTGTATTTTCGGATCGGATTTCATCGGATTCGGATCGGATCATAAATTTTATATGTAACCCGATAAAAATCCGAAAAAAATTCGGATTCGGTTAATAAATCCGAATAACCGAAAAAATCCAAAAAAACCCAAAAAATCCAAAACAAATCCAAAAAATCCAAAAAAATCCGAAAACCCAAAAAATAAAAAAACAAATCCAAGTTTTTATTTTTTAAAAAATAAATAAGAAGTGTAATCAAAAAAATTAATTTTAGTTGAAAAGTATAAGGAAATCTTTTCGAATATGTCATATAATTATGAATATTAATAATTAATATATATTTTGTATATTTAAGAATATATGTAATTATATATATAAATATATATATATTCCATATATTATATATTTCGGATTCGGATTATAACCGAAACGAAAAAATTTTTAGAATAAAAACCGATCGGATTTAATAAGGTGTTCGGATTCGGTACGGATATTTTCAGATCGGGTCGGATCGGATTTTCGGATATTGGATTTTATGCCCAGGCCTAACAAAGACTATTAACTCTTACGGGAAGACATAAAACGATATACCAAATCAACTTTAAATGTCTAAAATCATACAGACTGAAACAAACATGACATATAGTTCAAACAGAAATGAAAATACACCAAATCAAACACATTTGAAAAAGTTGATAAAAGCAAGGCAAAACCATGTGCGGCGCCAAGGTGAATCAAAGCAAATAAGCACAAAAATATAGTCCATTGTTACACTGTAGGTTTCGGCGAGGCTCCAGTAGAATATTTCCATATCGACTGTTGTTTCCTCGCCTTCGCTTCTTTGAGAATCAGATCACAACTTTTGTTTATGACTGATCCACAGAAAAGAGGATTACCAATATAGTTGGTTTCATTTAAAGTAGAGTATTAGGAGAAGATGAGATAAGTTCATACCTTCGATATATTCATATATTAGATAGAGTACTATTGTTGAGGATATTGTAAACGCGTATATAAGGTTGATGATCCCTGATGAATAAAACGATATTCAAACCAATCTGATCATTAAGTTTATATGGTATCAGAGCAGGATTAACAAATTTCATTTCTTTAAAATCGTGTGAATGTGTGAAAAAAACGATGAGTGAAACATCAGATACAGATCGTGAAGAAATAGTCGCCTCATCCAAAGTTGAATATCCTATGGGATCACCATACTATCTTCATCTTTCTGATAATACAGGATCTGTGATCAGGAGTTCAGATGAATGGAGATAATTATGCCGAGTGGGCAACGGAGCTTGAAAACGCTGTTTGTGCGAAGAAGAAGATGGGGTTCATTGATGGAAGCTTAAAAACTCGAGGATCTACGTCGGATGATTTTGAACAATGGCATACTGTGAAAGCCATGTTGATTGCGTGGCTACGTGCTTCTATTTCAACGGTAACTTTTACTTCTGAAGCTTACAAACTTTGGGTTAATCTACGGAGGAGATTTTCCATCGGGAATGCGGTTCGAGCATATTAACTAAAGACAGAGCTTGCCGCATGTCGCCAAGATGGACTCTCTGTTCAAGATTACTTCGGTAAATTATCTTCCATGTGGGAAGAACTCAACAATTACAAATCATCCCATACATGTTCATGTGGAGGAATGGAGCTGTACGCAAAGGAGAAAGAAGAAGAACATATTCATCAATTTCTAATGGGTCTGGATGATGTACGATTTGGGAATGTCTGTACAAATATTATCGGTACAGATTCATTACCAGATCTTAGTCAGGTGTACCAAAAAATTGTTCGTGAGGAACGCCACATCAATTCATTACACACAGAAGTCAAATCCGAGGTTGTGGGGTTTGTTACAAGAACTGATGCACGAAGTGATTCGCGTCTTGATCCCTCTGCAGTGTCCCCTTCAATAGCTCCCGCAACTCGGGCTCGCGACAGGTCAGTTGTATGCTCTCATTGTGGAAGAGTAGGGCATGAAAAGAAGGAATGTTCGCAGATTATTGGATTCCCAGATTGGTGGACAGAGCGGAACCAACAACAAAATAATTATCAAGGGAATCAATCTGGCCGAGGAATGAGGCAGAGGCTCATACAATGGAGGCCGAGGCAGAGGAAATAAGCAGTATCGATCCAATGCAGCTCAGGCAGCTCCAACTAACTCCCCGATCCCATCTTTCTCTGCAGAGCAATGGGTTTCTCTCTCGCAACTGCTTGATCAGCAGCAGCGATCTACTGCATCTCCCATCTCTGATCGGTTGAATGGTAAGAACCAAACTGGTGATGTGATTCTCGACACTGGAGCATCACACCACATGGCCGGTGATGGTACTCTTCTCACTAATTTATGAGACATTGTTTCTTGTCCCATCAGTTTTGCGGATGATAGTCGTGTGTTTACTGTGCTATCTGGTGTGTTGTGTCTATCGGACAAGATCAAACTCGAAAAATGTGTTACTGGTTCCAAATTTGAACTGTGCATTATTGTCAGTCTCAAAGCTTTTAAAGCAGACTGGATGTCTGGCTGTGTGTTCACTGATACAATTTGTATATTGCATGACCGTTTTACGAGGACCCTGATTAGAGCAGATGAAGAACGGGATGGTGTGTATGTTTATCGAGATATGCCTTCTGTCCGTGTAAACAAGGTTCAACTCTCTTAGGATCAGGCCTTGTGGCATAGGCGGTTAGGGCATCCAGCTTTTCAAGTATTGTCATTTTTACCTATGGATTTTAGTTTTAAAAACAACTCTGAGCGTTTGGGGGGGGGGGGGGGGGGGGGGGGGTTGTAACATTTGTTTCGAGTCCAAACAGTGTCGGCCCTTACTCAACTGATGCCTAAAGCAAACCAAACAAATGATGCCCTTTTGTTATAAATAAAATTTCACAAAAATGTAAAATAACCGATATTTAATTATCTTAAAAAGTAATATGAAAACATCAATACATTGTTACTCATGAAAAATAATCCTCCTTGCTTTCTTTGCAGCAAAATCATTAATAAACTTTGAATAATCGAGTTCTTCATCCAAAGCATGTTCTATTGATATTATCGCCAATCCATTCAATCGTTCTTGTGACATAGTCGATCGTAGATAGTTCTTTATGAGCTTTAATTTTCGAAAAACTTCTTTCTGCACAAGCAACTGAAACTGGAATTGTGAGTAAAATGCGATAAGCGATCCATGTGTTCGGATAACAACCATCCATTTTTTTCAAAAATTCCAACACCTCAACCACTTTTGTGATTTCTATTGGCAACACTTGTATTAGAAGTTTAAGCTCCATAAATAGATCTTTTCCTTCTAAATCTCTATTTTCATTATGCTTCAGAGAAGATTCAAGCTTCATACAAGATATCATTAGCTCATCATCTTTTGTTGATCTTAGATTCTTTAAACAGAACAAAAATCCAAAAATCTCCTCATAACGCTTAAATTGCTCAAATCTGACCTCAAGAGACATTATATCTTGATCCACTAAGCTGATGAAGTAATCAATCCTAAAACTCTCCTCTGGAGTTAATTTGCTGCTCTTATCCATATTCTCATCATCTTCACCATATTGCATTTTTCTTTTCATCAAACGCTTTGATTTTGTAGGAAAAACTGGTTCAATCTCCATTTTAATGGCAATTTCTGTAGCTTCAGCTTTTGCTTTCTCAAAACCTGTTTCTCTATAGTTTTTCAAATAACCAACAAGTCCTCCTAACTGAAAAATAGCAGCTTGAAGCCATATCACAAAGCGCAAGATTGAGACTATGACATCCGCATGGAGTGTAAAATGCCCTTGGGTTTATATCAAGTAGTCTTTTCTGAACTCCTTTATGTTTTCCTTTCATATTTTGCCCATTGTTGTAGCCTTGTCCACTAACATCATCAATATTCAACTTCATGTCAGCCAATGCTACTTGAAGAGTATTGAAAATCCCTTCTCTCTTGTCTTTGACTTCCAAAAAGATAAAAAAGAACTCCTCAATCTTGGGTGAAATTGTTGAAACATCCACACATCGAATTAGAAGGGTCATTTGTTCTTACGACTAACATCAGGAGTGGTATCTAAAATGACTGAAAAATATTTTGCATCTTGAATCTTCTTTAAGATATTCATCTTAATCTCATTACCAAGCAATTCTATCAACTCATTCTGAATCTTATGGCTAAGATAATGGTAATGAGTTTCACCTTTATCAATCCGTCGAATATGTTCCTTCATTACTTGGTCAAATCCTCCAATCATCTTGATAAAAGCCAGAAAATTCCCACTGTTAGGATCAATAGTCTTCTCATTTTCGACACGAAATGCTAAATTTCTTTCTGCTAGTGTCTTCACCACTGCAATTATTCTCAGCATCACATCTCTCCAATGCTTTCTCTCCTTATTAATTTGTTCCTGCAAATTCTTATCAATGGTTTTATTTTTCTTCAATCTCACTTCTGACTCTGTCCAATGAGTCATGCAAATAAGATGATGATGACGACTAGTTTCATGATCTTTCAGCCTTTTTGAAGCATTTCGCCAATCATTAAATCCAGTTCTTGCCCAAACAGGAGAATTTGCCTCTTGTGTAAATAATTTACAACAAAAACAAAAACTCTTGTTTTTTGTTTTTGAGTAAACTAACCATTTTCTGTCTTGCTTCTCTCCATTGAGCAATTTTCTTGTATAAGAGGAATAAGTGAAACATCTATCAACTTTATCTCTTTCGAAGACATAACTTCTTGACGGTCTTGCGGGTGGACCTTTCTCAACAAGAAAATCTCTTATCCTCTTATCAATTATTCCCCAATTTCCAGGATCTTCCATATCCACATTCTCATAAAGACCTTCAATGTCATCAATTTTCTGATGTTCTTCCACATTTTCATCCTCAAATTGTTCTCTTTTTTCATTCATACCATTTGCAGCATCTCCAACAAGTTCTCAACAGTCTTCTCATCTGCATCTTTTCCATTTGTAACATGTTCTTCATCTTCCTTGTTTAACTCAGGATTTTCAGCTCTAGCACTCTCATCACTAGCTTTTTTAGTTCTCGTTACATACTTCAACATATCATTAGTTTGAGAACTCACCACTTCATCTTGCCTTTTCTTTCTCTTCCTATTTTCATAACTACATGGCTGGTTTCGAATTCTATTACCCGGCAACATTTTTCTACAAGTAACAAATTAATAAATAAGTTAGTGAATTACAATAATATGAAATTAATTTCTGTGTAAAATAAAAAGTAAATAACAGAGCAACTATCATCTTCACGTAAACATACAAACACTGAAAGTCTGAAACACTCGACACAAGTTTGTGTGAAAAAAACACACGACACAAGTTTGTGTGAAAAAAACACACGACACAAAGCAAGAAAATAATCAAACAAACAAGGAAACAATTAATAATTTTGACTTTGAAATCAAATTATGCTAGACTGCAAGTGTAACTGGCGTGAAAATCTCAGCAATCTAGTTAAATTTTGGCTTAGATTAAAACAAAAAATAAAGAAAAACAGGGTAAAAAACTAGAGAAGAAAGAAAAGAATACATACTCAATTTGCCGAAACTTTCTAGAGTAATCAATTAGACTAAAGAATATCGATGATGAAGAAGAAGCGTTGAAGCTGAATCGACAAAAGCTTTTTTTGTTAATGTTAATTGTTATATAATTAAAGGAAATCTAACTAAAATTATATATTAAAGTAAATCTAACTAAATCAGAATATTTTATACTTGAAAAAATAGAAAAGGAAATAAAAATATATAATGTTTTATATGTGATTCAATCTTGGTAAAAATATACAAAAAAAAAAAAATTTAAACCCCTATACCAAAATAACATATACATGATGCCCCTAAATTTATTGTAATGTTTGGTGCCTAAGCCCTTACTTTAAAGGCTTTATCTCAGAGCTGGGCCTGCGGTCACAGATGCACAATGGCGTGAAGCAATGGCAAACGAAATAAAAGCACTTGAAGATAATGACACATGGACATTGGTTACACTTCCAGAAGGAAAGAAAGCCTTGGGAAGCAAATGGATTTACAAGCTTAAATACAATGCTGATGGTTAAGTGGAACGTCATAAGGCGAGGCTAGTTGTTCTCGGCAATTTACAAATAGAAGGTCATGATTTTAATGCTACGTTTGCTCAAGTTGCTAACTGTTAAATCTGTGATGCAAGTCATACCTACTCTTTGATGCAAATTCAAATATGAACTACACAGATCGAGAGTAGTCTGGATCCAACTCATCTGGTAAAACCAAAGATTTATGATATGTTCCCAACTCATTATACAAATGAAGAGTACTATACGCATTATACCAATTTCCCTCATATTCAAAGCTCCTTCCAAATGATATATATATATATAAACCCATCCAAACTATTGTTGGCAAGATCCAAAAACTGGATACTCCTTAGATCGCAAAAGTTAGTAGGTATTAGACCCGTTAAGTTGTTACCCCTCAGCAATATAGAATGAACGTGCTGGTTAGTTGAAAAACTGTGGAATAGTCCCATATAAATGGAATACTCTAGTAGTAATAATTATTATTATGATTACACAACTTATATTAATTTTAACAGTAAAATTAATGGATTCTTTGTGTTATTATTTTCTTATAATATTACATAAAACAAAGGACATACTTTTTCAGTTTAAAACATCATAAATCGTTGGACCGACACTGCTTGGGTCTTACTCCTAAAAAATGAGACTCAGTTTTAGGTTTTTAACGACTATCCTCTGAATGCTTGAAACAGGGATCTCAGTACACCAAAATAAATATGTGTACTCATACCAAGTACAGTACGGATCTTCTTCAGAAAATAAAAATAGCACATGCTAAACCGGTAGCTACTCCAATGTCCTCCGCACAAGTTCTCACGCTAAACTCTGGTGAACCTCTACCTGATTCTGCAGAGTTTCGAGCAACGGTTGACAGTCTCCAATATCGTGGTCTCACAAGACCGGATATTTCTTTCACAGTCGATAAACTCTCTCAATTTATGCACCAGCCGAGAACACATTATTGGGAAGCAGTAAAGAGAGTACTTCGATATCTGGTTGGTACAGCAAACAAAGACATTTTCTTCTCTGCACAAATGTCCCTGACTCTTCACGCATAATCGGATGCGGACTGGGGTGGCAACAAAGATGATTACACTTTAACAGGAGCTTACATTGTGTATCTAGGCAAGCAACCAATCTCTTGGGCTTCAAGCAAACAGAAAGGAGTATCTCGTTCTTCGACAGAGGCCGAGTACCGCACACTTATTGAAGCTGCATCTGAGGTCAAGTGACTTATCTCCCTTATGTCTGAACTAGGTGTTGAATCTACCTCACCTCTGATAATATTTTGTGACAACATTGGCGCACATATTTATCGACAAATCCAGTCTTTCACTCTCGCATGAATCATCTCGTGTTGGTTTATCATTTTGTCAGAGAATTAGTTCAAGCTAAGGTTCTTGGTATCTCTCACATTAGCTCCATCGATCAACTTACGGATACTCTCACCCGGTTTATCGATCTTTCTAACAAGATTGGACTTTCTACTCGACGTCCATCTTTAGGGGCATATAAGTATATTAGGATATTTTCTATTATTAAAATGTATATTACTTATATATCAAGCTGTTAGGAATATTCTAGATACTTATTATGAACAACTCATACCGTTTTTAAGTTTCAACACACTTATTTGCACCCATTATGTGTACTTAAAGCATGAAAATAGTTATGTATCATAAGGATATTATCACAGACCACAAACTCGTACATACTATGTTTCCAAAATAATTATGGGAAGGAACAGTTTTGGTCTTTGACAAAATATTCTTTTATATATGGTCATGGTTCAAATAATAATTTACTATTTTCCTCCATTATTATTGGATTATATTGACAAGTGGATATGACATGTGACGTATCTCCTGCGTAACTTTTCTTCTTCTCTGGATAAGCTTTTGCCACTCATTTCTCTTTTATTAAAAAAAAAACTGATTTAGTTCATATTTTTGTTCGTTTCTTTTTGGAAATCAAATTTAAATTGTTATGTTTCTAATCCAAAAGAGGAATCAATTTGCACTATCTGATGTAGAATAATACACAAACAAAATATCTTAAAGATACTATAATAGTAAAGATCAAAGACCTTAGCAAAAAAATAAACAGAATAAGAGTAATATTCCACAAAAATGGCGTTAACGTCTTGAAGATCAAAAGCTGATCACAGTTTCTGGCTTTTTGCTATACCTATTTCACATTATTTCAATTCCATGTTTAGAGCTCGTCGCCTAGTCTCTGCAACATCGTTTCATAACAATGGATGTCTTCATAGAGTAAGGCATACACCATGATATTCATCTCTTTTAACTACATAAACTCAAAACCTAAATTTCATTTTAATTATTGAAGCTGCAGCAGCGGACCGGATTGGATCGGTTTCAGATTGGTGAAACAAAAGCAATAAGATTATTACCTAGGTGATGTTGGGATAAGCATCAACTTGTTCAATTAGGATTAAGAAAAGAGTTTTGTGTTGAAATAGATTTAGGAGTTATCTAAATTACTATTTCCAAGTTCTATTGAGATTAGGAGAAGCAATGTGTGCTATCCCTATATATTCAATATTGAGTTGTGACATTGGATTAAGGACA
The DNA here is from genome assembly GCA_963854855.1 of Nasturtium officinale. NCBI lineage: Eukaryota > Viridiplantae > Streptophyta > Magnoliopsida > Brassicales > Brassicaceae > Nasturtium > Nasturtium officinale. The sequence goes on from OY978514.1 coordinate 2,069,142, forward strand.
AAGAGAGAGAGAGTTTTGAGAGAGTTTAGTTTTGAGTGATTTTCTAAACTTAATAAAAAGAGCTATTCTTTATACAAAGTTTTGAGTTTGTTCTTGAAAAACTTTATTTGGTATCAGAGCGTTAGGTTAATCGATCAAGGAACCTTGTTAAGGAATCACGAAGATCATAACCTATACACGACGTCACCGAGTCATGGGAGACGTTACAACAACTTTCCAACCAAGAGAAGTACCTTCTTCATCAGTTCATTGTCCGATGTTGACCGCAACAAATTATACGGTATGGACAATGAGGATGAGAATGATTTTGCGAATTCATAAGGTGTGGGAAACAATTGAACCGGGTTCAAACGAATCTCACAAGAATGATATTGCTATTGGCTTATTATTTCAATCAATTCCAGAAAATCTTATTTTACAAGTAGGTGAACAAGATTATTCGAAAGGAATTTGGGATGCAATAAAAAGCCGGAATCTTGGAGCAGGTAGAGTTAAAAAAACTAGGCTCCAAACCCTATTATCCGAGTTTGACCGGATGAAGATGAAAGACTCGGATAACATTGATAGTTTCGCAGGGAAGTTATCAGAAATTGCCTCAAAATCGGCATCCTTAGGACAAACAATTGATGAACTGAAATTAGTTAAAACGTTTCTGAATAGTTTGCCTCGATGTAAGTTTATTCATATCATAGCATCTCTCGAGCAAGTGTTGGACTTAAATAATACTGGATTTGAAGACATAGTAGGAAGACTTAAAGCTTATGAAGAGAGAATTCTCGATGAAGAAAATTCACAAGGAGAGCTACTATATGCAAATTCTGATAGACAAAACACACAGTGGAGAGGACGTGGAAGAGGATTTAGAGGACGAGGCAGAGGACAATCAAACTATGATCAATCAATCTTTGATCAATCCGATCAAACAAGGGAGAAGAGAGATCTCTCAAAAGTAATATGTTTTCGGTGTGATAAACCAGGTTACATTGCGTATAGGTGCCCTGAAAGATTACAGAAACTGAAAGAAACTAACATGGTGAAAAAGAAGAGGTAACAGAGGAAGAAGAATCTTTATTTATGCACGAGGTGGTGATGCTAAATGAAGATAAAATCATACCGAAAAAACTATAAAAGAGAAGAAGGTATGTGGTATTTGGATAATGGGGCAAGTAATCATATGACCGGAAACAAGAATTATTTCTTGGAACTTAACGAGAATATCAAAGGCAAAATGAAGTTTGGAGATGGATATTTTGTTGAAATAGAAGGGAAAGGATCAATTATATTTCAGGGAAAAATGGAAAAACAGATTCTTATCTCCGATATATATTATATTCCGAATCTTAAGAGCAATATTTTGAGTTTAGGGCAGGCGACTGAGGTTGGATGTGTTGTTAGAATGAAGCGAGATTACTTGACAGTTCATGATCCGAATGGAAGACTTTTGATAAATGTTACTCGCTCACCAAATCGACTCTACAAAATCAGTTTGAAAATTGGGAAGCCAATATGTCTAAATACAAAGATTAAGGATAAGAAATGGAGATGGCATGTGAGATTATGGCATATTAACTTCAAGAAAATAAAAATCATGTCCAAACAACAGATAGGTCAAGGTTTACAGGAAATAAGAGAAGAGAACAAACCATGTGAAGCAGAGTTCATGGCTGCAACTAAAGAAGCAAAGAAAGCTATACGGCTACAAGACGTATTGAGCGAGATCACCGGACATGAAACAGAGCAGAAGGTGGATATCTTGACTAAGACATTGGCACAGATCAAGTTTGACGAAATGATGAGTTTGATTGGAGTGCAAGGCATGCTCGAAGACAAGATGAAGCTTACAAGAGAGTCTGAAGACAAGTTGAAGCTTACGAGGGAGAATGTTGGGATAAGCATCAACTTGTTCAATTAGGATTAAGAAAAGACTTTTGTGTTGAAATAGATTTAGGAGTTATCTAAATTACTATTTCCAAGTTCTATTGAGATTAGGAGAAGCAATGTGTGCTATCCCTATATATTCAATGTTGAGTTGTGACATTGGATTAAGGACAAAGAGAGAGAGCTTTGAGAGAGTTTAGTTTTGAGTGATTTTCTAAACTTAATAAAGAGAGTTATTCTTTATACAAGGCTTTGACTTTGTTCTTGAGAAACTTTAGGTGATAACGATAGAGTTTGATCTTTGTAATCTTGAAAGTTGCGTTTTTATAAAGCTATAATCTTTGCAATTAATATGGAGATTACTCTGGTTTCGTATTGGAGGAGGACTAATATGGTTCAAGAATTAAGAATTAGAAAATAATTTATGGAGGTAAACGGAGAAATTCAAACAAGTTATGATTTCTTGGTGAAATGAGTCAGAGATTTCTGAAATTCAAGAGACAAAAGTATATGTAAGCAAGAAACTCTGTTTTTTTCGGTAACAAAAACAAAACTCTGCTTTTTGCTCTGTTTTTCTTCTGATTTGCTTTGAATTGATGGATGAAATCTAAAAATCAGACCAGAGATTGAAAAGTTTCAAGCTTTGGCCATAGCTCAATCACCAAAGGTGACCATCCTAATTCTTTCTTCATATTTAACTCCAAATATATATATGAATACGTGTCTAAGAAACCAAGAAACTATGGCGGGTTAGAGGAAACTAACAAGGATAGGGAACAGGTTACGGTGATAGGTTGTGCAGATTCACGAGTTTCTCCATCTTATGTACTAGGATTTCAACCTGGTGAAGCCTTTACTATCCGAAATGTTGCCAATCTCGTTACCCTGGTTCAGGTGCAATCACATTTACTCCTTGTGTTCTTATAGTTTCTTCATCAAGAAAGCTTCTAAAACCCTTTTGATGTTTTCCTCTGTTTTTGAAAGAACGGACCAACAGAAACCAACTCAGCTCTTGAGTTTGCAGTCACCACTCTTCAGGTAAACTTAAACATTAATTGTAAGAAGTGAACATTGCAGCAATAGAAAAGATTGTTTAACTTATTTTGTTTCTGCATAGGTTGAGAACATTATAGTAATGGTTCATAGCAATTGTGGAGGATTCGCAGTGCTTATGAGTCATCAAAACCACCAAGAACAACAATCTAGGTTGAGATATATAAACAAGCTTTTTTTCTTTTTCAATTTAACAACTCTTTAAATTGTTATTGATTGTTGCATTTGGTGTGTGTAGTTTAGTAGAGAGATGGGTAATGAATGGTAAAGCGGCTAAGTTAAGAACACAATTAGCTTCATCACACTTAAGCTTTGATGAACAATGCAGACACTGTGAGAAGGTAACTAATTCCAAACATATTATTTAGTAATTTCAGGTCTCTTGTCCATGAGTCTGATTTTAAGTTGTTTTTTGTGTGTGTGTTTGGGTAGGAATCTATAAATGATTCTGTGATGAATTTGATAGCATACCCATGGATAGGAGATAGAGTAAAGAGAGGTGAAGTCAAGATTCATGGATGTTACTATAATTTGTCAGATTGTAGTCTTGAGAAGTGGAGACTCAGTTCAGACAAGAGTAACAATGGATTCTACATTTCAGATAGAGAGGTATGGAGTTAACTATAGAACAACCCTTTGTACATATGAAAAAAATTACATGTTATTAATACAAAAACGTATAATATTATTTCATTCAACAATGAACATAATTTTTTTTAGTAAATGAAAATAATTTGTAAAAAATACAAGATAAATTTGAGCTATTGTGATTGACTCCGGAGTATGCACGCTCACGTTTTAGTAAGTGTTTATGAACCAAATTTTTTTTTAGAAAAAAACCAACGGTATACTTAGGGTTTGATTGGTTCACCCACAACTACATGCAAATGCTACAGTTGCGGGCGGTTAAAATCGTACATACATTTATTATCAATCACATAAATCACTCTATACCGTTCCTAAGCGTTTGATATCCTCAGATTTTAAAAACTTGAATCGATTCAGGTTTGAGTTTTCGGGTATAAAAATTTAGGACCTATTTGGGTATTTTTTTAATTTGGGTTCAGGTTCGGTTACTTACATCGGGTCTTGGGATATTTTTTTGCCCAGGCCTAGCACTAACATTGTACTTAGAAGTCACTTTCTTGTTGGATTTTGTTCTAATCTCTATCTGCCTCTTATACAAATAAATACAATTATGCTCTAAATGTTCTTCAACTAATGTGTAGTTTAGAAGTCACTTTCTTATTGGATTTTTTTTTCTAATCTCTATCGGCGTCTTATACAAATAAATACAATAATGCACTAAATGTTCTTCAACTAATGTGTAGTTTAAAAATAAATGTAGTAGCCATTGTTTGAATTATTGTTTTTTATCGGTAATATGCTGCTATTTAATTGTTTATGTTTCACCAATAATTATTTATTTATACTTGTTGGGGCTACGAACAAATGCTAATGCTGTTTAGTGTTTAGTTACGGTTGCACTATTTGTGGGACCTCCCCAAACTAAAATGTTGTATATGGAGCTTAAAGAAAAAATTAGGAATAGACTTTAGGGGTAAATCTATCTTATTTAGCAAATCAAAATTTGTTATATAATATAATTAAACATATTAATATTATATAAATAAAATAGTTAAATTCAATCATTAAAACTCATAATTAAATTAATGGTGAGACTATTAATTATTTTTTATATATATTTATTTAGTTTTATTAGTTTTATTTTATTTTAATATTCTCTTCCATAAAATAAATAAATAAATAAATAAAATAAACTAAAAGTTATGAAAAATATTAAATATAATAGTACTTAAATATCACAATTCGTTTTATTGTTGGTTTGCTAGTTGTTTCCCATAGAAAATATTTTTTTTATATTTAAGCAAGTGGTGTTGTTGATGAATTGTATCTCTTAGGGTATATTTTTATATTTTGTTAATTATTTTTGTTGTTTCTCTTGGATTCGTTTTGTTGTATCCCTTACGGTATATATTTTTATATTTTAAGTATTCGTTTTGTTATTTTTCTTGGGTTCGTTTAATTAGGTCTCTTACAGTATTTTTTTAAATTATTTTGTTTTTATTTATTTTATTTTATTTATTTTTCTAAAAATAGAATATTAAAATAAAAACAAATAAAACTAAAAAGATATACATAGAATATTAGTCTCACACAAACAATCTAGTACTAGTAAATCTGTAAATTGTTGTTTGGCTAAGTCTTAGCCTACACAGTACTTAACTACTTATAATGAGGAAATACGAAAGATATTTAATTAAGTTAATTAGATCCCCAAATTTACAACACCACAAAATACTTTAAACTCAATAACACATTTATAATCACAAAGATGAGACACAACGAACAAAAAGAGACAACATAGAAAAAAAAACATAAAATGGAATAAAAAGAGACTGGTCTGTTGTATATTCTCTCTCAGTTCTGTCTCCATGTTCTTCAACTTTAACCCCACCATTGATGCACAGCAACACCTTCATCTCTAAGTTTGCCATACAGAGCCAAACACTCCCAATAAGCCCTACCACTCTTAATCTGCATCTTTCTTCCCCTTAGCCCTAAACCCTTTGGCTTGCACTCCAAGAAAAGCTCATCCACCATTTTAATTGACTTATTCCTCATCATCTCCTCCACCACTTCAGCCTCTGCCTTCATCACCACGTATTCTTCCTCCTTCACATTTTCTTTAAGCCACTCAGTCATTCCCATTTTCTCCGATTCTAGGCTCATCTCATCGTTCACCGTCTCAATCTTGTACATCTCAAACTTCTGATTCCCTTTTGGGTAATTTTCAACAAACCATTCTGTTCCGCTGCTTCCTTTTCCGTTACCCACATCGATGAATACACGTCTCGAGTAGCTTCCGAGGTCCAATGTATCTCCCATAAGGTCCGGGAGGTACCTTGTCCGTTTAAAGTATGTTCTTGATTTTCTTGAAGCTGCTCTTGGTGGTTCAAGGAGAACATCCTCTAGCTTACTCAAAGCTTTTTCCTTAGCCTCTTCTTCTGTGATACTGAGAAGCTTTCTCCCGGTGGCGACTAAGCTCTGTTTTTGCTCTGTTTCTCCTGTTTTCCTCATCGCCATTACTGTGTACTCAGAGCTCTTTACGTAGACTAGTTCGTAGTTTAAATGTTTCAAGAAATTTGGAGGAAGATCTTGTAGGTTAAGTTGAACGGTGAGGACACCACCAACTTTGAGAGTCCGGTCTATAAATTCAGCAGAGTCAATGTGACGAGAATGAGCAAAGGCAAAATCAAAGGTCTCATTTGGAACCATGCTCTGCGTCTCCTGGTCGTTTGCAGATACAAGAAGCATCTCAGTTTCAGTCACTGTTTGAGAGTATGAAGAAACAGTGACCTCATCATCTCCTCCACTTAGGAAGAGAGCTTTATCGCTGAGCTTAAAGAGACCTTCCTTCTCCAAATCGTTTAGAAGAAAAGGAAGTAGCTCAGTATAGTCAGATTCAACCGTCTTAGATGGAGCAGTTGCATAGGTTCCATACTTAAGGAGACTTAGCCAAGTAAATGACAGAAACAACAAAGCCAAAAGCGTTGATCTCATAAAGACACTCAAGATTTCAAAACGAGAAGCCTTGAGAAAAGAATCCGTAGAGCCTAAAGAAGAGCTCGAACGATCCCTCTTTTTCAAGAGGTATTTAAAATGCTTTTGGCACATGGAGTGAAAGTCTTGGACAGTAACAAACACCATAATATCTTTTTGTTATGTCTTAAAAAGAACAGAGACAAAAGAGCGCGCGCAAAAAGTGCAGTTGAAAGTTAAAGAAAAGGAAAGAGAGAAGAGAAGAGAAGATAGAGAGCTAAATAAGAATCCAAATGAAGTTAGAAGAAGAAAAAAGAGAAGAGAGAAAGATCAGGCTAGAGAAAGGCGAGTCTAGCGAGTGCAGAACCTTGCGGCTGTATGATTCCCACCGGTGAGAGAAACGCGGCTACTCTTCAAATTAGACCAAAGGGACATCAACTGCTTCATCCTCTGTATCTCCATTGCGATTTATCAGCTATACACCTCTTTCTTGCTCTCAATCCTCTATTTCATCATTAACTCTCACAAACACAAATATTTGCTTTTGTTTGAATATAAGTTTATGTCTGGTAAATCAATAGATCCTCAGATGTTGCTTCCCATTTTTTCAGAAGAGAAGAGATCAATTCAAGGAAGCAACATATGGGATGAAAAAGAGAGATAGAGAGAGCAGAAAGAGGTTTTGTTAAATTGATCTTTGTAGATTGAAATTTTTTGAGGCCTAAGTAATATTTTTGTTTTCTGCAAGAGGTAAGAGAGAGTTAGATTGAAAATATAAAGGGCTATGCTGTTTTGTTTAAGCCTTTGTTTACGCCATGCCTCTCTCTATTTTAAGATATTTTCCTCTAAATTCATGGGGGCTATAACTTCTTTTGCAAGTAACCTCACCACCCTCCTTTATTAGGGTATGGCCACATCAGTGCTTACACATTTCAGTTCTTTATTGTTTTGACTCTGTTTTATTGATAAGGAAACAAAAATAAGCTTTTTACACATTTGATTATTAATTGAATACGAGCTAATACCAACTCATACATTTATGTATTATATATATATATATATATATTAATTTGGTTATCATAACTCATAAATAAATAAAAATCCTAAAAAAGGAAAACCTGAACAAAAATCTGGATAATACACCATCAACAATTTTAAACTATGAATTTTTTTTTCTTTCAGATTTTAATACTAGCATCTAGCTGCTTTTATTTAAATCATAGTTTTGGCTCATCAAGAGGTTGTAAAGCAAATTTCCCTAGTTTTAATTGTTTTCCAAGTAAATGCAGGTTCTGAAATGGTTAGGTGAAAACAAAATATACTGGTTTTCAAGTTTTATTTCTAGTAATTGCAGGTTCTAAAATAGTTAGCTGAAAACAAAATTGTAACATCCCGGTTTCTGGTATACGGTGATGCATGATGAGAGGTTAAAAGATTTGATTTACCTACTTAGGTCACTAATGTGAAGCATGCTTAACTCTGGATTTACATCCGGACAAGTGACGCAAAAGATAAGTACACTTTGTTAACATAAATAGCCAAATCAAATCTTTTAACCCTTTCATCATACACCACCATATACCAAAAACGAGAATGTTTCAAAAATATATTGGTTTTCAAGTTTTATTTCTAGGACTCGACATCCATATTCACTAAACTGTAAACGTAAATTCAATTTAGACAACATGTAAAAAATGAATATCATTACTAAGTTATGAAAATAAGAACTATTGATTGCAAGGTCACTCGTCGGTGCTCATCCTCTGTTAAGTTTATATTTGATGGCTGTACTTATTTTTAGATTTCTGCATGACTATTTAGAAAACATGATTTTGGTTCTTATGAAAAATCTCAACTTTCAATTTCTGTTCTTAAGTGCACAAAGACGAATTAGCAAGGATTGGTGAATTACTGGTTAGCAGTTCTGAAGCTGCAAGGTTAATAGCTTTGGGCTTTGGAGCTTTAACATGAGTTTGAGGAAACTTTCCTTCTCCACTTGGCTGGTAGTGAAGTGAGTATTTTTCTACACAAAGCTGAACAACAACATTACTTTAGCCTTTCCATTTTTCTAGTTTTAATGGAAAAAGTCTGGTGCTGTTTTGATGTAGACGATAAAGAAGTTTAGTAATATTGCCTTATATCATCTAAGATTATATGTTACTATGGAGGACAATGCCATAAAGAAACAGAACTTTGATAGTTTCAATAAGATTACATTTCAATACTTGGCCATGTTCTGTTGAACACAATTCACTATGATATTTTAGTTCTCCTTATTTAGATTCATTGAAAATCTAACCAACCTTACTGCAAATTCTATTCTGAAGATTTTCCTACCAGTGGTTGCCTAACCGTCTCATTTGTTGCTGATCTATTATGATCTGCAAATTTTCGTTAGATTCATCGAGTGCTTGTTGACATATATAGTTTCTGCTTCTGATAATTCCACACCTGGTCTTGGGAGATATCCTCCTTTTAAGAGAGAGGTGATAATGCTTTTCACTGCTCATTCAGTAGCAATTTCCATCTTCATAATAGCTATTCCGATCCTTTTCATAAATAATCCAGGTTGTAGCTATAACAAGTGCCGCACTTGATGGATTCAAGAGTGAAGCTAGCTAAGAAGATGTGTAAAACCACACGCAGTCGAAATTATTCTGTGTTGTATTTCATCAACCTTTACATAAATTAAGTAAAATAGATAACAATAAAATATTTAAGCACAATATTAGATAACAATTTTCTTAATTAAGCACAAAATTAAGAAAAATAGATAACAATTAAAAATTTTAAGTGATAAAATTAATTTACTTAAATTGTTATCTAATTTCGTGCTTAATTAAGTGCTAATTTTGTGCTTAAAAATAAAAATTTCTTAACTAAGCACAATTAAAATTTACTTAATTTTACAAAATTTTAAGTGCTAAAATTAATTTAAGAAGAATGAAACAAATTATAGTACATGAAGGTTTAAAAGTAAGCTTAATAAGATGCGGTACTTGGGATTGATGTAGGTTTAGGCATTGGCAGAGACTCGAGAGTTAGAGACTTGTCTCTTTAATCATTTCTCTTCTATGGTGTAGTTCTCTGGTAAAGAAGGAGTTTACCAGAACTGAATCCTATCTCAGTTCCTTTTAAAAATAAGGAACAAACAAATTTTTAAACTTTTGAAAGTAGAAATATTTGAATAAAATATATAACGCGGGTTTATCCCTAGTATAAAATAACACGTGGCAAGTAGGATGTTGCTGGGTGTTGCCGTGTTGGATAGTATTTGGCTTTAAGACTTATTCGCCAAAAGCCGTCGTTTGGTGTTAACTTGGAAAAAGTCTTGTCAAGGTGATTCTTGTTTATATTTTTACTTTTTCCTTTTTGCAGCTTTTTTATTCTTCTTGGTGATTCAATCTTTTGTTTTTAGCATTTATTTTCTTTCTCTCTCAATATTGTGCACAAAGATATGGGAAGTCAACTCTTATAATTGATCTTACGCAGAGCTCTACCTAATATTGTGCTAAAAACAATATGTGACAGTTTTTTCTTTACAGATCAGTTGGGCGGCAAGCGATTTCCAAGAGGTGATTATTGTTAATTTTTCTTTCTTTAGTTTTCTGTAGAGGAAGTTGCTTAATTCGATCTTTTGTATTTTGCATTTCATTTTTCTCACTATTATTCATGTCTCTGCACAAAGACCTATGGATTAAATCCCACAATATAGATTCCGAATATTTTGCAAGATATATTATTCATATTATGAACTCATGGATCCTCCTCAACTGATTACTGGACTACTACTTTCATGATTGAGCAGGAGACTTATGGCTCAGACACTTTTGTATTTTGGAGTTCAGAAGCTTTGGGACTTCCTTGCCCGAGAATCTGATCGATTGAAGGGAGTGGCTGAGCAACTCACTGAACTCAAAAGTGATCTAAACTTGCTTAAGTCCTTCTTGAAAGATGCAGATGCAAAGAAAAATGCAAGTGAGTTGGTGAGAAATTGTGTGGAAGAGGTCAAAGAAATTGTTTTTGACACAGAGGATACAATTGAAACATTTCTTCTTAAGGAAGAGCTTTCAAAAACAAGTGGAATCAAGAAGCGTATAAGAAGACTTTCTTGCATTTTAATGGATCGCAGGAAACTTGCTACTGATATGGAAGGCATAAGTAAGAGGATCTCCAAAGTTATCCGTGATATGCAGAGTTTTGGGGTGCAACAAATGATTGTCGATCGCGGCGAGTATTCAGATCCTCTACAAGAAAGGCAAAGGGAGATGCGAAAAACATATCCTACCAATAATGAAAACAATCTTGTGGGGTTGGAGAAGAATGTTGAGAAATTGGTTGGCTATTTGGTGGAGGATGATAGCATACAAGTAGTTTCTATATTTGTGTTTATGGTTTGCAAAAGTAACTCATCTACCTTCTTCTATGCGAAATCTAAAGCAGCTGCTCTATCTAAACATGCGTGTATCTTCTCCACTCCATATGCCCAATGATTTCTTGAAGGAGATGCGAGAATTGGAATACCTTTCTTTACCTTGGGAAGTACATGATAAGGTAAAGATGGAATTGGGAAGCCTGGTCAACCTGGAGACATTGGAGAATCTCTCAACAAAGCATAGCAATGTGAGAGACATTCAGC